>QLNU02014176.1:37823667-37845861 GCA_006491805.2 Dysdera silvatica | reverse complement strand
CTTACTGCAACGAAGTAGCAACGCATTCGCCTACCGTGCTTTTAACCCTAGTTTAACCCCCAATGGTAACATAAAACGTATACAGTGTTTTGCCTACCTTAATTCCGAAACTGGTTCTCTTGGAGGTGGACGTCCGAGTTCTTCAGAAAAGTGTGGGACTCAGCATTGTTTTTACTGCCCTTCCTTTGTAGAAAACCACAAACTTTTTTTTTTTAGATGGTCATGTCACAAAAATGCTCCTCCGATGACGACTGCGAAGAGCATCAGTGCTGCGTTAGAGTCCTTATCAGATCCAAATGTAAAGATCGTCTTGATGAGCGTAAGAAATTATGTTTTATTTCATCAGTCAAAATTTGAAAACCATTTCCTTCGTCCAGGTTAAGTGCAAAAACCGTCTATCTTTTTGTATTATTATACATATATATATATCATCATCATATTCAACCATTATCTATCCACTGCTGGATGAAGGTCTCTCCAAATGCTTTCCACACAAGTCTATCCTGGGCCATTCGTTTCCACGTCACCCCAACCTCTTTTCTTATTTCATCCACCCATCTAGTTTGAGGACGTTTTCTAGGTCTTCGGTGGTCTCTTGGAATCCAGTTCAGAATTTCTGTTGTCCATCGTTGATCAGTTCTTCTTGCAATATGCCCAGCCCATCGCCATTTCAGCCCTTTTACTTTAACAATGATGTCCTCTACTCTAGTTTGCTCTCTCACCCAAGTGTTTCTTTTTCGATCTCTCCTAGTTATTCCAAGCATGCACCTCTCCATGCTCCTTTGCGTTGTCTGTAACTTTCGTATTGCTCCAACTGTTAGACTCCATGTCTCTGATCCATAAGAGAGGACTGGCAATACACACTGGTTGAAGACCTTTCTTTTTAGACACAAAGGCAATTTCCCCTTCAGGATAAAACTGTTTCTTCCAAATGCACTCCAGCCAAGTTTAATACGTCTGTTGAGTTCTTTCATAATGTTGCCATCCATTGAAATCAGCTGGCCAAGGTAAATATATGAATCAGCAATTTCTAGCTCAATGTTGTCAACTTGTATTTTTGTTTCCTCTACGAAATTATTGAACATGATCTTAGTTTTTTGTAGGTTCATCTTGAGTCCAACTTCTTTACTTCTAGTTGAGAGCTCCTGTACCATGTCTTGGAGTTCTGATGGGTTCGTTGAAAAAATAACAATGTCATCAGCAAACCGCAAATGATTTAAATATTCACCATTTATTTTTATTCCCTTGTCATTCCAATTTATCTGCTGAAAAATCATCTGTAAAGCTGAAGTAAAAAGTTTTGGAGAAATGGTATCTCCCTGCCTCACACCTTTACCAATTTTGATAGCTTCGGTATCTTTATGTAACCGAAATTTTGCACTTGCATTTTTATACACACGTTTCACCATGTCAATGTACACATCCTCGATGTCTGTTGATCTTAAAGAGTTGATGACTGCTGATGTTTTAATAGAGTCAAAGGCCTTCTCATAGTCAATAAATGCCACACACAATGGAAGTTCATATTCATGTGTTCTTTCAATTAATTCTCTTAATACTTGAATATGGTCCACTGTACTGAATCCACTTCGAAATCCAGCTTGTTCTCTTGGTTGAGCTGCATCTAATTTTTTCTGCAGGCGATGTGTTAGCACTTTTGTGAAGATTTTATAAATAGCAGGTAACAAGCTAATTGGTCGGTAATTTTTCAAATCCTCTTTATCACCTTTTTTATGCAAAAGAATTACTGTTGCAGAATCCCATTGGTTTGGTATGTTACCGCTGTTAAGACATTTGGTAAAGAATTTTGCAAGTATGTCTTCTACATATTCTCCAGCTTCTTTTAGGATATCTAATGTAATACCATCATCACCAGGGGCTCTTCCTTTCTTCATACTTTTTATTGCAAATGAAACTTCTTCTTTTAAGATTTTAGGAGCTGTTCCTTCGACTATCTCAGAGTCTTCGTTTAATCCACTGTTTCCTTCATATAGTTTTCTGTAGAATTCTTCAACTCTTCTAAGTATTTCTTCCCTATTTCTTGTTACGGTGCCATCCTCTCCTTTTAATGCAATGATGTGTTTCTTCCCAATAGACAAACTCCCTTTAACAACCCTAAGGCTCTTGTTGCTTTCAATGGCCTTCCTTACTAACTCACAATTGAATTTTCTTATATCTTCTTTCATGTTTTTGCGCAAAGTTTTGCAAAGTTCTACATACTCAATCCTGGAACTATACGGATATATATATACATATTATTATGTTTATCTCTATCTTTTTCTTCTTTTTGTTTTTTCAAAATGTTTATTCATTCACAATTGTACTTAATCGTAAAGCATTTAACGTGTTTCTTTTCATATTCAAGATACATGTATCAGATGTTTCGGTTTCACATGCATCCGCCAACTATGTATCTCCTTCTGCTTTATTATATTTTCTATGTATCTGCTTCTCCTTATGCTTATTTGACGTTATTATAATAAAATGGATACAATATTAGGGTAAAAAGTCAATTTTATGTATTCCTCTACATTGGAAGTTCCTCATTAAAAAGGCACTTTTAATGCATGGTGGGGCGATAGACATTTCTTCACATTAAAGCTTTCCCATTCAAAAGACAACGTTAATAGATGACGGTGCAAGTTCGATGTCTCTTATTTAAGTTCAATTTCGTTTTTACTCAAATTCATTTTACAAGTTTTTGCATTGAAAATAAAATAAAATACCACGAAGAGAAGCAAAACAACACAACTTAGTGGACGATAACTATAAATGGATAAAATATTAAGGGAAAACTTGAATCAAAAAAGACATTTTAAAATACGTCTTTATATATATACAGTGAAAATCGGTTATAACGACCTTCAAGGGACCGCGAAAATTCGGTCGTTATAACCGATAGTCGTTATAAACGATATATTTTTAAAATCACAGTAGCCTATAGTATAATACACTTTTAGAGTTTTATAAATTATTTTGATAGTAAAAAGTATTAAACTATTTGGTTTCAAAATTAAATAAAAATATATTTAATTATAATGAATTTAATTTCCGTTTATATTAAATTATATTTATAGCCACACTAAACGATTTACTGTCTATTTTTTTAAATTAAACAAATTTTAGAAAGTGATGAAGTATATAATACAGAAAACAAATCTGTATGTATTTATTTTATATAAATCGAACATTTCTGAATTAAATCAAACTATGGTAATCCATCCAGTTTATTCGGCGTGATACCCTTCGATAGTATGGCGATGATTAGATGGTGAAACGTTCGAAAGAAAATAGATATTTCTGCCTTCGGTGGGACCTGAAGGCAGAAATATTTATTTTCTTTCGAATGTTTCACCATCTAATCACGCCATAACATCGGCGTTGGTATCACTACGCCAATAAACGTTGATTGATTGACATTGTTGTTTGAACAAATTTGTATTATACTAATGACTTCCGAACAGTGCCGGTTTAAAAGTTTTGTGGGCTCTATGCTGAAAAAATATAATGGGTCCCTAAAGAATATGACCTTCGTGATATTCAATTAATAAATCACTTTTTAAGTTCACTATCTTTAATATTCAGGTTTAGCAGTAATAAAAATTTCTCAGACATTTGTAAATAAACAAGATTAAAATAACGCTTAAATTTTGATAACTAACTTTAAATTTTAATAACTAACCTACGTGGTTCTGCTTTATGACTGTCAAGTCGCGTCGTTATATCCGATACGAATTTCCCTGCTTAGAATCTTCGTAGACTACAAAATCGCCGTCGTTATATACGATGTCGTTATAACCGATATATTTAGTATGGAGTAGAATAGCAAACCAAACTACTTGTAAAAATTCCGTCGTTATATGCGATTGGTCGTTATAAGCGATTTTCACTGTATCTTATTTGATGATTTTGTCATTTTTATAAAATAACCGATTTATTTATAAATATTCATTTTTTGATTTGGTTGACTGTTTTATGGCGCAAGGACAGCAATGGCCATTCTGCGAAAAACAAGTTTTCATTTTCTGAACTCAATTCGAATGGCTTTTACCCTCGGGGACTGCCTCGTGCATACATTACTTCGATTTATTGAACTCTACATCGTCATCTATCGGAAACAATATATATTTTCTATGTTGAATCTTTAATATCTCCCGCCCACATTTCTCCTAAGGGTCTACCTCTTTTTCCTTAGCATAAAATGTATCATCTTCGGCTATCTTTCATTCTCTTTATACATCTATATAATCTAAGTGCCTTTATCTGAACATTCCCTTCTATTATTTTGGTGGTCGCCACCAGGCCCAAAATATATTCCTTTATTAAAAACAAATGTTTTTATAATTGATTTCGATAATAACAAATATATATTATTCGTTCTGCTTTATATCTGTTTTTGTTATATTTTATCAGAAAGCTCATGCGCTATAGTTAAAAACACAGGCCAGAAGAAACACAGTTACGTATGTCCCTGTAAAACTGGGCTGGAGTGTGTTAACACAAAGGAACTCAACATATTCGGGGTAAGTAATAAACATTACTATGAATCTGACTTTAAGGTAATGTGTGTTCTAATGATCACTCAGTTCTATTTTTATGTAATGTATAGCACAAAGTGGCCTACGAACCACGATGCCTTAGGCCAGAAGTACCAGAGACCGAAGCACCAGAGACCGAAGCACCAAAAGTACCAGAGACCGAAGCACCAGAGACCGAAGCACCAAAAGAACCAGAATCGACGGAACCAGAACCAGAAGAACCAGAACCAGAAGAACCGGAACCAGAAGAACCGGAACCAGAAGAACCAGAACCAGAAGAACCAGAACCAGAAGAACCAGAACCATAGATTGAGGCAGAATAACCCAAGTTATCAAAATAATAGGAAGGGATGACTAAATATATGGGTAAAGAGTATTTGCTATAGAAATGTGCTCAATATGTTTATATTATAAAATAAAGATTGGTATATGAATTTCCACAGTTTCCATCTCAAACTATTGTTTATATTAGTTATATTCTTCAAGTAATTTAAACTCTATAAATTAAGCTGGTAGGATGTTAAAATTTAATAGTTTTAAGGCGCGTAATAATACTTTGGTCATTTCCGTGCATAAGGTGGGGCTTAGTGGTTAAACAACCCCCATTTGAACGAAATTGTTAAAAAAAACTTAAGAGAAAACAATATCCATTAATTTTTCAACAAAAAGCCCCTTGCAATAAGTCAGTACTTTTTATAATCATGTAATAAACATTATATTTTTAATTTATTGTATCCAAACAATGTGTATGACACCTTAAAATTCTATAGCTCATATACTAATATACTGAACAAAATTTTTTAAACGCCGATTTATCGAATTTCAGCATTTGTTGCTCTCTCTCTCCCTAAAATTCAAATCTGAAATTATGAATAAGTTAATGGTTTCAAATCCCGAACGCTATAAGTAAAATCATACTAAATAATAGTAAAAATGAGTTATGGTTATGAAAGTATAACCAATGAAACTGGAGCATAACCAGACAAAAATGAAATTAACATAAATGCCTACATTGCAAACACTGTTACAGAGAGTCATCAACGAAGCTCGAGCGGCTTCCAAATTCCGTAATATTAACATACACACACGCAAAGGTATTAAAACTCTAAGATGGATTTTTACAGACTGTGAAATTATAGGGATCTTGAAACCAATTCCAGCCCAATTGCTGTCTGCCATGAAATACTCGTGGTAAACAGCATAAACAGACCGTGTACATGGAGTAGACAGGTTCTGAAGGGACCGCCACTAACTAAACTTTTTGGCCAGGCAAGTTCTCATATTAGCCAATATTTAGTTATTAATTCTACGCATTCTACACCGAATTAAATTTTCGAATATAACGAAACTTTGTATTTGAATGATATAGGGAATCGTATAATTCTAAACACGGAGTTGTTTTCAAGTTTTATACCAATATTTTGATAAGGCATCTGGAAATAGGTTATTAATGTGTCTTTTGAACAACAATATTTTGCAGTCGCATGGGTTTATTCCAATACAATAGAATTTAAAATGCTAAATGCACTTCATTTTTTTTTAATCAAGCAACAATATAGAGTTTTCTAAAATATTATGGAGAGGATGAAGGCACACATACATTCATATTAAAATATTCACCCTGGCCAACTGATTTCAATGGAAAGCAACATTATGAAAGAACTCAACAGACGTACAACTTGGCTGGATTACGGTAGGAAGAAAAGTTTTATCCTGAGGGAATTTGCCTTTGTGTTCAAAAAGAACACGCTTTGGATTTTCATATATCGTCCAGCATGTAAGTAAAATTATTTTGTGTATTTTTCAATGTTTTTCATTGTTCTCCATGTTTCAACTTAAAGTGTTTTTGATATTCAGATCTTTGTTGGAATCACACAGCATCATGCGCAGTTTCACAGTTGTGTTATATTTCATATTACACAGTCTTGTGTTTTTATTATTTAAACAGCTTGCTTCTATATATTTATTTTATAAGTGTGTTTTCATATATATATCATCATCATCATCATATTCAACCATTATCTATCCACTGCTGGATGAAGGTCTCTCCAAATGCTTTCCACACAAGTCTATCCTGAGCAATTCGCTTCCACGTCACCCCAACCTGTTTTCTTATTTCATCCACCCATCTAGTTTGAGGACGTTTTCTAGGTCTTCGGTGGTCTCTTGGAATCCAGTTCAGAATTTCTGTTGTCCATCGTTGATCAGTTCTTCTTGCAATATGCCCAGCCCATCGCCATTTCAGCCCTTTTACTTTAACAATGATGTCCTCTACTCTAGTTTGCTCTCTCACCCAAGTGTTTCTTTTTCGATCTCTCCTAGTTATTCCAAGCATGCACCTCTCCATGCTCCTTTGCGTTGTCTGTAACTTTCGTATTGCTCCAACTGTTAGACTCCATGTCTCTGATCCATAAGAGAGGACTGGCAATACACACTGGTTGAAGACTTTTCTTTTTAGACATAAAGGCAATTTCCCCTTCAGGATAAAACTGTTTCTTCCAAATGCACTCCAGCCAAGTTTAATACGTCTGTTGAGTTCTTTCATAATGTTGCCATCCATTGAAATCAGCTGGCCAAGGTAAATATATGAATCAGCAATTTCTAGCTCAGTGTTGTCAACTTGTATTTTTGTTTCCTCTACAAAATTATTGAACATGATCTTAGTTTTTTGTAGGTTCATCTTGAGTCCAACTTCTTCACTTCTAGTTGAGAGCTCTTGTACCATGTCTTGGAGTTCTAATGGGTCCGTTGAAAAAATAACAATGTCATCAGCAAACCGCAGATGATTTAAATATTCACCATTTATTTTTATTCCCTTGTTATTCCAATTTATCAGCTGAAAAATCATCTGTAAAGCAGAAGTAAAAAGTTTTGGAGAAATGGTATCTCCCTGCCTCACCCCTTTGCCAAGTTTGATAGTTTTGGTATCTTTATGTAACCGAAATTTTGCACTTGCATTTTTATACACACGTTTCACCATGTCAATGTACACATCCTCAATGTCTGTTGATCTTAAAGAGTTGATGACTGCTGATGTTTTTATAGAGTCAAAGGCCTTCTCATAGTCAATAAATGCAACACACAATGGAAGTTCATATTCATGTGTTCTTTCAATTAATTCTCTTAATACTTGAATATGGTCCACTGTACTGAATCCACTTCGAAATCCAGCTTGTTCTCTTGGTTGAGCTGCATCTAATTTTTTCTGCAGGCGATGTGTTAGAACTTTTGTGAAGATTTTATAAATAGCAGGTAACAAGCTAATTGGTCGGTAATTTTTTAAATCCTCTTTATCACCTTTTTTATGCAAAAGAATTACTGTTGCAGAATCCCATTGGTTTGGTATGTTACCGCTGTTAAGACATTTGGTAAAGAATTTTGCAAGTATGTCTTCTACATATTCTCCAGCTTCTTTTAGGATATCTAATGTAATACCATCATCACCAGGGGCTCTTCCTTTCTTCATACTTTTTATTGCAAATGAAACTTCTTCTTTTAAGATTTTAGGAGCTGTTCCTTCGACTATTTCAATGTCTTCGTTTAATCCACTGTTACTTTCGTATAGATTTTTGTAGAATTCTTCAACTCTTCTAAGTATTTCTTCCCTATTTCTTGTTACGGTGCCATCCTCTCCTTTTAATGCAATGATGTGTTTCTTCCCAACAGATAAACTTCCTTTAACAACCCTAAGGCTCTTGTTATTTTCAATGGCTTTCCTTACTAGCTCACAGTTGAATTTTCTTATGTCTTCTTTCATGCTTTTGCGCAGAGTTTTACAAAGTTCTATGTACTCAATCCTGGAACTGGTATTTTGATTGTCCACCTTCATATCTCTTCGCCTTTTCATGAGCTGTTTCGTCTTCTCAGATAATTTGCTATTGTGCTTTTTACAGGTTACACCACCAATTTCCCCAGCAGTTTCAACTATTGTCTTAACAATGTTTTCATTTGCTTCTGAGATATCACTTTCATCAATAAGTCCTTCCAGTGCAGAAAAGCGATTTTTTAATTCCAACTTGAATGCCTCGGTATTTTCTTTTAATTTCTTTAAATCCACCCTCTTACTTACTTGTTTCCTAATGAGCTTCTGTCGTTCTAATTTAGTATTTAAGTGCACTTTACATCTCACCATTCGATGATCACTTCCAGTATTAAATCTGTTCAGTACACTGCAATCTTCAATAATTGATTTCTTGTTTGCCAGGATATAGTCAATTTCACTAGTTCCCCCATTTGGGTGTTTCCATGTCCATTTTCTTTGCGGTTTCTTCTTAAAAAATGAATTCATGATGCTAAGATTTTCAGCTTCTGCAAATTCGATGAGTTGATCGCCACGTTCATTCCTTTCCCCATATCCGTATTTACCAACCGATGTCTCTCCTTGTTCCTGTTGTCCAATTCTTGCATTGAAATCCCCCATGATGAGCTTGATATGTTGTTTCCCTTTGGTGTGTAACTCTTTGATTTCTTCATAAAATTCTTCAACCTCTTCGTCGGTATGGCTTGATGTTGGTGCATATACCTGTACTATTTGAAGTTGGTATCGCTGGGTTAGTTGAACAACGAGCCTCGCTGCTCGATCTGACGTGCTTTCGACTTCAAGAAGGTAGTCTTTAATTCTTTTGTTGATTAAGAAGCCAACACCACTTGTTCTTCCAGTTTCCGTTCCTCTATAATAAAACAAATGTCCACTTTTAAGTTCCACCAACTCTTCACCTTTTCTTCTAACTTCACTGAGTCCTACAATGTCCCATTTGATCTTGTCAAGTTCTTCTTCCAATTCCTGAAGTTTTGCTTCAGAAGCAAGGGATCGTCCATTAAACGTAGCCAAGGTCAATAACAAACGGCAGCCTGGGCCATTCCAGTGATTCTTAGCACCCCCTGCTTTCATGCCACACTGACCGCTGCCTTGATCAGGAGCACTCCAGCACCTGGAGACTAGGGGCCATGGTTTCTGGTGTGTCAACATAATGGAGGAATTAGCCATAATTTCACCACGCTGGCTAGACGGGTTGGTGAATTAGCCCTCCCCTTCCGCCTTTCTATCCGTGTAGCAAATATTAATTTGCCACATAAATAGAAAGCTCAGCCTGCACCACTTGAAGGCGGGGTAGGACACTAGGTTACTGGCCTGGCCGGTTCCACACATCGTCACATACGTTCAGCGTGTGGGTCTCCTTCCAGTTAGATACCAGCAACCCTTTTGCAGGCCATATATATATATATATATATATATATATATATATATACTAGAAGAGCTCCGCAGCAGCATAGGGCGAATAACCCAGTACATGCAGGGAAATAGGAGTAAGAAATTAGTGAGGAAAGTGAAGATGGCCCTTAAGAGAAATAGGATTCATACAAGACACGAAGAGCCCAATAAACACATCAGCGAATATCTGGATACCCTCAAACAAAAACTGGGTGTATACGCCAGAAGACTCCGAAGATACAAAGACTGTACCAACAAAAAACAACAGAACATGCAATTCCAAGCAAACCAGAAGGCCTTCTACAGGAAGCTTCGAGAGACCCCAGCGAACAAAGACAAGTACGAAGCCCCAAAGCCAGCAGAAATAGAGACCTTCTGGAAGACACTATGGTCCAATGAAGTACAGCACAAAAGCGCCCCCTGGATTCAGCAAGAAATGGAGGCTACGAGAGGAATAGAGGAGATGGAGTATACGGGCATCACGATAGAGGAACTCCAGCAGGTAATCCAACGTACGCACAACTGGAAAGCCCCGGGTATTGACGGCATACACAACTTCTGGTACAAGAAATTTACCAGCGCCCATGGCCCATTAGCCAAGGAACTTACGGCGATAATTGAAGACCCCAGCAAAATGCCTGAATTCCTCTGCAAGGGAATAACTTACCTCCTACCGAAGGACCAGGATACCAGTAACCCAGCGAAATACCGACCCATTACGTGCCTTAACACCCTGTACAAGATACTCACGGGGTGCATCTCTGAAAAAATAAGCCGGCACAGCGAAAGCAACAACTTAATGACGGAAGAACAAAAGGGATGCCAGAAAGGGACTCTGGGATGTAAAGAGCAGCTTACCATCGACTCAGTTATCCTGGAACAAGCAAGAAAACAAAAGCGAAAACTCAACACCGCATACATAGACTACAAGAAGGCTTTCGACTCTGTTCCGCACTCGTGGCTCCTTGAAATACTCAGCATATACAAAGTGCATCCCTCAATCATCCGATTCCTACAGAGCAGCATGAAACAATGGAGAACCCGGTTACAGCTAAACACGCCAGACAGTAAAATAGAAACGGCCGAGATCCCCATCCGCCGCGGAATCTTTCAAGGAGACGCACTAAGCCCCCAGTGGTTCTGCTTGGCGTTAAACCCCTTGTCAAGGATGCTGAACACAAGTAAATACGGATACATGCTGAAGAAAGACAAGAGAAACCTACATAAAGTCTCCCACCTCATGTACGTAGATGACATCAAGCTATACGCGCCAACAATCACCCAACTCCGACAACTCATCAGTATAACAGAGACATTCTCCAAGGACATAGGAATGGAATTCGGCCTCGATAAGTGCAAAATACAGAAGAATAGCAAAGAAGATTTACCAGGCATCGAACTCGAAGACGGGAGACTACTGAAGACCTTGGACGAGGGCGAAACCTACAAATACCTAGGGATAATGCAAAAACGGCAGCAGGAGCACAAGAAAGTCAAAGTCCAGCTCACGCAAGCATTCCAAGAAAGACTTAGAAGCATTGTGAAGACGAAACTGAGCGGGAAGAACACCACGCAAGCAATTAACGCATATGCGGTACCAGTGCTCACCTACTCCTTCGGGATCATCAAATGGTCCAACACTGAACTAGAACAACTCCAGCGGAAAATGAGAACCATCCAGAGAAGAGCCGGACAACTACACCCTGCAACGGCAATTGAACGGCAAACACTACCCCGGGAAGAAGGAGGACGCGGACAAGCGGACCTCAAAGACTTACATGACAAGCAGATCCAGAGCATGAGGCAATACTTCCAGTTGAAGAGTCCCCGATCGCCACTCATCCAAGCCATAATACAAGCAGATGCAAATTACACGCCACTAAACCTGTGTAGTACCGAAGAGCGTGTCCTCGAAACAGCCAACGAACAGAAACTGAGAACTTGGGCCGGAAAACCATTACATGGCAGGCACTACAATGACCTGCAACAACCACACGTTGACAAAAAGGCATCAAATTCTTGGCTGGCCAAAGGCACTCTCCAGCCAGAGACAGAAGGATTCATGCTAGCCATCCAAGACCAAGTGATCGCAACAAGGAACAATCAGAAATTCATCCAGAGAAAAGATATAGAAAGCGACAAATGCAGACACTGTCATGCGGCATCGGAGACAATCCAACACGTGATGGCAGGATGCAAGATCCTTGCGCAGTCAGACTACAAACATAGACACGATCAAGTAGCGAAAATAGTCCACCAGAAATTGGCAGCGAATGCTGGCTTTCTGACAGAAAAATGCCCGTACTACAAATATGAGCCAGAGACCGTGCATGAGAACGAAACACACAAGCTTTACTGGGATAGAGCAATCATAACAGACAAGACAGTCCCACATAACCGTCCTGACATAACCCTCGTCGATAAATCGAATAAGACCACGTACTTAATCGACATAGCAGTACCCAACACCAATAACATACAGACAACCTACACAACGAAAATCACCAAGTACCAAGATCTCAGACATGAAGTACGAGATATATGGGGTATGGAAAAGATCCTCATCATCCCGTTAGTCATCTCAGCAACAGGGATAGTACCAAAAACGCTTGCGACGAATTTGGAGATACTCAACATTGACCCAAACACCTACATTGAAATACAAAAAGCCACAATCCTAAACACGTGTCACATTGTCAGGAAGTTTCTAGACATGGCACATTAAGAAGTGATGTAAAAAGAGGCTTGGGAACATGGCGCTCTGCCCGTCCCAAAGCCTGTTTCCGCCAAGAATGGGCGAGGAAAATTTTTTATATATATATATATGTGTGTGTGTGTGTGTGTGTATTGAGGAATATATATATATGGTATATATGGTGCAAAATAACAAATGCATATATAAGATGAAAAAAAAGGGGGGGGCGAGTTAAATAAAAAAGGTTGGATAGAATTAAGATAAGAGAAAAGATTAATATAAATTACATTGTTCAAACATATACATATATATTTACAAATATAAACTTACAAATATAAACATACAAATATATGTATACACACACATATAAGAATAACATTCTTACACCACTACGAAAAAAATAGTCCTGAATACCTTTGCAATGTATATAGATACATTGACGACATTATTGCCTTTAACAACCAAATGTTTGAAGAAAATTTCCAATATATCTACCCCAGTGAATTAAAATTAGCAGAAACGTCCGTTCAAAACAATTCTATTCACTATCTGAACATAGATATTAAAATCACTGATAAGAATAAATTAACAAGCATCATTTACGACAAAAAGATGGACTTCACCTTCCAAGTTAACCACCTCTCTAAATGCAGCTCTAATATTTCTAACGTTGTCTTCAGAAACATGATTATTACCATGGGAACTAGAATATCAAGAATTTGTAATACTCGAAATAATAATAGTCTTCAACAACTTACTATTCTCTTAATTAATAACGGATTTCCAAAATCGTTCTACAATAGACAAATTAAGAAAATTCTCCGCTACGTTGCTAAACAAAAAATTTTACATTAAAGGATTTGCATGTATAAATGCTTATTCTTCACGCCATCGTCATCAATTAACTACGCCAAAAGGCTACCAAGCTATAACCCTGTACAGAGACGCTTCAGCTGGAGCATTCAATACGAAACTAAACAAGTCGCCATCTTAGCCTTTATTGTTTACATCTTTTAATGCTTGTATATGTGCAGTGTCTATAGAAAACTTTCCTTATTACGTAAGTATCATTCACTATACATGCCATTACTGCATTAACACTAAAAAATTTTTATGTAAGGGCAATAGGACGCGGACTAAGCTTCTCGGAAAGATTTCTTTGAAAAACTGTTTTTCTTTTTTTGAAAATATTCGGCTTTGTTTCCACTATTTGAGCATAAACCATTTTCGAAAAGCGTTTGTATATTTATATTCTTTTTTATACCTCTACATATTTCTATTTTGCATGTATCAAATGTATCTACGTATGATTTTCTATTTTATTGATTTTACATTTAATGTCCCTATATTGTACATATTAGTGTTTATACTGTAATATTATTTGGATTTGTACGTTCTGTTTTTTGGCGCCTTTGGGCCTTGGGTATCTCGCTAAATGCATTTGGCTTATCTGATTTACTTGTATTTTGCAACATACTTCCAGAAAAGGCGCCAAGCATGTAGTCCTAGAAAAGGTCCCAGACGACAGTTCTGGGGCTGTATGCTTATATTACGTCGTATTTATATGTGTGTGTATATATATATTTGCATGTTTATATTTGTATATATATATGTATGTAATACCATCGGCGTTGGTATCACTACGCCAATAAACGTTGATTGACTGACATTGTTGTTTGATTTAATCTGCGTAGTGTTCGATTTATATAAAATAAATATATGTATATGTTTGAACAATTTAATTTATATTAATCTTTTCTCTTACCTTAATTCTATTCAACCTTTTTTATTTAACTCGCCCCGCTTTTCCTCGTCTTATATATGCATTTGTTATTTTGCACTATAACTTATCTATTATATAGCAGCTGCTCAATGCGCGCTATACTTATATAATTACACATTTATTTCGAACTAGAAATTGCTGATTCACATATTTACCTTGCCCAGCTAATTTCAATGGAAACTAACATCATGAAAAAACTCAACAGCCGTATTAAACTTGGCTGCAGTTCGTTCGGAAGGAAGAGTTTTCTCTTGAGGGGAAAAAGTGCCTTTGTGTCTAAAATAAAATGTCACCGGTGTTTATTGCCAGTCCTCTCTTATGGATAAGAAACATGGAGTATAACAATTGCAACAATACGGAAGTTACAGATAACCCAAAGGAACATGGAGAGGTGCATGCTTGGAATAACTAGGAGAGATCGAAAAAAGAAACATTTGGGTGAGAAAGCAATATAGTTTAGATGGCATCATTGTTAAAGTTAAAATGCTGAAATGGTAATGGGTTGGACATATTGCAAGATCAGTTGATCAACGGTGGACAACAGAAATCCTCAATTGGATTCTAAGAGACCAGCGACGGCCTAGAAAACGTCCTCGAACTAGATGGGTGGATGAGATAAGAAAAGAGGTTGCGGTGACGTTGAAGCGAATTGCTCAGGATAGACTTGTGTGGAAAGCATTTGGAGAGATCTTCATCCAGCAGTGGATAGATTATGGTTGAATATGATGATGATGATGACGATAATTGTACGTATATATCAAAGGAAAGGAAAAAGGAAATGACTCCCGTGGAGAAATGAAGCAAAGATCTTGATTATTTGTCACAGGTTATTTTTATAACTAGTAATATAATGTTATACATAATACATATATAATATGATAATGGTATATTATTTTTATTAAATACTGGTAATCAAGGTCCGTGCAATATCAAACAGCAAAGACCCCACCTGTCGTTTTTTTCCCACCATAATGGCTAAGGGCTGAAGAGGCTTTGTGGTACTATCTTTGGACATATTGTACTTTAATAGGTTTTATTATGAGATATTGCTACATGTGTTGAATGTAACTGCATTGTCAGGACAATACAGGTAACATCATGTATAGATATATTCTCGCCATCATAATTTTAACCCTTATCTTTGTTTAATTTAGTAATTTAATCATTAATAAGAAAATGTAATTATAACATATGGATTGCAAATGCGATAATGTCCGCTAGGAATAATATACAATATAAATATTATATTTGTTACATCAGTTTTCCTAGTGTTTATAAACCCTAATTTACGGGTAATAAACGTAATCTATTCTAAAATAACACAAGGGCGTAATTCAGTAGCCACTAAGATAGACAGCAAATATGTACTCGCTGTTTGCCTGACAGTCTGTCAAAGTTGACAATTTCATTTTTTAACGCAGTTTTGAATGTTGCAAACTTCGTGTTTACAGGGTCTGAAAATTTAATTTAGGGATGTCCCCTAATAATCTGCATGTCATTTCCATGTCATTCACGAAAAGCATTCAGAAGTAACCACCTAAGAGTGGACATTGTATCTAAAAGCGAATCTCTGAACAGCACCCTGCTGAGAAATAGTTCGCGACACCGTGCAATACTCTTTATAAAGTATGACTATTCGTTCGAAAGGAATAGTCAGTGATTTGCTCTTCCTGTGTCGCCGACAGTGCACTTAATGACCGCCTATTAATGAAGCGGGGGTCGAGAAGATGAAGAGCTTACCGACGGAACAAGTAACGGCTCCAGTTCCCTTAACGAGGAGTGTGGATTTGCCCAAGGTGGTTGGTCATTTAGACGAATTGCTCCTCTGTTTGCATTCCTGCTATGGTGTAGGAGGGACTGCCAATAAATTTCTTCGGATGCGAATTCCTCGTAACATGGACAGGATATACGCCAGTCATTACGATTGCGATTCCAAAAATATTTCTACCAGTTAAAATTGATGACTCTTTTCGTAAGCGTCAGAAAATCACAAGCTAACGACGTTTCTTAACGTGGATCATACGTATAATTACAGTCGCATAAAAATTAAGTATATGCTATTATCAACTGATTATTTCTTCTTTTGCATTTCGTACTTCTATATGGATGTTTTATTACGCTGAACTGCAAAAGGCATAAAAAGACATTCCATATCAAAACACGTTATTCAGTTTCCATATTTAATGGCAAACGGGAAGAGAAAATGTAGTCTTGGTAATCCCATAATTATCTTCGAGTAGCAAGTGCTCATTAATAGACAAAATAAAATATTTATTCACCTCAACGTAAGAAACGTTGGAAATGACACAGCGTCAAAGAAAAGGCAAAATTTAAATATAATTATATAGGTGTGTTTTCTTATACAAAAAATCTAAATATTAACTATTCCCAAGAGATTCGTTGGGATTACGGTTTAAATTGTCAGGAATTTGGTAAATTAAATGCTGATTAATTCCATTAAATGTAACCAGTCTTAGCAATTAGTCAGCAAATAACACGCACCAAACAGCCCCCTAAAATATTATATAATTTATATTAATTTGTATTAATTTGTATTTATCTAACAATAACAATATAAGTTTTTAAAAAATATTTTTCATTTTATAAATTATTTATTTATTATTTTCATATTATAATTTTCATTTTATAAATTTTTAAAAATTTATTTTCCTCTGCTCTTTCGTGGATTTCAAACAACTTCAAAATTACAAAATGTGTCTGATACTTGCAACAAGGCAATTAGATCCTTCGCATTAATGATAGGAAGTGAATTCTTTTAGAAGAGAGCTTTTGTTTTATTCTCATTAATACTCGTTACCACGCGTGCATTGATTTAATATCAGGATAACTTTCGTGCATTAGAAATAAATAACATATCTATTATTACATAAAAAGGTTAAACACTGGTAAAATAGCAATGAAAAAGATCACTCAAGCTTTCGGACGCATCAGCAGCAGTCCTTCATCAGGAGTAATGACGATGTTATGTTTCTGTCTCTTTTTTATACTTGAAATTTCTGGAAAACCCTTCATCAGAGTAGTCCCGCAGAATGGGAAAACCCAATGAGAACCAATGGGAGGCCTCCAATAGAATCATGGAAGAACCCCAATAGGGACCAATGAGAAACCCACACTGCGGGTTACCTAATTTGGGGATGTCTCATACATTTCAGAGTAAGAGTTGTTTATAAGTTTCTGGAAGTGGTTGTGATGTATTAATGGCTTTCCCGTGTAGTTTGTAAGTTTCCCAAGATTCTAAGAAGAGTCTACTATTCTTGTTTGTGATGTGACGGTGTAGTATTTTTGTTGAGTCCCAGTCGGGTTCGTGTCCGTGTTGTAAAGCGTGTTCTGCCAGACGTGAGGCTATGTCTCCTTTCGCGAGTGCTTGTTTGTGTTCTTTTTTTCTTGTTTTGATCATTCTTTTTGTTTGTCCTATGTAATGTTTGTTGCAGTCTTTGCATGGTATTTGGTATATGGCGCCTGTGAGATCTTCTGGTGGAACTGGGTCTTTAACTTTTGTAAGTTGTTTGCGAAGTGTTGTGACAGGGGAATAGAATGTTTTGATATTTGCCTCTTTAAGGATGCGAGAGATTGTTTCGGAAATGCCGTGAATATATGGAATAGATATGCGGGTGTGAGATGTATTGTTTAAAGATGTACTATTGGGTCTACAGTTTCTGAGAATGAATCGTTTAGGGTATCCATTATTTTTAAGTGCCGTGTGTATGTGTTTTGTTTCTGTGTTTGAAAGTGTTTCATTACTGCAGTGAGAATTCGCTCTAAGACTTAATGTTTTAACAACGGAAGCTTTGTGGCATGTTGGATGATGCGATTTAAAATCGAGATATCTGTCTGTATGTGTGGGTTTACGGTAAACTGAGGTGAAGATTGAGTTATCGTGAGATCTGTGTACAAGAACGTCTAGGAAAGGGAGTTTATTGTTCTGTTCTGTTTCGTATGTGAATTTTATATGTGAGTTTAAGTTATTAAGGTAATGGAAGAAGCTTTGGAGTGTATTAGTTTTAAGTACAACAAACGTGTCGTCGACGTATCTTTTCCAGAATTTAATGTTAAAATTCGATGAAGATAAAGCAGTTTCCTCAAATGAAAAATACACTCCAAAGCTTCTTCCATTACCTTAATAACTTATACTTTAGAATAACTTTAGAATAACTTAACCTTTAGAATTTTGTCTGTTTTATGTATATTTGCTTCGTGAAAACGTAATATACTATTCCCATTTTGTGATAGCCATATAAATGAAAAATTTAGAAATATTGAGATTAGGTATGAGAAAATTACCTCTGTATGGAGCGTAGTCATCCTGAGCAGCCACACAGGCCTGACAGCGATATTCCGTACTGTTATTTGTTTGTTTTATGATAAAAGGGCGCAAATGGCAATGTTACATCGGGACCTAGGTTTACTAGAAATCCGAACTATTGAAGGTTTAGGGAACCAATCAGACTCCGAGTAATCGTAATTAAATGATTATATAATATAATTACTTGATTATATTGTATAATCATTTTATAAATATGATCGATTGTGATGATCACATTTTTTCGTATTCACATCTGTAAGCGTACTCTCAGATTTACGCTATTTACTATTTTGAAGTAGCTGTAATCTGCAATATAATCATAATCACACTTTTAAATTTCATTTAATCATAATCGTTTTTTGAAATTCTTAGGTAATCGTTAATCATAATCGTTATGATTATAACCGTAATCGACATGATTATTCCTGATTGAATGCAAGTAATCTTAATTTATAATCTGTGATCGTAATTCCAATCATACTTTTTATGTGTATCCATTCATAATTGTAGTCGTAATCGAGAACTGGAAATTCACTGATATAGTAATCAAAGCCATAATCTAAATTTTGATACTTAGGTAATTGTAATCGTAATCATATAAGCCGATTATAATCCCTCCCAAGTCTGGAACCAACCCCCTGACTTCAGTGAGCAATTTGTCGGTAGGCATTCTGAATGGAAATATTCGACGAAACAATACGCAATATAAATAAGACACAAAAAACAACGTTTTAGAAGCGTATTTATGGCAAGATTGAATTCAATCTTGACATAAATTCGCGTTTAAAACGCTGTTTTTTTTTTGTTTCTCATTCTGCATGTTGTTAATATTGTTGTCAATAGGATCCATGGGTAATAAATAGCATCTGTTATTCGCGCAAAGCTGTTCTAAGAAGCGCCTACGGAATTTAAAGAAAGGGCCAGCAACATATTTATCAAAGTTTTTCAGATATATGCTATGGGATTCAGCTCAAGATAACGTTTAGACCGAGCCATTTGACCTATATATGCTTTTGAAGACGTTTTTGTAAAAGGCGAGCTATGTGAGAGCGAGAATTGACAGATGCACAAATGTTTGGGAGCATACGTTTATTAAATCGTATTAAAATTTTAAATACTTTGACCTGAAATTTGTGAAAAGAATATTTGCTCCCCTCAAAATAAAATTTACATATTTATATATGGATTGGTTCTACATATTTCTCTTCTTTAACTTTCCATCATAAATCTCAAATGCATGTTTATAATAACCTAAAAATATAAATATCGGTAGTGTATAATAATTAGAAATATCAATTTACACAATAATGTATCATAATAAATAACGGAGGGACCATGTTTCAAATCCAGGATGGGGCGCAGAAAGATCCTTTATGTCGTTGCGCCACAAAAACACAATCCAGGATGAGGACGGCGTCTCTTTTTCTCCTAAACAAAACATGTTCTAATTTTTAGCTCATTTACACGTGAGTGTTAAAACTTATTGTATAATAAATTCCCCCACGAAAACTCACAAAAATCTCGCCCCGGTGGCTTTGTGTGTTGACCATTATTTGGCAATTGCGTTAGCAGTAAGGAAGGTAATAATACCTTACATTAAACCGCATGTACGGTTTCACCTTGCTTGGCGCAGAATGACCTTTGTTGTCCTTGCGCCATAAAAATACAATCAACCAATATCTTTCACAATAAATAACGCTATAAAGCATAAATATAATTCACAAAAAATATCATACGTTACTCCTTTTTAATCAACCTTTTTAGCAACTTCATTTCAGGAAGGCAATATAATTACCGAAATTTATAATCGGCGTTAATATGAAATATAAAATTGTAATCAAATTTTAAGTTTAAATTAGTATTATTAAACAATTTTTAGATAGTTAATGGATAGATGGGTATAATGTGTTGTTAGTGCGTGTGTGTTGTTGTTGTTGTTGTGTGTGTGTGTGTGTGTGTGTGTGTGCTTTGGCAACAGTGAGTAAAGACGAAATCTGGTGAAGCCCGCGCTGGCTAGATAGAAAACAAAACAATAATGAAAATAATGAGCTTCAATTTCAAAGTATAAGAACACAAGTGAATTTATAAAGAAATTTAGCAGAAGACATTTATGTAAAATACATTTCGTGCATTACATATATTCGTGAAATTGATAAAAAAAAAGTAAACACTAAAGACTTGAATTTAATAAATTAATTGGTTGCTTTAATTTCTTTCATTCATTGATTCCACATCTTCGAGCCCGAAATTCCCATATAAAGACGCCCCAATTCTAGTCAAGAAAAGTGTGGTCTATAATTACTTCCTGTTGACATAGAATAAATATGCGTTGGTGGTAGTGGAATCTTCAACATTGTATTAGGGAATTGACGTCAGTTTTTCTGTTTTGTTCCATCTTACACGCCCTCTCAGGCAAAATAAATGATGTTTGTGTTTTTTAAGATTTCCATCATCACTGTTAATTTTGTTAATCTTTCCTTTATCACTCTTGCTGATTAGGTCCTTTCAGTCAACGCTTTGAAGTCTTCCCTAATTAAGTCACGCCTCCGCACGTTTCTAATTTTCTTGCCTTCATCTTTACTGTCATTATTTCCACTCTTATATGTTCACTCTTTTTCCCGTTTTTAAATACTGCATCAAAACAGATTTTCTTTAAAATTGTTTTACTGAAAACAGTCGTTTGGTCTTTTAAATCTGAACGTAAACAAGTTCGACTTAATGACTTAAATTAATATATGTGAATAGTTTAGTAAGAAAAAACCACTTTTCTAATACCTTCACTTTAATTACTACAAAATGATAAAAGTGACGACGTTTGAATTATCGTCTTCACTTTCAAATGACAACAACCTTTACGATAAGAAGAATGTAAACGATAACTGCGTCAACTTCATCAATTTCCGATTAGTTTTGTTGAGTTTAACTTTAAGACATTTGACGCATTGTCTTCCGCCAGATTGTTTGATATACCTCAACCAAGGTCTTGCAATGGAATGGGATTTGAGTAGTTGAATTCTGGCAGTCAAAGAATACTATTATATATAAAACGAAATTCCTTATGTCAGATATTTCTGCTTCCATCAAAACCCGCCCTGTCTCCATCAAAAGCACCCTTTTTTGAAATCCTATGCACGACCCTGTTCTCACCATTATATAAATACTTACCCCTTTCGGCTTTTCACTTACTTGTTGTCGTTTCTTTCTTCGGGCAGAGATCTCAAATATTCAGAAGTTTGTAATGTGTTAATAAGTGTATGGTGGTTCCACCTTTTTTGTGCTCTTGTATGATATATTCCATGTTTCCTAGATTATCCCATTTTTCTTTCACTGCTTGTCTCTTTCAATTGCATCAATCTCTATTTAAGTGCTTTTTAATTCAATTGTTGCTTACCTAGCTTTGAGTTACAACTTATCTGGTTGTCATCAATAAAAGGTGAATTATTATTTTTATTTTGCTTCAAATCTGTCGTATTATTTTAGCCATGGATAAAACAGATCTGATGAGATCGATGAGTATCGATATAAAAGAACAAATTTAGCTTAATTTGGTTTAATATATATATATATATATATCATCATCATCATCATATTCAATCATTATCTATCGACTACTGGATGAAGGTCTCTCCAAATGCTTTCCAC
>QLNU02014176.1:37697314-37823567 GCA_006491805.2 Dysdera silvatica | reverse complement strand
AAATTATTTATATTTTGAAATGTCCCTTCTCTTTCGGTCACCCCTCTTTCACAGACACATTTTTCTGCCATGTGATTGTTTTCTAACGAGGAAATTTATTTTGTGTATATAGACACTAACCTTTCCCGTTAATAACTTACAGGGGATGGTGAGACACGTTATTGTACAGAAAAGCACGTTAATAGGCATGTATGCACAATGACGTGCATACATGCAGAAAAGCACCTTAATAGGCATGTATGTAATTCGACAAAGCATTCTCTGCGACCCTAAATTGCCGTTGTTAACTAGAAGTAGTCGTTTGTCAGAACGGGATTATTGCGAGAAATTATTGCGTATATAACGAAACACATGAAGGGTGCGAAATACTTTAGATCCAATAATTTCATGCGATCGAAAAGGCAAAATAGCGACTATACATTTTACTTAGGTTTAATTATTATAAGATTTTCTACGTATTACTTATTAGAATATAATAAATATAGCACATTTTTCTAAGTACATAATAAAACGGTATGTATGGTCTGGCCTTGCTTGTTTCATAATGAACGTTGTTGTCTTGCGCTTTAAAATAACAACCATCAACATATAATTACATGAACATTGGTAGAACCTTACAATCCAGGAAGAATATTAGGTATGTTTTGTAGTGCCTTCAAAAGAAAAAATGAAAACAATATTTACATAATTTTGAAAAAAATTATGTACTGAAATCACAAAAAAGCCGCTTCATAAAAATTATTCTCATGCCTCTATTTCTCTCTAACTAAATGATTTCCAAATCCGCCTGAACCTCAATTCAATTTCTAATAACATATTTATTCACTATGTACCTAGCTTCAAGTGGCATGAGAGGGTGGGTATTATTAGGTCGATATTTGTGTTACTATAGCAAAGAATACATTTGTGTTAAATGTGATATGAACTCAGTATAATATATCGTATATACGCATATTGTGCGTTTCATTGTTTGGATTTTTATGGTGCAAGAGCATCTGGGCTATACTGCGCCAAACATGGTAAAATCAAAGACTGTTGTAAAAGCCAGTTCTTTTTAAAAATTTAAAAATGTGTGTATGATTAAAGGACAAAATATATATATATATATATATATATATATATATATATATATATATATAAAACTTTACCCTTAAAATACACTTACCGTCCACTTAAGTTCTAAATATTTTACTTCATGTATGAAGCAAGCTTCGCAATGGCGTAATGCTGATATTTTCACGTAGTTTACCTTTAATCGGAGTTCGCTTTCTTTCACTGTCAGAAAAAATTATCGGCTAACTGTCCACTATAGTCCGAAGATTGGTTCCCTAGCTTTTAATAGATTCGAGTTCCTCGGAAAAGTATAGTTGTATTGTATTAATGTATCTGATGGCGCAATACATGGAAATACGATAGCCATGTCTAACTTGTCATTTACCTGGGTGCAAGTTCCAATGGCATCCTAGAACACACACTATTTTTCTACTCACTGCGTGGAAATGATTGATTCCCTTCGCAAAAGAGATTCAGATTCCTCTAGAAAATATCGTATAGTGGCATTATGGTATCGTATCACATGGCACCATACATTGAAATACGATAGCCAAATCTAACGTGCCATTAACTCGGATGCAACTTTTAATGGCATCGTAGAACGCGCACCATTTTTCTACTAACTTAATGCGTAGAAAGGATTGGTTACCTTCGCAAAAGCGGTTCGGATTCCTTGCTTGGAACAGTATCGTATAGTGACATTGTTGTAACATATCATATGGCACGGTGCACTAAAATATGATACCCAAGTCTAACGTGCCATTTACCCGGGTGCAACTTCCAATAGCATCCAAGAACGCGCACCATTTTTCTGTTCACCTTCATGCGTAGAAAGGATTGGTTTACTTCGCAAAAGAGGTTCGGATTTCTCGGAAAACTGTAGGTTCCTGCTTGAGTTTTGGTGACGTTGCATCGTAAAAGCACGAACGAACTAAAAAACTTTGTGAAGATTTCAGAGTGATGTTAAAACTTTAGAACTACAAATACTAAAATATGCCTCAAGCTTTCATGTATATTATTTTAAAACTTAGAAAGCACATTTGGTAATTGGCTCTGCGGTATTGCAGTGATAACGTCTTTAGTGAGCGTACCCCTAACCCGGGTTTGACATCCAAAGGTACCAATTAAGAACTTTTATCCCGAATAACGATTGACTGTAGTTCGTTGGTTGGTTCCCTAGGAGCTTTAAGAGATTTGGATTCCGCGAAAAAACGTAGCTACCTGCTAAGGATGACCTTTGCTGTCCTTGCGTCATAAACACAAAAATATGTAGTAATTTTAAACTTAAATTTCATGTCATACCTATTTTTCAAATTTAAGTAGAACTAAATACAACAAACAAAAGAACATATTTTTAGAAGAAAAAAATTAAAAAATCCTTTAAATATGCCGGTTTTTTACGTAGAGGTTATTCACTGTTTTTTTTGTTTTTTTTTATGAAGATTATTAATTTCATTTGGATGCCTTTCGCACTAAACATATAAGTAGGAATCCATAATCCTGGCGTGTTTAAATCCCACCCAAATAATGCCAATTGTTCCATTCAAGCGGATATTTCATGATGGCGCCACGTAGTCCAAATTATATCGAGATTGCTTTGTAGTACATCGAGTGACCTAATCACAGAGGCTATTATTCACGATACCGTATCAAGCCCGCATTCGCTGATATCAGTTGTTTGACAATAACGAGCCTGCTGTAATGCGATTTAATAGGTAAAGATACATAAAAGCACCTGCAGGTCAGTCTGTGCAGTGCATTAAGAATTATCTAATAAAGGTACCACACCCTAGAACCTCATTTATTACATGTTCAGAAATGTGGAGACTATACTTGTGGAGAAAATACTTGGAGAAATGTGGAGAATGTACTTCGTTAAATATAAAACAAAGCTGCATCTTTCCTCTAGGCAAACACGGCTATTGGATTATTGTTTGGTACCTTCACCATGATGGCTGTTTACCGTATAGATCAAAGGGAGTTTCAGCATTGTATTATGCTTTTAATGAGCACTGGCAGGGCTGGATTTAGGGTGCGATGCGCACTGGGCACAACGATTTTTGGCGACCTGTCCATTGGCTTACAACTAGGGAGCTTAACCCCCCTAAAAATTTCTTCCAAGCATGGAGGTATACGGTTTATCCCCCACTAGAAAACAAGTCAGCCGAACCTAGTTACGGCCATACCCTCCTCCCACCTACTTTATAGGTAGCAGAAACAAATAAAATTCCACCTCCGAAATGCGACGCGGAGGGTAGGGAAGGAGCGACATTTATGATTAGCCTACCTTATGTGCATTATTATAAGATATAATAATGATATTTTTATAATAAATTTTGTTTATTTAACGACGATTATTTTGATATTGGAGGGAGGGAGCAAGGGCGGATGTAGAACGCCTGAAAATTTCGTTTGTAAGTTTAATTTCTAGGTATTTTTTTACTTGAAAATAATCATTTTTACTGTAAACTTTTTATTTTTAGGAGGCGCATGCCCCTCTGTCTAGATCCTGCCTTGGTGGCAGGGGTTGTTTCATTTTAGTAATTATAGTATTAGTTTCATAATTTTTCAGAATTCAGATTTAAAAAAAAAAGGTGAAGAGCGCCTTCTTGGAGAGAAATGATCGACAAAATTTTACGGTAAATAATTTGCAATTAAAAAAAAAATCCGCAGCCTCTTACGCCCCCTTGAAATTTTGCGCCCTGTTCAAGCGCCCAACGTGCCCATTTATAAATCTGGCACTGGGTAATGACGATATATAGTTAACGATTCCCCGAGTAAAATGTTATTATGGGAACAGGTTTCTTCATTGGGGAAACTTGGGAACTCAACTTCCTTAAAAAATATTAGTCTTCCTCAAACAATCGAAAATTACAAAGGATTGGTATGTGCCAAACGTTGGGTTTGAGCTATAACCCCTCCCTGAAATCAAGGACAGTTACGCCAATAGATTTATTTTATTTTTAAATGCAGTATGAGTGAGAGAATATGCAGTATTCCCGTTTCCATTAATGTTGTGTTAGAACATACTTGATAACTTTTACAAATAACACAGAAAAGGAAATATTGCATAACAAGCGGTGTCTAATCATGGTTCTTATAAAATATTTCGTCAAAAAACTGATCCAGAAATGATTTCGCACCCTCTACCCACGAGCACATTCTTCCCGCTTCGTCCCCCTTTGATCGTGTCTTTTTCTTTCTCTTTCGTAAACTCAATATTTACTATATACAAATCCACTGCTAACTAAGTATCATGTACACGAATACACGACACACTGCGCGTAGATTGTACGAAACACAAATAACACAATAATCGCAATTTATTTATAAATTAAAATTTAATTAAGACGGTGATAGCTATTTCGATAGCGACAGCTATCTGAATCGATGAAGATAGCGGTCGCTATCGAAATAGCTATCACCGTTTTAATTAAATTTTAATTTATTCGTTAACTGGATTATTTTGTTATTTGTGTTTCGTACTACATATCATGTTTTAGAGTCGTACTTATTGCTTATTTCATGGAGAGAAAAAATAGTGCATTTTTATAATTAAGGGGACCTTGTTCCTTCGAAGTGCTCAAAGCTAATATTTAAATTATTGTCAAATATTTTCTAGAGCCATACTTTCTTGGCAGGAGATCTACATCCGAACCTTTATTTAAACTTCGAGAGAATTTCGCCTGAAATTGACTTTGACGGTGGCCAAACATGTCTTATTATATTTCCTGATTTAGAAAAGCACCATTTTGATCAATTCTGTCAAAAGAGCTAGAATAAAGCAAGTTGCTTACGCTATAGTGTATTGTATCACCGAAGAATTTTTCAATTGAGGAATTCCTATTATAATCTTGATTCATCATTTGTGTATTTTCTGGAAAATGGAAAATCATAATTATAAAGTAGTTTTACATTTATTGTCACAGTTACATACACTAGTTTTTGGTGTGAAAAGGGCAAGTTATTAAAAAAACTCTTAATACAAGAACAGATTGTAGACTGTTTAATTAAATTGAAAATGTAGGAATATTCGTAGATTAACATTCTTGTTTTTAACTCTTCAAAAATTTAAGGTTTTAACAATTTTTATCTTTTATATTTAATTTGCGGGAGTAAACTATTCACGTATATTAACTCTCGTTTAAGATCCATTTAATTCTAGCAATATAATGCGTAATTCAATAATTATTAATCTTATATTAGAAAGTAAAAAATAACTAATAATTATTATGTTTATATGCATCATTTAGTAAGGCAAAGCGTCTAAATGCTTTGTTTAAATTAAAGGTAAATGCATGCATGATGGTCTGAGTACAGTAAAGATTGAATATTAGTTTATTCAGCTTCAGGGGTGGACAGGACAGCCGCACTCGGGCTGGTGTGACCTCATGGGGGCCCTTCAAATGTGCAAAGCCCCAAGCTCTTCGAACATCCAAGGTATGTGCCCCTTGAGAAGGTCCAGTCCGCCCCTGTTCGGCGTACGTTTCGAACTGCTTTTTTAATGGACGACATGAAATAGACTAAAGAAAAATCAAATATTATAATTGAAAATTAGTTTCATTCTCCTATGATACGGAAGCTGTCGATGCTTTTTAAATTAGAAGCACTACGTGATAGAATGTTTAGTAGCTGAGAACGAAGTATAATTGAAATTCCAACAGAAAAATGAGATTTTTTGAAATAGATAATGTTTTATAAGAGCTACTTTTAAAGCAATTTAAATTAAATTATTGCAAGCAAACTCATTTTTCAGAGGCTCCAGAATTGACTGGCAATTTCAAAACTTCAAAGACATTCAGATACCTAAAAAGGCGTGACAACTTCGGAAAAAGTTAGCTTTTCATTTCTTTAATTTACATTTCTCAATAAGTTTTACGTGATGAGAATAAAAAAGCTTCTAAAATTTCTTTTAATTACAAATATCCTTAGAATAAAGATATTTTTAATTATAGCACTCGATCGGAAATCCATTAAAAACTAATTAGCATGAATTTTTGATAAAAGATAATAATTAAGCAAAACCCATTTCCCTGCTTACGAAAATAAAAACCATCGAAGCGCGCTTATTTTTTTCTTTTTATATCACCCCATAATTATTACCGAACGACCGAAACCGATTTCCATCATGCGTGTATAAAATACTTTTTCAATGATAATAGAAATTGGACTTGAAAAATTTAACAACTTTCCATATATATTTCTTCTGATACTCACTTAATAATCTCATTTAATAAAGGGATATTCTTTTCAATACAATCAGGACTCGGTTGTAGCCAAATTGGTTATAACGAGAACCCGCTTATAACGAGAGTAAACAATGCATTGCTTTGGCTACATTCAAAATATACAGGACAAGAACCTTTTATTGAGAGAGAGAAAATTGACTACAACTAGCAACGGTAAAGTCAATTTTTCCCTTAATTTACGTATGTACAGTCCAAAAATAAATTTTCCCCTTTTCATAAAGAAAAAGAAGTTTTATTTTCTTTCTGAAGTCATGACGTCCAACATTTTTATATTTCTGGAGACACTGTCACCGAGATGCAATTTGCAAAAAATTCTGAATCGGAAATTATAGCAATGAGGACTGACCCGTCTACCCACACAACGCTGTCTTGTACGTATGATGATATTAGAATATGGCATATTCTCCTATTAAAATATATGGTATATAATATAAATTATTATATTCGTTTTTGTTCTTCTGCCAGGTTTTTTCTCTTATATTAATGATAACCCAGTTTGTACCGAGAATCCGGATACTACAAGTGAAAGTACCGGTTCTTTCACGCTTGTTGTAAACGAGTTCTACTAAAGTGCGGACTTTGTCGCCGACTAACCGGCGCCCAGGCAGTTGCGCCCTCAGGCCCGATAAAACTTGCGCCCTTACGGGGTATAAGTCTCGCGCCCTCCGATAACACAGGTCGACAAAATATAAATAAAATAAAATCTCTGCTGACTTACACATGGCACTTGTTTTTAAATAATTTTGGTATGCTGATTTCAAATATGACGCCATTACTTTTGTGTCGCGACAAGTTTTCGAACTATCGCATTCCGTGTTTATTGCTATAATGTCATATGAATCAAGCCTTCGATCCCGCAATTCATGTGGGATTTAGTGATAAAAGTCTAAAAAAATTAATAATGCGTTGCATGATCCTTATGTTAAGAAAATTGTATTAAAAATTGTTTTTTGCGATTGATATATTTGGATTACGACCAGGCACTGCGACATTGGAGCAAATAGCCATGTGTTTGTTGAACTTGGCATCATGTTTGGTAAACGAAATTGTTTAAATGGTCCAGATCCTTTTTTCTGTATTTATGTGCATGTCATCGCGCATATACTCACTTAAACTGACTGGCCACATTATCATGCTATTCTGAATGTATCATTTGTATACCTCAAATCATACACAAAGTACTCACTGTTCGCTCATTTTTGGTCATTAAAAGTACTTTAGAGAAAAAACGTGACGTGATAAGCAAAAACAAATATGATTTTTGATTTCAACGCATCAAAATATCTTAAAATCAACTCTCGGCTGTAAGTTAGCAAAAATCGTGTCTGCTTGTGTAATCCAAGGTATGCGGCCTTTGAGAAGACCCAGTCCGCCCCTGGTTCCATTGTACTGAAATATTTGTTGACGCTTAAAAATTTTCAAATCAGTGTTTTTAATTTTAGTTCATATTTGTAAAACATGGATTTTTCTTTGAGTCTAGCTCGGGAACGCAGGTATAAAATGGATACATGTGACTATTACAAAGTGAAGTATCTGAACACTATTTCACCCTCACTTCCCCCCAAAACATAATAGGCATAGCGCTAACAATACACTCTTCACTAATTGTATATTAAATAATGCATATCTTTAATAATTATCTTTAGTAAATATTTATTCTAATGGTATATGTGTTAGCGTACCTCAGTAATGTTTCTTAATTTAAAATATTAAACAGTGTCCAAGGATTGTGAAATTTTAGTTTAACGCGGGTAAAACGCTCCACTAATAAACTTCTTTGAACAAATCCACGGGGTTTTAAACTTCTAATTTAACGTAAAATTTACATCCAATTACAGAAAAACTACTTATATTACCGCAAAAATATTGTGTGACCTGATAAACATACTTATGCTTAGTATAAAAATGCATTTCCAATTGCTTATACTCTATAATATTTTTATATTAACTTATAAATATCACCTAGAAATTCTTTTTGGAAAACACACCTTACCATCATCCGTAAGATAACTTGAAAAGGAAACGATGTATACATTAATTAATTAAATAAAATTTATAGTCATATGTATGTTTATAAAATCAATTAACGTTATTGCCATAATCAAAGTTCAACTACTTTTTTAAATTATTAAATATGAAATACACAAAAACGCCATAAATATACATTTATACTTCACTCAAAATGCTAGAAATTTTTAATTACGTTAAGCTTAAGTTATTTTACAGCTGTTAAGGCATTAAAATTATGTGAAAAGTTTTATGTTTATATACCACGTAGTTGTTTTTTAATCTTACGGACGAATGCTAAAATCAGCGAAATGAGAAAAACGCGATTAAAGATTAAAGTGAAGATAAAGTTAAACCACATCAGTTTCACCAATTTAAATGTAACTTCTAAAATACTTGAAGTAAAAACATAATCTTAGATTGTTCATAGAAAATGGCAGAATTTTTCAAAAATTTAAAAAAAAAAATTGATTTTTTCCAAATTTTAAAACCCCTACGTTCCCTATAAATATGTACATTTATTATTAAATTACAATTAATTCCCTATTGCAGTTTTATGTTTTTATGATGCCAAATATTTGTACCGTATAACTCAATCTACTCCTATTCTCTTCAAATATATATAACAGTATATTTTTAGCTACATCCGTCTTACATTTACCACATGGCCAATGCTCTTTGAAAGGGATAATTATGCGGAGTCATCTACGTTGGGCTCGCTTCTCCAATCCATCGCTACATGCAGCAACCCACTCTATGTTAAAGTCATCATCCCATAGTTTGCCACGTTATGCGCATGAGTTTACTGCACTGGCGGCGATAACATGGTACATAATTGTGGTGATATGCATATGCCAAAGCATAATTAGGCACTAGTTCAGAATGCCATGGAATTTTCAGAGGTTATTATATTTGGCGAGTGTGCTCTTTGATTCCCGGTAATAATGGCTGCAACCCTACCATTGGCCAGAAATGCCTCTAATAATTGTCATGAGAGTTGAGTCATGTGATCTCGAATGGGTTTACCTAAGAGTAACTCGCTATAATAGGCAGTGCACTATACTTTAAGTATTCAGTAGCTTTCATTGGCAATAACACTCGCCCAAATTTTTTAAAGGACAATACAGAGTCATGTAGTTTGAGAACTACATTTTGTTTTCCTTTTCCATTTGCACTCGTTTCATGTGAACAAATTGTAATGCAACAATATTGAACTGTAACGTGAAATTAATATATTATAATTGAAATCAACAAGAGCGTTTTTTAAATCAAACTGGGCTAAAAATCTAATGAGAATAATTTTTAATTACGTAATAAATTTATGTATTTGAAAATGGATTTTAAATATTTTCAGTTATATTACTTAGTGACAGAAAGCAGTCAGTTACAATAATTGAAACATTCGGGGATATCTCATGGTTTTGAGGAGGTAGGTGAAAGTTAAAGGCATTTTTGGAACAAACTGTCATTTCTCGTAGAAAAATAAATTTTGCAAAAACTATTCAAATAATAGTACCGGAATTTATTTAGTATTTAAAATTTAAATTTGAGTATATTTTTAGTTACTATGAGCGTTGCAAACAAATGTAAATGACAATTTTTGATAGATTACACTAATTTCAGAATTAGCAAGTTTTGTTTCATAGACACAAAAAATTGTTTTCGTCGTCAAATAGTGCTAAACACTTTTTATTTTACGTAATAAAATTTTTAAATATATTTTTTCCTATTTTATCTGGACATGACAGATGAAAGTAAATAATATCCTTTAAAGCGGCACATTGTAACTTTGTTTAATATCAGAGATAGCTCTTTCGGAATAAGTGAAAAAATTGAATTTTCTCTTTAATAATAATATATACGTTTTAAACATTAAAATTTGAAAAGTTGAACAAATTTTTAGACAAACGTGAGAGAAAATTTTATTTTTCTTTATTAACTCATTTATTTCAATTGGAATTGGTAGCATTTGATTCAAAGGTAGAAAGGAAGCATTTTATGACCTCTGAGGTTATATTGAAGTTCATCAGTTAATAGAATTTTTAAATTGGAGCGTACCTTTTGATATCTAGTCACGACGTGCAACAGTTAAGGGTATTTCAATCAGCAAATTACGTTTCGGAGCATAAGTTTGTTTCATTAATTACTGCAGTCCATTAACTAGGAAAGCATGCTGTTTACCAATTTAAGGCTGTTTTGAAATTTACAAGGGGAATCCACAGTGAGTGCCCCGCCGAATTTGATGAAATTATTTCTGGGGAAAGTAGAGCCAAAATAAGGAAATAGGTGTCTCAGCATTCATTCCAATGCGGCTTATTTTCGGAGATATGAATTTTTAAAAATCTTACATCCTGTATATGAGCTTAAAACACGATGCCTTCTGTAAGCCAATCTGGAGCTTAATTGTTAAGTCGTCGATATTAAGTCTTGGTTGTTAAGTCGTTGGCGCTCCGCTCCATATTTTTGTGTTCTATGCCCGGAGAAATCAATCACCATTTTATGTATCCTTTTTACATGTTTGCTTATGTATTTTTATTAGTAAAAATACTTTGCTTACAATCGAATTTTGCTCATAAACTTACTTTAATAAAATTCATATTTATATATTTAATTCTGTGATACTATTTTTCGCAGTTATAATTTTTACACGAATTTTAACATTTAATTGAAGAGTTGTAAAGGTACAAAAAGTTTAGGAGTTAGCTGTAAGTTTTTATGTGAATATAACTTTTATAAAATTTGCGTACTCATTGTCAACCTGTGAAGGGATGAAATTACACCAATAATGCAGTTTTGTTTTATTTAAGGATTGAAAGATTTTTTCTGAAAACTTTTAACAATTCCATTAAATAAAAAAGAAAACTGCGTTAATTCGTCTTATTTTGTCATTATTAGCCTTTGCAGTCATCCACTATTAGCATAAATTTGGCGTAATATTTTTTTAAATAGTATATGTTTATCAATTGACAAATATATTTTTAGTATGCAATGTTTTATTTTATAACATATAAACATAATTTTATTTTATAACATATAAACATAATTTTATTTTATAACATATAAACATTTTATTTTATAACATATAAACATCATTTTGTTTTATAACATATAAACATAATTTTATTTTATAACATATAAACATTTTATGTGCATCTCATTTATATGCATTTCATTTATATAGAAACATTTTATTTTATAAAATGCAATCAATTTTATTTTAAAACTGACTGACGTGAACATATTTTTTGTGTATCACTATCGGAGGTGTCGGAATTGTATACTGGTACACAATTTTGGATGATAATTATCATAAAAACAATAAAAACATAAAAAAATTCTACAACGTGAGCATTTTATAAATGAATTGTTCGAACAACTGATTTTCTTTGTCTAATATCATCTGGAAAACAAATACCATCTACATTTTTAAAAACGTTTCTTCCATTTGTCAAGTTTGCAACAAACCAAGAGTACTGTAACGTATTCTTAAAATTCGGCGCCGAAAGTTGATTATAAATAAGTGAATGGATATTCAAAGCATCTATCTGCTCGCGTGTTTAAATGACTATTTTCTTGTAAGATTTCAACACAATTTTGTAACCTTTTAATGAAATTTTTTACTTGACGGAAGAAGTACACATCACGAGGTTGACAGTATGGGGTACAATGAGGTGGAATTACTTCAACAGTAGAAGAAGAGGTGCCGTCGTCATTTGTAAAAACATTATTAAAGTGTGCTGGATCTACTTAACTACATAACAGGCTGGATGGCTACACCAAAACTTTTTCTACTTTTCAACTTTTTAATAATCAACAATTAAAATTCGAGTAGAAATTATCACTGCCAATAAGCATACAATTAACATATAACTACATAAATACGAATTTTATTAAAGTAAGTTTATGAACAAAATCCGATTGCAAGTAAAGTATGCTTGCTAATAAAAGTATGTAAATAAATATGTAAAAAGGATACACATAAAAAAAAGTGATCGATTTCCCCAGGCATTGAACACAAAAATACGGAGCGAAGAGCCGACAACTTAACAACTAAGCTACCGATTGGCTTGCGGAGGATGTCGTATTTTAAGCTCATATATCGGATGCAAAATCTTTAAAAATCCATGTCTCTGGAAATAAGCCGCATTGGCACGAATGCCGAGACACGTATTTCCTTATTTCGGCTCTACTTTCATCAAAACATTTCATCAAAATCGGCGGGGCACTCACTGTGGGTTCTCCTTGTTAGTGTGCAATATCTGTAATGAGGTCATTTTCTTAATATATGTAAGAAATTATGCTTACATATCTTGAGCTTATATGAATAAATTGTTTTCTGGATAACTTTAGAAGAAAAATGTACTAAAATGTCATACTATTTATATTAAAATTGTACGCTACTTATTATTCTTTATATATTTAAACATTAAAATTAACTTTTAATAATGGGTCTGATAGTAAATTAATTTTATCGATTTTGCGCTATATCCATCTCGGGAATCTGAATTTAAAAATGGGCCAGATTAAAAATTTTTGCTCACAGAGGAATGATACAAGCTGACGTAATACTGTCCCATATTTAAAATACTTTCTGGATGCTTTGACCAGCTTTTGCGTAAGTTCGATCGTTAATGGTCCACTTTAAGAATTCTATAAATAAGAATAAAAATAATAAAATAAAAATCTTTAAGAATAGTTATCGTGGCTCACTGTAGGGGGCGCTGATTAGTATACACTTCTCCGGGGTTAAAATTAAAAAAATATATTGTCCTAAATTAAAACAGCTAACATTTGGTAATAGTAGTATAAGCCCCACTGACAGCCACACACTGTAAAATTGTAGTTTTTGCATAAAGTTATGTATTTAAACGTCAAAAGCATCAGGACTTGTAGGTTTGTGTGGAGAATTTCAATTTTAGAAATTTTACCATCCGTATCTACTTTTTTACTCCTTTCGGCTAAGCCCCTTTGAAGTTGTGATATTAAGCGCTCTACATCTTGTTTTTCATAATTTTTGCTTCTGAAATTTGTTGAAGGTCTTGAAAGTCACTTGACATACTGCCACGGATCATGCTTTGACAAACATCACCTTAGACTCTCATGTTGCACCTAATGTTATTCACATGTAGTTTACACTATGATATTTATTGGATTACATGAATAGGTTTTACATTTCACATAAATACATTTTACTCTTCACATAAGTAAATTTCACTCGCACAAAAATAAATTCTATGTTTCATATACCATTGAATTTAGCTACTGTGTTACAAGAAAATCACAACCTTGTATCACATCAGGGAGACATCTATTCATTTACTTCATTTTCCAGCATTTATCGTTTCGGATATTTTCCAAGAAGAGGAAAAATACAGTAATTTCTGCAAGCGTTCGTTAATTATCAATTCTGGGTTCTTCGTCTTGTTTGAAATTGTAGACGAAACAAGAAAGTGCACTATGGAAATGTTAACTAATAGCACAAAGATAATGTGAGCGAACCCTGTTTTAGAAGATAACATAATTTACTTTCAGTTTCTTTTATCAGAGCACATACTACTAGTTAAGGATTATTTTGAAGATGAACTATAGATAGGCTATAGTTAGGTTCTTGATTTTTTCGTCTTTTTTGCCCCCATAACGATGCTCTGTGATTGCTTTTCAAAGGAAGGCAAACATGCTCAAATAAAACTCTCTGGTAGAAGTTCTTCGCCTATAATCACAAAGATCCATTAGCTCCCATCCTCTTTCTGATAACGAGGAATAATAAAGGCAGACTTATACCCTCTTTGAGCCGAAAGTAATAAACTTAATAGGCAGATATTCCGGTTTTCTCTTCGATGCACAGGTGAGCAATCGAATCGCAAAGGTATTTTACACAAAATTTCAGACCATATCTCGAAGTGTCCTAAACTTTATACTAAACAGCATAATAAGAGTAATATGAAATTTTTATATATATTGAACAGTTATTTAAAAAATAGAAAAAACATAAATAAATGCAATAAAATCGAAAGTATTATTTAATGATTTTGGGGCACCTCAGGACTCTTACTTGAGCTCTTTATTATGTTCATTATACGTTAATGACATATTCAATGTATCCGGTATTGGAAAGAAAACATTGTTTTCTGACGACACTGGCGTAATAATCATTGGAAGATTTGTAGAAATATTAATAGATACTAGCCTAAATGGAATAAAAAAATATGAAAAGTGGTTCAATATAAACAACTTGGAATTAAATATAGATAAAACAAAGTTCTTAATTTTTTCAAGTGAAAATAAAATAATTAATGGTGAAATAAAAAATATGTCTGTAATAACTGGTACCAAAAATTGAAATTGTGAGTAAGGTTTGATTCCTAGAGTATAACTAACCACCAAATTAAATTGGAATGATCATATATATATATATATAAATAAAAGCCTAGGAATTTTGAGAAGATTAGGTAAAAATCTGCAGCAAAAAATAGTAATAGAACTATACCATTTATTGATAAACAGCCATCTGATTTACTGCAATAGTATTTGTGGAAATTTGGGCATGATTAATAAAAATATATTAAAGAAGTTACAACAAAAGGGAATCAAATTAATAAATCGGGATATTAGATGGGTGACAAAAAATATTTTACTGCAATATAACATTCTGCCTATCGAACAAATTTACAAATATGACATCTTGGTCAAAATGTATGAGAGGATAAAGGATAATAAATACATTGATATTCCGAGGTTAAGCTTCAATGAAAGAGATGAGGAAAGATGTCGAAACTACATTTGTTGACTACACATGTTGAGACCGTACGTCCTTCTTCATGTTAAACTTTTAAGCAAGCACGTGAATATAGCTATGAAGCATAATTTGGATTTGGAACGGCGCCAGTTTTTTAACTTTGACTTTAAAACATGCAAATTTACTTCGCAAATTAAACGAGGTGCTGAACGAAGGTAAAAGCTTCGAACAGCCAGAAATTTTGTAGACAATAAGGAGAAAAGTCTTTTTTTTTCACTATTGACAGTTCCAAGTTCGATTCCGAAAATTTGCGCATTTTTTTTTTGACCCAAAATTTAATTTAACCCTACCAAGTAATGCTACACGTTATAGAAGGGAATCAACCGTTTAATAGCTGGCATTTTGAGAACTGTTGACAGTGAAACTGTCTTTTCTTCACAACATGAGGTCCTGAATTCGATACAGGACACGCGAGCGGTGTCTTTTCTTACAGCAGTAGTTTTCCGTGGCAAGTGAAACAATTGCGCCAAAAAACAAAAAACAAAAGTCTCAACTGAGAAATGCTTCACGAGCACTAAAATAAAGGAACGAGACTTATAATAAGTCGCAGTTTGTTTGTCACCAATAATGAAACTGGCTTTTAGTTACTGCAAGTTAACAAGTCTGGTCCTGAGTATGATACCAGGCTTATGAACGGCGGGTTTTTCTTTTTTTTTTTAAGAGGTTTTGTCATCGCAAATGAATTCATGAGCTATAAAAAATATAAAAAAAATTGGTATTAGCTGTAAAGTCCTTGCAAATCATTAAACTAAGAGGACTAGGTCCTTAACGGTTGGCAAGTTAACGTTCATTAACAAAATATTTGACAAATATGTCCAAATTACTGAAATTTAAATTTATCATGGATAAATTTTTATTAAATAACATCCATTTTACTTATAAAGTAAATAATTATGTATGTTTAATTATATTAGTAGAATAATACTTTCACTAGTAAAATAAAAAACGTCGCGCTTATTTTTCATTGCTTATGTTGAAATCTTTGTCCCAATCTTTGAAGTTTCCAATGCTTCATCTCAAAATTAATATTCAGTTTTCGCTTCACATTTGTTTAACTTTCCAAAAGTTGTGACAAAACAAATATCGATGACAAATGGTAGTCATTCGATGATGTTTATTTGAAATGATGTTTCGATTATTCGAAATGATGATTTTGCGAAGTTTATTTTGCAGTTCATGATATTTTACGTCAACGTAATAACTTACTATATAGAATATTCTTTATTTTTAAAAACGTTTTCTAGGAAAATCAATAATACAGACAGTATATGGACTCAGTTATTTATTACGTTTTAAGTAAATATTATCTTTTGTGAATCTAAGCAAAAATAGCCACCATGTGATCAGTTTTGTACTTTATTATGGGGCTATATTCACCTAAAATTATTATTATTATGTCCGTTATAAATTGTTGTATTACACAGCATCAAGGATGTGAAGCACTATCTTCTTGATCTGGAGATTTTGATTCAGTTTAAATCTCGCCGTGAGTCCCAAGGAATGTCCATGCATTTTCTTAATAAGTAAACGGTACCCAGTAGAGCGGTTTTTGTAGGTCTGTTGTCGTTATGTCAGTAATGTCCAGTTTTTCGAAGAAGTTCGTTGGGTTATGTGTAATAACCCCTAGAGCACCTATCACAATCGGGATAATTCTTTCTTGTTTTTTCCATTGCCTCTTAAATTCTGTAATAGGATCATGATATTTGCAGATTTTCAAAACCCTTCTCTTTAATTCTACAATGTATTGCAATGCCAATGATAAACACAGGTTTTTCCTTCACTAATGTTATATATAGTGTATTATTTTCCAAAATGCCTGTCTGTTGGAAGCCAAACGTCGCAAAGAATTTTTGTTTGGTTGTTTTCTGTAAATTTTTGTTTCATCTTCCCAGTAGTTATTGGTTACTGGGATCTCATAATTTTTGGAGATATTCCACTGAATCGGGGAAGCTACTTTATTATTATTATTATTCGTGTATATGTGTGTTATCGCACTTGGCGGCGTTGGCTTGAAATGGGTAGTAACAAATATCCAAGACCTCATTTTCGTAGTTACTTAGAATTTATATCCAGGGAAGTTTCAGATTTTTCAGCATAAGTTTAAGATTTTGGCTTTTCGTAGTTCATTGTAGGCGTTGGGTCAATGTTATCTGTTCCTAGATTTAAGTGCAGTGTATTTGACCCTTTCCATACGCCGCATATCTTTGATTTTGTATCTGAGTTATCGGTATATGGTAATTTTTGTTATTTATTTTGCCTGAAATGGTATGTGTGGAATCCATGGTCGCAATTGAAACGGTGGATTCTACATATACAACTTCTGTGAATTTAACTGATTTAAGAAAGTCACTAGAAAGCCCGATATGCGTTGATATTAAATAATTTGAAAAATTCTTGAAATGGCGCATTGTAGCCATTTGTAAAAATCTTGAATGTGGTGGATGCAAATACTAAATTCACTGTAGTGCCCGAACGGCTAATGTTTGGATAAAAATTCACTGAACAAAAAATGCTTCTTTTTATTTCCTTTACTTGTTTTATATACATAGCAGTTCCCAACTCTTTTCTAGTGTGTTAAAAAAGGCAGTTTTAGGCTTATTTTCACTAAACAGTAACACAGATCAAAATCAGAAAACAGAACTCCGGATTTCTTTGTCTCTACTGTATTATTAGCTCAATCACTTAAATTATGCATCAAAAATTGCATTTAATTCATGTAATTGGCTACGTAGCAACGACATAGCCGTAAACCACGGTCTTCAACCCGAGGCCCGTCAGCTCATGAAAAAATACAAATTGTTTCACCCAAAAATAACATCCTTGCTCCCTTGGAGTCTGAAATCTATGTATTTTATTCTGTTGGCATTTTCATATTTCATAATAAATATCTTAAAACACTATAGAACCAAAGTAACAATTGGTTTTTCCCCCCTAAGTCATGTTTTACTTTAGTTTTCTAGCGTATATGGGAATCAGGTTTAGTTTTATTGATTTGCAGTGCAACAGTGATTTAAAAAAAATTCAACTTAGGACTCATCAAATTCTATTCTAAATATGTCGATAAGAACATCTTCCCCACTATCTGACTGCATGCTCTGAAAACGTTACTGTTCTTGAGCACTTATATGGCATAGGCTGACACAGAAAGTTCATAAGCCGGGTTACAGGCTTACAATGGGGGGTTACAGAGCTACAACTCCATAATAATACATACAACAAATACATAAAATTCCGCTGTAATGGGAATTACAATCCCCATAGACACACCTGCGTAAGCCAATGCGTCTATAAATAGCTGTTTCCAAAAATGAAGTTGATAAAATGAAAAGTTAAGACCAGAATAATTGACGCCTACCTTGGAAACGCCCTTATTGTTGCGACATCAAAAGTATAACCTAATGTTGACAGGATTGTTAAAAATAAGCAGTGCCAAAAATCTCACTAAAAGGTTTGATTTCGCTTTACATATTAATAACTAAAAGTATTGTAAATGTTTTTTGCTTCCATACGTATTTTACATTACAATGTCTGTGTTACCGGCAAAGGAGGATGCCAAAAATGACATATGGGCGTTCCACAACAAATCAAATGCCATTCGACGCGCCTCACTGAATAGATGAAATATGTCAATGGACACAAAGCTGTCAGATCATGCAGTCACGAGTTAGAGGTCATAAAAGGTCATTCTGTGAGGAGAATCTCCAGATGAATCTCCAGCCAGTCTGAGTATGAGATCCTCCTCATACGATGACCTTCTATGACCTGTAACTTCATGATGTGACTTCATGATCTGAGAGCTTTGCGCCTATTGACATTTTTTACCTACTCAGTGAGATGCGTCTAATGGCATCTGATTTGCTGTGGAACGCTGAGAGACGAAATCCTAATAACAACGGGCATCCTCCTCACAGGATGACCTTCTATGACCTATAACTCGTGACTGCATGCGTGACTATCATGCAGTCACATGATCTGAGAGCTTTGCGTCCATTGACACGCTTTACCTTCTCAGTGAGACGCGTCGAATGGCGTCTGATTTGTTGTGGAACGCCGTAGGCAAAATCCCATAGACTTCTGGCATCGTCCTTTGAAATCCGGCATTCTATAAAATACCTAGACATTGTATATAATTCCTAAAACTAGCCGGCAATGTATGAAAAGATTCATATTTAACAAATTTCCTAGGCATTCTATAGAATACCAAATGACAAACCGGCAAAGTATGAAATACATCCCCGATTCATTTCAAATATTACGTGGCATGGCACGTGACTTTTAATCCTTCACTTAGGCTCAGAATTTGTCATTTGCATTTTACGCTTTGATCGGGAGTGTCAAAATACGCGATTTTATTTAAATTTGTTCAACAATCAATTAGTTTTATACTGTGCTGCATGAAAATGGAAAAGCAGGATATAGTGTTGGAGAAAGATTCATAGCCAATAGACATGCAACGACGATTCGAAGATGAACTGCCTAAGCTTCGAGTTAATGCTGCAAAAAATAGTTTGTTCCTAACCGAAACTACTTACCAGAAGTTAATAAATGATGTAAAAAAAGCCAAAATGACTACGAAGAAGGTACAACGGGACTATTGGTTGCTGAATCGCTATGATGTGATGATTGTGGAAAACAAAAGTAAACTCATTTATCCTGTTAAAGAAGACGTCAGTACAATACAGTATTACGTCACGGACACTGAGTTATTTCACGTACTTCATGAAACTCATTTGGCTATTGGATGCGGAGAACGTGATAGAATTTTGAAAGAACTTTCAACCAAATACAAAAACGTTACATGTCATGATATTGAACTGTATATTCACCTTCATGAGCTCTGCCAGAAAAAACGAAAAGGTATGAAAAAGGACATCGTTGCGAAACCTATGATTTTTTTTTTGAATTTAATTCCCGTTGAAAGGTAGATTTTATTGATTTTCAGTCTCAGCCAGATAGAGAATACAAATTTATTGTGGTGTACCAAGATCATCTCACAAAATTTGTGATTGTGAAGGCTCTGACGTCAAAAAGAGCTGAAATAGTAGTCTATAACCTAGTGGACGTATTCTCGTTTCTTGGGGCGCCATCTATATTACAGTTTGACAATGGAAGAAAATTTACCAATAATGTGGTGACCAGTTTGAAAGAGTTTTTGGCCAGCACTGAAGATCGTCCATGGGAATCCTCGCCATCCACAAAACCAAGGTAATGTCGAAAGAGCTAATCAAGATATTGAAAATATGCTCAGTACTTTGATGCAGGACAACAAATCTGACCAGTGAAGTGAAGGACTATGGTTCGTCCAATTTATGAAACACAGAGCTTATCATACGAAGCCCTTTTTGGCCACAAACCTAAAGTAGGTCTTACAACGTCTTTTCTACCCCAAGATGTTTTGAAAGACATAAATACAGAGGAGAAACTAGAAAAAATAATAGAAAGCCCCCAAACGTTACAAAAAGATGAAAAAAATCAGCTTATGAAAGAAAGAGAGCCTATTTCAAAATATATGGATGAGATTATAGTCGATGATGGATTAAACCAACATGATGCTGACATGCTTACCGAAGAGATTTCCGTTCCTGCTATCTGTTGTGTATGTTTAAAGGAAAGCAGTGATGCACACGCACGCATAAATGTCGTCAAAAATTCATAACTTCTGTGGCCATGCTAGTAAAGATGATGAAATGGATATTTTGTGCACCCTTTGTTTCAAAACTGAAAATGCTATTGAAGGTAAAATAAATTCTAAAATCAATCGGAAAATACAAGCCAAAAAAATGAAAATGAATTCGGAAAAAAATTTCCCACTGCTTCTTTGGGAACTACTGTGTAAGTTTCTATTTCTGACATCCACAAGGGCCGCAGTGATTCGCGCAATGTTTTTGCAGTTGTAATGAGCGTGACAGAGGATGGTTTCTATTGACTTGAAACTTATGAGGGAATTTTAAAACAACTATATGCGAGATCAGAATTCCCTTTATGCCCCAAGAACTTGCTTAGAATTGAAGATATTCCTAACCACGAAATTCCTCTCCGGTCAGTTACAATTTCTCAGTCCAGTGGAAGCGGCCAAAGATTCGTCAAATGTATGTGTAAAACAAAGTGCCAAAATATGAAATGTCTTTGCATGAAAAATGTAATGAAATGTAATTCAAAATGGCATTCAAGCCTACCGTGTTGCAACAAGTAAGTTAAATTTTATTTTTTATTTTTTATTACAAAAATTACATTTATTATATTTTTCTTTTTTTAATCGGTGCATTTTTAGTAAAATTCATTTAATGGCCCTGTTTTATTTTTTATAAGAAATAAAATTTTCTTTTTAATAAAATTAACTTTCTTGGAGCAACAAGTAGGTTGATATTTTATTTTGTTGTCTTTAATAAGAAAAGCATACATTTTTTTTACGTATTTTGAATAAAAGTTTTTTAATGGCACTCTCATTATTTTTTCAAATGATATATTTGTATTTTTGAGTAACAAACATCTTTTAAATGATAGCCTGATCTTGACATTGCCGGTAATTAATATATATATATATAGTTTCAGTAGCGGATACAGAAAATATTTTTGGGTGGGCACGCAAAACTAATATAGGGACTTAAGGAAAAACTATCAACAAAGGCTTATCTTGGAGGGGGCAGGACACACCCCTCGGGCCGTTTTTGTTCAGTCCTAATATTGCTGATACAGTAGTGCGGCCCGCGGGCCTGCAAGAATAAGCAAAATTGGCCCTTGGACTGAAAAAGGTTGAAGACCCCTGTCGTAAACAGTAGTTACGCTCTACAGCCAAAACTGAATTCTTTGCAGGCGTGGAGATATGGGCAATATGCCATATTCAGTGTCCCCAACAATACATATATATATAGTATTGATAATCGTAAATTATTGCTCTTATAATTATAGTATGTACATATATTTTTACGCTCGTAGTAAGTTATAATTTCTACAGTCCTAACCGGGAAATTTACGAAATAAAATATTACACAAATATTATACGCAAAAGTTAAATCCTTTTGAAAAATAATATAAAACACAATCTACTAACAAGTAATCCTTAAAATATGAATATATAAAAATTGGTAGCGATTAATTATAATTGACCCCACTTAAATTTTATTACAATTCATCTAAAAATATCCAGATAATTTCTCGCAGGAGGAAGACATGACAAGAAATTCAAACGCCAATGTTCAAATATGATTGGCAATTAAAAACTAGTACTCAGAAATTCATTTTGTTTTCTTCATTCATTGAAAAGCTGATCTCGTAAACAAGCACAAAAACGAATTCAATGAATGAAAAAACGAAAGTCCGGCATTTGTTATCTCCGTTTCGACAATCGGAGTACAGACGTTTCGGAATAAAATTCACATTAACTAGGGCAATTTACTCATCCCGGCTTTGTTCTGCCGTCCTCTAACAGTCCCTAGTGTTGTTCACCCTCTCAAATGCTTCTATGCAGCTTGTTTTTACCTCTCTTATCCCAAGCTATCATCCAAGATAAAACATTGTGGAACACTAGGATTTAAAGTTTTTTTTCTTCTGAATACATGCGCTTTTGTGGATGCTACCCTCTTCCTGTAAACATTTTCGAGGTGGAAAGAACAAAAAAAGGACATTCCGAAATAAGAAAGAAGCTAAGAATTCGGGAAAAAGAGCATAGGGGAGAAAAACTCCGAAAAGAGAAATCGACAATGCTTCCAAAGTGGTAACAGCCCTTCAAAAATCTCCATAACGTTTTTATAGTAATGTATTTTATCCTTTATGTGCCATTTTCTTCCGCTGATATATTGTAAACAGGAAATAATACTTTTCTTTGTTTTTGCAAAAAGCAACATTCAATAAATAATACACCAGTTTTTGGCGTAAATTTTAGGCTTTTTGTATTTTTACATGTGTATATCGTAAGCAATATTAACTTGATTTAATGTAAAGGATAGAGGAATAAGGCTATGATGACGACCTCAATTTCGGTTCCATTTTTCTTTACATACTTTGCCGAAGTAATATTGATATTTAATTCCATTGGTGGTGTTCAGATTCTACTGGTGTGAGCGGTTGTGGGTAGCACCTGTGTGCTTGAGTGCTAGTATATTCCTGGTTCCCGAAACGTGTGTGTACCATAGACCGGTGACCTTCGCACGTGTAACTCGTCTCGTAGGTTCCCTTTGAGACGTTTAATGGGTGTCTTCCTCCCGAAGGTGTTTGTGCGTAGTATTACAATCTAGAAGATATGATTTAGACTCCTCCGTAAACGTAACAGTACGTTTATTTCACGACGGTATTCACGAGGCGTTAATGCTTCAAAATCGGAATGAAGGTTCAAAATATTGGGGATTCACGTCTTGTGGAAAACTTCCACCTAAAAACGAGAATATCCAGGACCCTGTACTGGAGCTAGAGCAATGGATGCGTTTCCTCAGTGCTCTGTAACTCGCGTCACTTTCCTCACCGCCAAAAAACTCACTATTAGCACATCTCCTCCCTTCAGGAATTCCTAAAGGGGTCTGCTTAGCGTTATATTACGCCATTACATTACGGTGTATGACGTCACATCACAACTGATATCGGAAAATTCAATATGTTTGATGGATTGGAGATCTCTTTAAATCGAACGTCAATAAATACTCAGTAATAATCGAATTTATAAAATCTTCTATTTATAAAATCTTCACAAAAGTGCTAACACATCGCCTGCAGAAAAAATTAGATGCAGCTCAACCAAGAGAACAAGCTGGATTTCGAAGTGGATTCAGTACAGTGGACCATATTCAAGTATTAAGAGAATTAATTGAAAGAACACATGAATATGAACTTCCATTGTGTGTTGCATTTATTGACTATGAGAAGGCCTTTGACTCTATTAAAACATCAGCAGTCATCAACTCTTTAAGATCAACAGACATTGAGGATGTGTACATTGACATGGTGAAACGTGTGTATAAAAATGCAAGTGCAAAATTTCGGTTACATAAAGATACCAAAACTATCAAACTTGGTAAAGGTGTGAGGCAGGGAGATACCATTTCTCCAAAACTTTTTACTTCAGCTTTACAGATGATTTTTCAGCAGATAAATTGGAATAACAAGGGAATAAAAATAAATGGTGAATATTTAAATCATTTGCGGTTTGCTGATGACATTGTTATTTTTTCAACGAACCCATTAGAACTCCAAGACATGGTACAGGAGCTCTCAACTAGAAGTAAAGAAGTTGGACTCAAGATGAACCTACAAAAAACTAAGATCATGTTCAATAATTTTGTAGAGGAAACAAAAATACAAGTTGACAACATTGAGCTAGAAATTGCTGATTCATATATTTACCTTGGCCAGCTGATTTCAATGGATGGCAACATTATGAAAGAACTCAACAGACGTATTAAACTTGGCTGGAGTGCATTTGGAAGAAACAGTTTTATCCTGAAGGGGAAATTGCCTTTGTGTCTAAAAAGAAAGGTCTTCAACCAGTGTGTATTGCCAGTCCTCTCTTATGGATCAGAGACATGGAGTCTAACAGTTGGAGCAATACGAAAGTTACAGACAACGCAAAGGAGCATGGAGAGGTGCATGCTTGGAATAACTAGGAGAGATCGAAAAAGAAACACTTGGGTGAGAGAGCAAACTAGAGTAGAGGACATCATTGTTAAAGTAAAAGGGCTGAAATGGCGATGGGCTGGGCATATTGCAAGAAGAACTGATCAACGATGGACAACAGAAATTCTGAACTGGATTCCAAGAGACCACCGAAGACCTAGAAAACGTCCTCAAACTAGATGGGTGGATGAAATAAGAAAACAGGTTGGGGTGACGTGGAAGCGAATTGCTCAGGATAGACTTGTGTGGAAAGCATTTGGAGAGACCTTCATCCAGCAGTGGATAGATAATGGTTGAATATGATGATGATGATGATGAATCAAATAACAGCAAATTTATTTTTTTTAAACATCGGCTTTAATATAGGCAAATATGAACTACCTTATCCCGATTTGACATCAATGGAAAGGCCCTGTGCCATCAGAAATACGCCACAACAATCCTTGAATATCTTACGATACATGGGATACTCAGTATTGAAAGTAGAGATGTGGATGAGAAAATTTTCCGGTCTTGAAATTTTAAAAATTAATTTTTCTTTTTAAAAAATGTCATAACTTCTCCCTTTCTCATTCTTTCTCTCTGTACGTATACATACTATATTAGATACATATTAAAAATATTATTATCGATCATTCATAACATTATCCCAATTCCTCCCGCTCCTGACTACATGAAACCGAATCCTTTGCGAGCATTAGGTTTTCTTTACCCATCCTATTAAAATATACAGTGAAAATCGGTTATAACGACCTTCAAGGGACCGTGCAAATTCGGTCGTTATAACCGATAGTCCTTTAAGTCCTTATTAATTGTGGATTATACCATAGTATCCTATAGTATAATATAATCTAGAGTCTTATATAAATTATTTTATCACTATTATTATTATTATGGGAATCCACGTGGTGCGCCCAGGGTAACTCAAAATCTGCTACAACTTCTGCCAACCGGCTTTAGGGCTGTAGGTCCATATTGAAAGGTTTGAAGGACAAGATCATCCTACAATGGGTCTCTGCACATATTGGGTTAGAAGGAAACGAAATTGCTGATCAGCTGGCCAAGGAAGGCACATCTATCTTACAGAGACCATAAGGAACTATGATATTTCACTCATCGAAACCACTTATACGTCACTATTCAAGTAAAAGCAATAATCTGTAGATTTCAAATAAAGCTTTAAACAAACCTTGAGACGTATTGCTCTATCCTAAATCACTTATTCCGGATACTCCCAGAACTGCCGCCGTTGCAAAATTTCGCATGTTAAGTGGACACGACTGTCTGCAGGCATACTTATTCAGCTTTGGCCTGGCTAAAAACCTTAATTGCAAACTGTGCAACAGCAGCCATCCAATGACATCGTATCATCTTAAAGTGTGCAGCTCATTAAAAACTTCTCAAGGTATTGTTAGCAAATATTGGAAAGCTCGAAGTTGAATGACTAAATAGCCAAACGCCTGGTATTTGTAATAAATAAATAAATATAAATTATTTATTTATTTAAATAAATCGAACACTACGCAGATTAAATTAAACAACAATATAAATCAACGTTTATTGGCGTAGTGATACCAGCGCCGATGTTATGGCGTGATTAGATAGTGAAACGTTCGAAAGAAGGTAAATATTTCTCCGTTCGGTGGGACCTGAATCCACGGCCTTCCACTTGCCGGGCGGAGGCTCTACCCCCTTAGATGGTAGAGCCTCCGCCCGGCAAGTGGAAGGTCGTGGGTTCAGGTCCCACCGAAGGCAGAAATATTTATTTTCTTTCGAACGTTTCACCATCTAATCACGCCATACCATCGGCGTTGGTATCACTACGCCAATAAACGTTGATTGATTGACATTGTTGTTTGATTTAATCTGCGTAGTGTTCGATTTATATAAAATAAATACATATGCTGCAACGGGCATTTCGATCAATTTAATACCAGTCTCTTTGCAATTTGGTTTAAATAGTAGTCTATGTACTACACCATTCTGCGAAATAACCGGCTTCAGTACTTTATATACGTTCGTAAAGAGATTATATATTGTCGTTCGTAGCTCAGAGGGTAGAGCCTCCGCCCGGCAAGTGGAAGGTCGTGGGTTCAGGTCCCACCGAACGCAGAAATATTTATTTTCTTTCGAACGTTTCACCATCTAATCACGCCATAACATCGGCGTTGGTATCACTACGCCAATAAACGTTGATTGATATTGTTGTTCAATTTAACTTAAATATAAATTATTTTGATAGTAAAATAATTATATATTTAAATAATGATAATTAAATAATAATTAAATAGATAATGATAATTAAATAATAATTAAATAGATAGTGATAATTAAATAATAATTAAAATAGATAATGATAATTAAATAATAATTAAATAGATAATGATAATTAAATAATAATTAAATAGATATTAATTAAATAATAATTAAATGAATAATGATAATTAAATAATAATTAAATAGATAATGATAATTAAATAATAATTAAATAATGATAATTAAATAATGATAATTAAATGATAATTAAATAATAATTAAATGATAATTAAATAATAATTAAATGATAATTAAATAATAGTGAAATAATGATAATTAAATGATAATTAAATGATAATTAAATAACGATAATTAAATAACGATAATTAAATGATAATTAAATGATAATTAAATGATAATTAAATAATAATTAAATAATGACAATTAAATGATAATTAAATGATAATTAAATAATTAAATAATAATTAAATAGAAATAATAATTAAATAATAATTAAATAAATAATTATATTATATAATTAAATAATGAATTAAATAATAATTAAATCATAATTAAATAAATAATTAAATATATTATAATTTTTTGATTGTCAAAAAATAGGTTTCGAAATTAAATAAAAATGTATTTAATTATAATGAATTTAATTTCCGTTTATATTAAATTATATTTATAGCCACACTAAATACATAGCACTTTATATTTTTTTAAATTGAAAAAATTCTAGAAAATACTAAAGTATATAATGTAGAAAACAAATCTAATGAATAATATTTATTATATTATACTAATGACTTCCGAACAGTGCCGGTTTGAGAGTTTTATAGGCCTTATTCTGAAAAAATAAAATAGGCCCCTAAAGAATATGACCCTCGTGATATTCAATTAATAAATCACTTTTTAAGTTCACTATCTTTAATATTCAGGTTTAGCAGTAATAAAAATTTCTCAGACATTTGTAAATAAACAAGATTAGAATAACACTTAAATTTTGATAACTAACCCATGTGGTTCCGATTTATGACTGTCAAATCACGTCGTTATATCCAAGGGGCCGTTCAATTATTACGTAAGCATCTTTGAGAGAGGGGGGGGAGGAGTTTGACATTTGCTTATTTTTGCTGACAACAGGGAGTGGGGGTCTGAATTATGCTTACGTAAGGCACAAAAATAATAAAACTAACGAATAGCCACAGAGTGATAACCGCCATAACAGAACTGCAGTACTTGAATGCATGACACACTGCTAGTAGAAGATATCAAATATAAAATAAACGTAATCGCAGTTAAATATTTAATTATTTAAACTAGTGGTTCTCAAACTTCAAGCTCGGAAGTCACCTTTATGCTTCCCGTAGCCCTCTATTTTTAAATTATTATAAATGTATTATTTTTAATAAATGTATTTTATTAAATCCATTTCTTATATATTACACTAGTTGCTTACAACGTAAGAAATATTAACAATAAAAATGTAACAAAATACTTTATAATGTCACCAAAATAGCAATTAACAGCGTGGTAATATTTTTTAAATGCGATAATTTATTGTGATTACTCTCTATTTATAAATAAGCGTTTAATATTACTTACAAATAGGCACTCAATATTGCAATTAAAGCTGAAATAAGTACTATAATTTTCACTGCACACATAGTATTATTTCAAAAACTTGTACCAACCAATTAGAGAACCGAAATCTTACATAAGCATGAGAGGGGTCAGGCATTTGCTTATTTTTTCTTACAAGGAGGAGGGGGGAGTATAAAATGGCCAAAAATGTGCTTACGTAATACTTGAACAGCCCTAATACGAATTTCCCTACTTAGAATCTACGTAGACTACAAAATCGCCGTCGTTATAGCAAGTTTCGTCGTTATATACGATGTCGTTATAACCGATATATTTAATATGGAGTAGAATAGCAAACCAAACTTCTTGTAAAAATTCCGTCGTTATATGCGGTTGGTCGTTATAAACGATTTTCACTGTATACTACATTTTCATTAAATCATTTTAAATTTCATCAAATATTTAAAGTTATAAAGCGTTTTCAGCCGAAGCCCCTATTTTTGAGATATCACATGGGTTCACACCCTCTTACTACTTTGAAATAACTATGGCAGACAGATAAATGAATTAAAAAAAGCTGATTATTATTTATTATGCTTATGCAAAAATGTTATGTTCAAGAAATTACTAAATAGTCTACATATAAATAAAACTTTAAGTATGAAAAAGATTAACCTATTGGCGAAAAAAAGGTTTATTTTGTCATGTTATGAATTTTTCGGTAATAATTTTAGGAGTTCACATTTTTTAGTTTTGAGTTTCATTTATGTATTTAGTATAATATGGTATTTCCATATTCTTTAAACTAACATTGTTAAAATTGTCAAATAGAAGTTATTGATATCGTTATCGTATGAAATACTAACCTCTGACTCTCTGACAGAACTATTATGTATAAACACGTTAAAATAAAAATTACTAACAATAATAAGAAAGAAATAACAATGATTTAGTTAACCAATATTATCATTCCAAAATTTTCCGTATTTCTTTCTAAGGGGCAAATATTGGGTCAGGGATCATAGTTTGTGTGGTGATATAGCATATAAAACAAAGGTTATTCAATAAATGTTATATTATATTTACACTAGATATTTAGTGAGTGAAGCGTTGAAACATTTTTCCCAAAACCCACATCACTAACCGAAATTTACATTATTTAAATCTGACTGCCCATAATAATCCAAATTTATCTTTATGGTTGTCGGTACTTATCACACTGGTCTAAGAAAAATTCATTAATCCTAAAAAAAAAAGAGTTTTAAATTGCCTTAACACCTTTCGATCGAAGCTTGCGTTGATGAATAGGAACGTCTAACGTTTCGCAGGAACCAATATTTCACTAGCATTAATAATGGTTCCACTTATTTTACGCTTAATAACTTATCATTTTTACGATACATTTTGCGCCCATTTAATTTGTTTTTCTGCTGGGTTTTTTTTTATATTTTTCCCGGTGTCCAGTTCCATCCTTCATGTTTTAAGAGTTTTCTTCTTTTTGTTGAATACATTAATAAGAAATTTTTTAGAAAGCCGAATATATATTTTTAATTCGTAAGGATTTATGAACGTATTTGCGCTAATACCCGTTTTTATCTGGCACGTCCCTTCCTACAGGAATTCCTGAGTTTTATTTTAATTTTTATAATTAGAAAGAATTTTTTCTCGGTGGTGGGATAATTCTTTCTCTGACGAAAAAAGGTCTCAAAAGGGATTTTTTAAACTTTTTATAAATTAAGAAAGACTGAAATTGTTTCACCGAAGTATTGGGTTGATACATTGTGAGAGAATATATTGTGTGCTAACATTATTGTAGTTTCATAATATTTGTCAATGTAAAATTCTTTGAATAAATACACAGCGAAAAACCTAAAATATGCCTTAATAAACTTATTTGTATGTGCATTTAGACAAAGATTCAACAGCAAAAATATTAATCATTCATGCGACAATATGTATGTCATCGTTATAAGCTCATCTTTTTAAAATTAATATTACTTTTTAAATTTGTCTCAATAAAATTCGGCCATAATAAACTTTCAATTAGTGTCTGTCATTACACACAGCTCGACATGTCAGTAACACCACAAATGTTATTTGTAATTTTTTGCCACTCTTACAAAAAATAGCGTGTTACCACTGAAATGGTGGTCAAGTATTATGTAAGCAATATTTTGGCCATTTTATACTCCCCCTCCCTCTGATATGCCAAAATTAACATTAGCTAACATAGGAAAATAAGCACAACAGCAACAACCCCACCCCAAAGGTGCTTACGTAATACTTTAGCCCTCCCGTATTGGAAAATACTCTAAAATGTAATTAGACAATTCCTTCATTAGTCAAGGATCTTGGCAAATTTCTAATTCAAATCTGATCAAACGTAAGTATTGAGACGATGCATAAACTTACACCAACAATTCCACGATGCGTGCTCTAATTCGTGCTTATGTTGGGTCAACGAAATATTAAAATGGGCGGAATTCTCTCGGACCAGACAGCATATATATTATAAGGTTTAAAATAATTATGCTTATAATATTTTATACTTTTAGTATATTTCCAACATCAGTATTGTAAGTGGAACACAGGTATTATGAATCAGTCTGGTTTCATGATCTAGGATTGCTAGTGTATGTGGCTCCGAATTATCTAATTTCTGTGGCATACTTTCTTCTCGATTTTTCAGTCAATGAAAACGGTATTCCACAAATTGTATATTTTTCTTTTTCCTTTCTTTTCCCTAAAGTTTGGTATTAATAGGCAGATACGTAATACTGTATATTATATTTGGCTATGCACGGAATTGTCCTAATATTCTAGTTTTGGTGATATGCTTCGAAAACGTTCAATTTATATATAACTTTTTATTATATACTTAAATAAAATTTCAACATCTCCCTCTCAGCTAAAATACATTTAATAAGAAAACTTTATCTTAAATACGAAATCCGAAGAATTAGAACTAAAGTCAACTTTTCCAAAAGTTCAATTAAGTCCAATCCATCCATCCATCTTTATTTTTGTGTAGGCTTAAACTTAAAAGTATTTGTATAGCAGGATCGTATATATTTCCAGACTTAATTTTTTCGAAATTTCAGTCCAGAAATATATATGATCCGGATATGTAAACACGTTTAATTCCAAGTTTTGGTAGGACATGCCGCTCGCTATCATTGCGCCATAAAAATAAATACAACCAACCGTGCTTTCGAAGTCCGTGTAAGTCCTATCATCATTTGAAAGAAGAAATCAGTCGCTCTATTTATATTTAAATCCGAATATATTAAAAAGCATATAAAAATTCTTTTTATAAAAAAAAATCGTTAATATCCTTTTGACCCTAATTACTTTGAGAGCTTAGGGCTTAAAGTTTTAAATTCTGCGCCATCTGCTCCTTACAGTTTCTACATCCATCAGATGTTTACTATTAAAAATCAAAACGCAATTTTATAATTCCTCCAGTAGTCGATTGAATTCATTGGTTTCAATAGACAAATTAAAATTCACTATTTTAATAATTGACAACAGTTATTACTACATGTACTCATATACATTTCTGTACAATATCAAATTTTACATCATCGGATCTTGTTTAAAAAAGCTTCGAATTTTGTTGAGTTGCAATTCAAAGCCTTTATTTAGGCCAGATACAATTTTAACCTCATTTTATAGCTTATATGTACTCAAAAATTTTATTTGATCCGCCTAGGAAGCCTAGGGTAAATACAATTAAATCTGCAAAGGCTAATACTTCCCGAGAGTAAAATTAATTAGTATAGTACATAAATAAAGGTACTAAGAGACTCGGTGAATGTATAATAAATGAAAATAAGTTACCGCGCTATCTTCGAACTAATTATTTCGTCCTTTTTTCGTCGGAATTTATATATTCAAGAGATATTATCCAATATATTAATAATTTATATTTTCAACATATATTATTATATATTCTGGACGGTAGGGGAGACTGATTTTTATCGCATAATTGGTAATACTGGACTAACTTTATTATAACTGCGAATTATATTACAACTTCTGTTTTTCTTTCTCCAAAAACAAAAAAGCTCTAGCTTGAGCTAAATATACGTGGGTGGCAAACATTATTGTATATACTTATGTTTAACGTTGAGGAATTTACCAAATTTATCCGAATGTGTTTCAATTTGAGATATAATAAAGAATTTTTTGGTTTAGCATAGAAAATTGCAGAAACTGTAATGAAAAGTCAATTTGCCTTTACAACGTCTTATAGTCCCTCTTTACACATTATACAAAATGAATTCGTAGTTTCGTGCATGAATTAAACTCAAGATAAAAAAACTTACATAAAAAAAGAAACATTCTGCTTATTTCTATTACTTGCACTATAATACGAAATAATATATAATATAATAAATATATACAGTTTACTAATTACCATACGCGCAATGTCCATTCATATCTACGCTCATTAACTTACAGTTCTCAAAATTTTTCCGGGAGACCCAAGCACATATTATGAACATTTATTGAATACATTATATATAAAATTGTAATTTATTCCAAATTATTGATGAGCGCTCGGCCCCACGGGCTCCCATAACTCTACGCCTATGCCTGTTTTGTGTATATGTGTGTATGTGTGTGTGGGGCATATCTAATATGAAAGTTTAAGCTAGACTTGAAAAGGGTATCATGAACTTAAATGGAAAAATATTTCAAAGATTATTTTGCAAATTTCTTTGATTTGCTTTTAGGTGTATGGTTAAGGATAGCTATACAAAATAGACATGTCTGTGTGAACAGGTATGTAATTGATGGGGGTGGTATTTTAGCAGTTTTACCCATGTGTTTGGAACGTTTTAAACTAATTCATATTAATATCCGGTTTCTTCAAAAAAACCTCGTGAATTCGTGCTTTCAGAAAAACTATGTTTCCTTAACAATATGCATCATGATTATAAATTATATACAAAATGACGTGTTTTAGGTAAAGCCATGGTATTTAAAATGTTACGGAAGAACGACATCATGGTTAATGTTTTCTACACTATCAAAATATTAAACTGCAATGTTTTTCGTAAGTCATTTTAAGAAAAGGGCCTAATACTACTTTTAACTGAAATGGTATGAAAATTTTCCTGCAGTATAAAAAAATGTGTGTCCTTACGGAAGGAAAGAAAACGACATAATATCCTTCAGTAACGGGAGGCTTCAATGTTTTTTTTTAAATTTGGCACTGTTAAGTAAATGATACAACACGTTATTTTGCAAAAATATTTAGGATAATAATGATATAGTTTATGAGCTTTAATACGACATATAAAATATCATGGTGCTTTAAATTTTAAAATTTGTCACTCATGTCCCAAAATACCATGGCTTTACCCTTTCCTTAACGCCTATATTTGTGATAAAAATTTTAAAATTGTGAAATGCATTCTAAAGCTTATCAAGCATCTGTTGCATCTGTTACGTATCTGTCTTAAGCATCTGTTGCATTTATTGACTACGAGAAGGCCTTTGACTCTATTAAAACATCAGCAGTCATCAACTCTTTAAGATCAACAGACGTTGAGGATGTGTACATTGACATGGTGAAACGTGTGTATAAAAATGCAAGTGCAAAATTTCGGTTACATAAAGATACCAAAACTATCAAACTTGGCAAAGGGGTGAGGCAGGGAGATACCATTTCTCCAAAACTTTTTACTTCTGCTTTACAGATGATTTTTCAGCTGATAAATTGGAATAACAAGGGAATAAAAATAAATGGTGAATATTTAAATCATCTGCGGTTTGCTGATGACATTGTTATTTTTTCAACGAACCCATTAGAACTCCAAGACATGGTACAGGAGCTCTCAACTAGAAGTGAAGAAGTTGGAATCAAGATAAACTTGAAAAAAACTAAAATCATGTTCAACAGTTTCGTAAACAAAACAAAAATACAAGTTGACAACATTGAGCTAGAAGTTGTTGATTCATATATTTACCTTGGACAACTGATTTCAATGGAAGGCAACTTTATGAAAGAACTCAACAGACGTGTTAAACTTGGCTGGAGTGCATTCGGACCAAACAGTTTTATCCTGCAGAGAAAATTTCCTTTGTGTCTAAAAAGAAAGGTCTTCAACCAGTGTGTATTGCCAGTCCTCTCTTATGGATCAGAGACATGGAATTTAACAATTGCAGCAATACGAAAGTTACAGACAACCCAAAGGAGCATGGAGAGGTGCATGCTTGGAATAACTAGGAGAGATCGAAAAAGAAACACTTGGGTGAGAGAGCAAACTAGAGTAGAGGACATCATTGTTAAAGTAAAAGGACTGAAATGGCGATGGGCTGGGCATATCGCAAGAAGAACTGATCAACGATGGACAACGCAAATTCTCAACTGGATTCCAAGAGACCACCGAAGACCTAGAAAACGTCCTCAAACTAGATGGGTGGATGAAATAAGAAAAGAGGTTGGGGTGAACGCAAGGTGGAAGCGAATTGCTCAGGATAGACTTGTGTGGAAAGCATTTGGAGAGACCTTCATAACAAACAGTTATTTTGACACTGGCGTAAGGTTTAAAAACACGACGTTTCGGGAGCCAACTGCTCCCTTTGTCAAGTGAAGGCAGAATGAAGAGTTCGTGAAAGTCCTAAGCTTATATACCCGCATGTTGGGAATCCCCATCTGACGCCATTTGGTGCGGAGCATTTCCAGCTGGGGAAACCCCAATCGGGGAAACCCTCGCCGGGAAAGCCCCCGCACCCGACGATGTCAGATGAACACCCCCAACTCGAGGTTTTGCAAAAATCCTGTAAGGTTCTGGTAGAGGTTTTGCGATGTTTATTGCACGACTCCTCAAACCGTAGGTTTCCCATGATTCCAGAAAAAGTCTACTCCCCAGATTCGTCACATTCTGATGTAATATTTTCATCGAATGCCAATCTGGTTCGTGACCCTCCCTGAAGACATGTTCAGCCAACTGGCTTGAATCGTCTCCCCTAGCTACCGCACGCATATGCTCCTTCCCTCGTAGACGTATCGATCTTCCCGTCTGTCCAACATACACCTTTTGAGACTTTCATCCAGCAGTGGATAGATAATGGTTGAATATGATGATGATGATGATGATATATATATATGCGTGTGTGTGTGTACGCCGTATTATTTATGCTTTATGCTCCACAAACGGCGAAAGTCCTTCTATATCCAAGCTTCCAATTTTCCGACTAATTCAGGCCACTGTTAACCCTTTATAGGGCAAAAGACATGGACATGATTATTAAAAACAAAAGTTCGTCAAATATCTTAGTTTGTTAAATATAAAAGTTTGTCTCTATTAGCACCCTTAAACATGAATCAAAAGTTTATTTTATTTCTTCTTTTCCATACTTTTTTAGGATGGGAAATTATTATCTCACAAGTCTCTTCCTGCACTATGCAGTTTTTGTGATGTTCACTGGGATAATAATTTCCCACTTTTTAAATACACTAATATTGACCCTACAATCATCTGCTTTTTCAGTATTAGTACTGATTTTCATTTCTAATAAAGTAAAAATCGCAAATCAAAGTTTTAGTTTCTCAATAGTGTATCCAGGATTCGGGGGACACACTTGGCTGTATTTATTTTTTGATGGGAGATAAAACCTCTTACGTATAATGTACACAAATGCAACGTGGTCTGGGGGCATTTAGTCCCCAAAGCCCCCATCCCCAATTGATGTCTTTATACAGGACAGTAGTCAGGAATTTTTTTTGGGGGTGGACTAATTTTTTTTATGTGGTTCAGCAAAAACTAACAATTTTGTCGTTTACAATCAAGAAGTAAAATTGATGAAGAATAAAAATATATTTGTTTTATAAATCGAAAAAAATATAAACATCGATTTTATCGAATCGGTAATTGATAAACATTAATTTAAATTAAAGTTTTTTAATTTAATTGATTAAATAATAAATGTATTAAGTAAATAAAAACATATATAAATATTATATTAAAATATTATAAAATATATTAAATTTATTATATAATATATATATATATATATATATATATATAATATTTATAACTAATATAAAAATTATAAATTATATATTAATATATAATGAAATTTAATAAATAAATAATTAAAAGTTAAGTAAAATTTAAAATAAAGTTCATAATTCCGATAACTGATGTAAGTAAATTGTTAATGAGCAAAATTTATTAAAATAAAAGGAAAAAAAAACTCCTCAGACTAATATTCTATCTTTCAAAATGATACTCCATCACCAACTGGAGTTCATATGTGCCGTGACTTGTTTACATGCGCAGAACATCTTTACTATTAGTATTATCTAAAAATAAAAAACTAAATGTATTTAGAAATGTTTCGCTCGTGTTACATAATTTTTTGGTATCAAAACTTGTTTATAGAGCTAAAAAAAATCCGAAACTTTACTACAATTTTTAACCTTGAAAAATTAACGTTGTACCCAGAAGATAAACTTGGATAAATTTACATAATGAATAGCTGTAAATTGTTAATTCAACGTTTAATATAAAGCTAAATATACATAATTTCAGATACTCAGATTCAGAAAGCCAGTAAAAGTTGTATTTTAAAATGAACATCAAAACTAAACTTTCAAACATGTAGATGTTTGCGTGGTCTCAGATGGGCCGTGGGATAATAGTTTCCCGCTTTTTGCTTTCAGTTATGTCAACAAGCTTTTAAGAAGAAACTGGCGGGGTTAATGTCAAAAATTTGAAGACCGTACCTTTATCTAACTAAAAAATTACTTTCCCCCTGTTTCTAGCGCGATCTTTCAGTACAATCATGCCATTTCTAAAACAACACATGGTGAGGAAATTATTCACCCAGTGCCCTATAAAGGGTTAAAGAATCAAATTCTGGGTACTACGAATTTATAAAAAGCCGAGGAGAACTTTATACCAGCGATGTCTAAACTTGGACTTCCCGCACAGTCAGCAGATGCATGATATTGAAAGTCACTGAAAAGTTATTCCCCTTGTCGGCGTCAGATTTTGAAGACTGCAATATCTTACGTTCTGAAGATGACGGATATATCTGTTGAAACGGTTTTAAAGGACATTGCTTATTTTAACTGTATATTCACGAATTTTCCATCTGAATATTGAACATCAGTTCTAATATTTTGCTCCTTAGCTATTAAATCTCTTGAAGCTTTAATTTTATCTAGCAGTCAACTCACATTATCAAACATCTACTCACGAAGCGAACTTCAACCTTGTCCAGCATAAGTAGGAATCATAGACGAAACCACCATATCACCATGATGCCTATATGCACATTCTTAACTCAATAACTTGATTATTAACCAATACCAGGATACTCTACCATGTTATACCTCATAATAAAGGCGTTAACTTGCTTTAGTCGGTGCCACAAATTCTTTCTTCTAATCCTATTACGCGGCACCGAAGATAACGCCTGAACTGAGTTAAATACGACGCGAAATGGGTAAAAAACTTCAAAGCAGTTTCAATTTTAGGAATTCCAACAAACTCTTTAGAATAACCACTTCCTATAAAATAATAGTGAACGTTATTTGGGAAGGTCAGCAATAATTTTTATATGTAATAAACAAAACGCAGAAAGCGTGGTTGCTTTTCAATCTGCAGTCTGCTCAAACCATGACGCCATTTCTTTTTTTAAATTTAGTCCCTGATCCCTGCTTCTGAGATAATATTTGAAGTAATTCTTTACATTCAGCGAAGTGTGATGCAGAGTATGACAACTACTGGAGAAAAATTGCAAGCGAGAAGTTTGAAATAAAAATAGAACTCAGTTGGTTTGCACTTAGTCTCCGGTTAGCTGTTATAAATGGGAAACGGCTGCTGATGTTGTTGCTGGTATGCGAGCTTGTCACTAGATTGCACCGCAGATTTAAGGAAGAAGGTTACCCAAGACATTTGACCTTAAATATGTTTTCAGTCTGAAGAAACAGCCTACTTTTTGCTTAAAGTATGGTATATATTTAAAGACCATAAAAACCTCGTCATTCTTTTGAAAATTCTCTCCCCTCAAATCTTTGCTTGAAAGTCAGATGTGACAATCCAATGCATTGGATTTCTGAATAGGAAAATTTAATGCATATCAGAGGTGATTTGTGTTTACGTTATTATTGATCACCATTGATCATGCAGTGATTGATCATCACTGATCATGCAGTGATTGATCATCACTGATCATGCAGTGATTGATCTGATAAATATTGATAATATTATACCACTCTCTACGGAAACCAAATTTTTACGTATTATACTACAATCTAATCTTAAATGGGACCTTTGCAACCAGACAACATGTTCTAAGTTAAGCAGACATACATATTGGTGTAATAAAAGTATTAATTTTTTCCCCGCGAATATTCTTATTAACTTATATTATTCTATCTTTTTTCTCATATATATACTGTCTTATCGCTTGGGGCAAAACTTCTGCCTATAATCTTCATCGCTTACTTTTACTAAAAAAAAAATAGTTAGATTGCTTGATAATTGTAACAACTCTTCTTCTGCTGATACTTTTCTACAGTTCGGAATACTAACAATCGACAAACTTCTAGATTTTAAAATTGCATTATTTATGTATAACTTTGTTAACAATAATACTAATACTGTCATTACGCTGCCGCATCGCCCAGGACACAGATATGAATCTCATAGTGAAATTTATTATCGACACATTTGGGCAGGAACAAATATCGGATTGGCCCACTTGGGCTCACAGGGTCCTCGGGTGTGGAATCCCCTTCCTAATTACTTAAAACATATACATTTATTTAAAAAGCTTTTATATTTATATTTGATTAACCTATAATTATTATTATATTTGTAATATTGGTTAAGATAATAGAAATTTATTTTGGAAGTTAATCGTTTATGTAATATCATGGATGGTTATATATTTATTTTTATAAATTATTATTTATAAATTGCAGGGTGCTATGTGGTGAATGAGGGGGGGGGATGATGCAGATAAAGAAAGTTTAATATGCAATTTGGGAAAACCTTGGCAGTTTTGGCTTCGTCAGATGTAAAAGTCCTTTCCCAATGCTGCCGGGGCATAATGTACATAATATGTATATAATATGTGTGATTTTTACTTGCATTTTCTTTTCTTTGTGTATATCTCATTTTATATGTGTTTTTTTTGTATTTTTCATTTTGTATGTTTTGGTTTGTATGCATTCTGCCTAAAATAAAGTTTACCTTTACCTTTATGGGGTTTTTTTTAAATCGTTTCCTTTGTTACCTTTGTTAAATTGTTTTCATTATGATTTTATCATTTTAACTTCAATCTATTTTTTGTATTAAACTTGTGTGCATGTTCTCACTTTGTTGGGCGCAGAATCACCATTGTTGTCCTTGCGCCATAAAAATACAACCAACCAACCAACCAACTATATTTGTCCTGGTCCCAACAAAAATAGAGTGAATCAAGTCCAACCTTATCTATAACGATAATCCCTGACGATATCTTTACTCGGTCCCTAGAATAACAGTAGAATCAGTTTTCACTGTAAATAATTGTTTAATCTTTTATTTATTTTTATTACCACATACGAAAGAATTTCCATACTGCAATGAATTAATCCTCAGTCATATGCACGCTGCACAAAATAAATATTAAAAATAGCGGAATCTGTTTAGAAATGTTTTATTCTTCTCCTTAAATCAGATACGCCATTTATACCTAATGGAAAGTCTCTTAAGCTTCAGAATGTTTCGAAACAGAACAATTCAGTTACAATAATTGAAAGCAGATACAATAACCAAGCATTACAATGTATAATAGGAAAATTCTAAAAATAATCCCTATATATCAATCCATAAAAGTTCAATCATGGGAAAGGGGGGGGGAAAGGGGATTAAGTACTCTCTTGGCACGCTCTGTCTTCTTTTTAGGCGCCAGAGTTCCTGCAGGACCTGGACTTCCTTAACGATCTTCGTCCCTTCACCTCTCGCCAAAGGGGCCATTCCCTTGTCCCATTCTTCTCAAATTTTCAGGCGTGCCCTCTTGCCCCCAATAAAAATCGTAGCCAGTTGGCCAATATGAGATTTTATAAATTATCTGAAGACCATGTACCTGTGATATCATTGATATATAAAGTCTGTAAGTTTTAACGACTTAAAATAATAGTTAGGAATTATATAACAATAGTTAGGACAATATGTAACGCATTATAAGAGATAATTTAAAATTTTATATCCAGTTTTTCATGAAAGATTCCTTTAAATCCCGCTTAAACCATTTAAGACTACCCATATTTTAAACTTTTAGCTTTCAAATGAAAGCTTATTTCACGTTCCTGATAAGGCTGAGTATAATCTCTTGCGCATCGAACCAGTTCCATAAAATAAAGAAATTGATACTACGTCATAGCGATTTGGACGTAAGGTATTTCTTGGCATTAAATCAATAATATCAGTTTTTATTCATCTTAACTTTTAAATATATGATGACAGCAACTATAGTTCAGCAAAATTTGGGTAATGTAAGAAATGTGTTTTGAATAGTTTTATTATAATTCAGAGAAAATGCAAATACATTTTTAAATATATTTATTCTATTAATATTCTCTTTGGTTATTTATCCCAAATAGGTAAGACATATGTAATGTGCCATTAAACCTATGAAATATATAATACTATTAATGTATTTGCATTTAATAAATACTTCTTTCAATACTAAAATTATGAATAATTTTAATACAGACACGGTAGACATTTCAATGTAATCTCAGGTAATTCTTCAGCATAACTCCCATAATAATGTATAATCAGAAAATGCAATATTAAGGTTATTGACAGTCACAGATAAAACGATGGAACCGAACTCTTAATATGAGCGTTTTAGAAGATTTCGCTTAGGTATTGTTAACGGTGAGTTTTGTAAAGGAGCATAGGAAGCGATACTAGATGGAAAACGTGAAGGTGAATGTACGTTTAAAATATGTAAATTAGAACTACGGAACATTGTGAGAAAAGTTACACAAGGTGTAAAGACCTTAACTCTAAAGCGAAAAGTATTGATAAATTTACAACGAACATTATGAAACTTAATCAACGATTATTAAATAAAAGCGCTAAAAGTGGAAAGACTTAGAACAAGTTAAGAGAACATACTTTACAAACGTAGCTGAAGCAGACTTTGTCACTTACGCACTTTCAACGTTATTTTCCGAATAGATACTAATATGAAACGAAGAAAGCAGTTTGGATCACGTACATACGTCTCTACTAGTGTAATATTCTCGTCAAAATTACAAAGCCTGCCATGTTCTTCCGGAACTATCAGCGAAAACAGAGTTTAAAGCGATGGTAAACACTTACTTCGCAATCTTCGTTCAACGGTAGGACTTGGTTTGACCGTTGTTTCTGAGCATCTTTACTATTTCAAGACAGTATCTGTTCGTTTACAATATCGAGGACCATGTTCTTCTCTAGCGTCGTCGAACATCGCAGAAAATCCTAAAATTGTCAGCGCCAACCCAAAGCGATACTAATGGAGGTTTCTCTAACGTAGGGTAATGAATTAAGCAGCTTAGTCTGCAGTCGTTCTAATTATGCACCAGCAGTGAAACTTACCAACACTTGTTAATAAAATATTCATAGCATTTCAGCTTTAACCTGAACTTAATTAGTTTAAAAGGCAACTGCGAATTATATATATATATATAAATTTATATCCATTGCAATAGGGATTTTCTCCCTCTGTGTTTAAAGGTTCTTTTGCTGAAATATGTTATTTAATTGCGACTTATTAGAACATTCACTTTGCAAGCTTGAAAAACGTGGTAAAAGTAACCAGTATAAAAAAACAAATTAATTTCGCCAAACGTATTCGATTTTTTAAAGCTTTTTTTCTGGTTTTCTCTGAAAGAAAACGAAAATTTCGATTTTTTTCTCTCTCCTTTTGTGAAGTACTTTTTTAGGTTCCAAATGAGGTTTTGGATATCGTAAAGCCTTAATAAGAAAGATGGCTACGGAAGAAAGTATTTGTTTAAGTTTAAATTATTTAAAGGTGCTGACTCGGCGTAGTTTACATTCCCTAATGCAAAAAGGTTAATTTTAAATGTTTTATTTTCCCGTTCTTTCTAATTACCCTGAGACGTGTTGAAAATGAACGAAAAATAACAATTTGTTTTTAATTAGATAAGAGAAGTAGTAATTAGTAAGTATAAATAGATTTTTCCGCAAATTCTGGAATTATTTAACGACCGGCTTAAATTTCTTTTATACCAGTTGAGTTTCTTAATATTTTAAACTAAAAATCTTGACTTTTTAAGACATCAGTTAATTTTTTCCACGCAATAGTCCGTATGCCATAACGGATAAGATGTCGATTTATTTTACAGGTTTACATTATTACATAATAGCGTAATATAAATAAACACGTTTAAATAAATTCGAAAGCAAACAATATAAATACGAAATCTTAAAACCGAAAGGATATAAATCATAGTAAATATTTATGTGTGAGAAATGATGTTTCTGTCAATGAATGGACTATGAATTAAAAAAAAAACGATATCATCAAATAGAAAGGCGCACGATTGGAATGTATAAAAGATAATTCTGATTTTTCTGTTTTCGGCTTGGAATAAATGAAAATGATGATGATGATATTTTATACATTTATTAATATATTTATGTATTTTAATACTTAACAGGTTTCTTGGGTTCGTCAAAAAGATTTGCATATTTTGACTGTTGGCCGCTACACTTACACCAGCGATCAAAGATTCACTTCAATACATTTAGACGACTCGGATGACTGGACACTTGAAATTAAATACACACAAAAGAGGGACGCAGGAATATATGAATGCCAAATCAGCACCGAACCTAAATTAAGTCTCAGTATTTTGCTCAATGTCGTTGGTAAGTAAAATAAAATTACTACTTTGAAAAATCGATATTGACTTCGAAGGCTCTATTTGCAAATTTATGAAACGCCTAATTTACGATTCTCGTGGTTTAAAGGCTTGGGTTTCCTGCTCGGTGTTATTACAGGAAAATCTCCTTTTTTAGGTATTCCCCCTTTCTAGGTATTTCTAAATGTGGACACCTCTATTTGCCGGTCGTTCATCCAATTACCAGTTATAACGCTTGTTATTTCCTAAACCTCCTGAATGACGGACACTATCTAACGGTAGGCAAATACTCACATCCATAGTTATCCGCTATTCAAGAGTCTCACTGTATGAACGTCAAACTGAATGGTTACATTATATAACTAATTTAATCTTTTTGCTAATTACTTTCAGAGGGGTAACCTCTGGAAGAGGTATCTCTTTAAATAATGATATTCTTCGAGAATTATTCGGGAAAATAATCCACAATTTTTACAATAGCTTTTGTGTTATTAAATATGAACATCAACATTGTAGAGTGTAAATTTTATATGCTATGTAGAGCGCTAGAGTTCTCAATATATTTCAGGGAGACATTGTTATCTAAGAATTTATTGAAACGAACGTATAGAGAAAACAGATTGTTGTTGTCTCATGCTACTTTTTCTGTGTAGCGGCACGGTCTCGTAGCTGGACCACACTCTTGGTGGAAAATATTGGAAGCAAGGAAATGAAAAGAAACTAGAGAAGAGGGGAGTAATAATTAGTGAGTGGAGTTAAATAAAGCCTTCCACGCAGTACCAAAAGGGAGGGTAGATGTATGATCATTAACAAGTCTAACATACACTATTCATGAATATAAAAAGCTTCAAGAAGACCTAACTCCAAAAACAATCAAGTTGACAAATTATAGAATGGTTCGAAAATCTTTTATCTCACTCATTCAAATCGTAGCATTCTTATTTTCTGACAGTTTTAGCTATTTAAAAAGAAAAAAATTAGTTTAACATTCAATAAGGAAGTTCATTTGTTAGCAAAATATTCAAATCAGAACAAACAAATTTATCTGAAATTGAAAAATTTAATAATTTATATCACACTATAATACATTCCTTTAGGTAAAATTTTCGAAATCCCTATTTGTTGTTCGTAAAGTTTACTAGCACATTGCGAAGAAATATAATAGGATTTCTCCATTTACGTGTGAATGAGTCGAAAAGCTTTAATTACTCTTATGATATATTATAACCATATATTTCACAGAAAGCACAATATGCTTCTTTAGAAACATAATTGTATCATAGTGCTTACAAGCGTATATTTACCAAAAGCATATAAGAAAATATATTTGACTGTGTCTTAGAAAAACTTCTTCTTACTAACAATTTGTTCCGACCTTTCCCGGCATCACAACGGTATAATGGTTTCGACCGCAGCATTTATATCCACTGGGTGAAGTTCGATTCCATGTAAGATGGGTTGTATATAAACATACTGATGTTTGGAGGTCACGCTAAGTAATCGATCCCATCCCAGAATAATTACAGAGAATTCTTGGGATATAGAATATGCACATACGGATACGCTCATCCTCAAATAATGAATAATATCACCATGTCAAAAACTGTCAAAAGATTTGAAGCAACTCCTTTGCATTAAGTGTTCTGCAAACTTTAAAAAAGCTTTATATAGATTAAACGCTGACTTTTGTATATAACATTGAAGTATTGAAATTGGTTTTGGAATTATTTTGACATTAAACCAGCCCCTTCACTCGCAATCTAAAAGTGTTCAAGTTTTGAGCGAAGGGTATCTTGACGACAAGGAAAGATTTAACCACAAAATGCAGAACAACATATGCTTGTGGTTTCCGATCTTTTTCAAGACACGATCCACTTTTATAGTAACCAAAAGATCTGGTTTTTTGGCAGTAAACAAAACCCCCTGTCTGCCGCCGCTGCCACATTTGTTAAAAATGCTTTTATTATTCAGAGTAAAGGAAACACATAAATATACAATTATATTATATTATATTATATTATATTAATTATATATTTATGTATATTATAGATATAAAGTTAACAACCATTAGTAGAATATTGCAATGTGTGTAGCCATGTTGAAATATAAAAGCGTTGGAAACATTTGGTATGAAATTCCTTATAAAAATAATTGCAACTAAAAATAGTTGTGGCGACCTCCCCCAAACAAGAAACCTCTTCGCGACCTCCACGTTGGGAACCATGGATATATGCCATCAAACCTCGTTTTCGCGAATGCTTCCTGAGTCCCTGCAAAATTGAATATTTGGAATATGACCCCATCATTTCCGGATAACGCAAACCATTTTATCATAAATAATTTTTCATCGCCAAAAGTGTTCATGTTTAGATTTAACCATAGTAAACATTCAAGAAATAGGCTTAGGAAAAGAAAGGGAAGGGCAGTCATAATATAATATCTTTGGGATTAAACATGCCACTTTATGGCTGAGACTCGATCTGAAATCCATTTATAGTTTCAGCGAAATGACTTAAAGTTTCAGATTTCACTCTAGAATTATATTCTTCCCTACAATTGGCGTATCCAATGAAGGGGGCTTAATGGGATCAGCCCTTCCAAGAAAAATGTTACGGAATGGGAATTTGAGAAATGAAAATTGCAAGTGACAGCAGTGTTCCGGACATTAACGCTGGTGGTTTAGCCATCAATTAAAAAAAGATTATCCACCCCTATCCTCCAGGAAATTTAACCCAATATTCTACAGTCTCCTTAATCTTCATAAAGAGACACCCGCTTGGTTATCTATTAAAATTTTGTTAAAATATAGGACATCATTTTCATTCGCTTGCTTGTCTTTGATGGTAAAAGAAAGCTAAAACCATACTGCACTAGAATGTATAATTTCCTAATGAACACAAATATCTGTCTCTTGCTGAATCAATTTCCTGAGTTCGAATGGTAAAACTGCTGATTAGATTCGGTACCAATGGGGTTTATGGTCACAAGAAATGTTTACTTTCGCACGTAGTAATCTCTACAAGAGCAGATTAAAGAGGGCATGGGTAAGTTGTGACAACATTGAAAATTCTGTAGCATTAAAATAAATATTTCTGAGTATTTATTGTTTATGCAATACACATACCCAAAATAAATTCTCCTTAGTAGCCATGGTGGCGTATTTTAGATACCTGTACGAGAAAAACATTAGAGCTTTCAGATTGCGCACTTTTAAGGCTGTCACAGTATAATGAGTCGTTTTGTTGACAAACTCGGAAACTCCATTTCTCGGAGGCAGTAAACGACCCGAAGCGAAGCCATGGCCCATGTATATATTCAGAAGAATAAATGGTTTCAAGAAGACGCATAAAGTTAGAAACGATTCAAGAAATCGAAGAAAAATGAGAAAGGAAAAAATTATTACATCCGGGTCTTTTCCGACTCTCATCCCTTTAATTCACCAACTCTGGAAAGGCGCCACGTATTCTTCAGTAGGACAAAGTATCCATCTACAATCTGCTTTCGATATTAGTTGTGACGTAAACATACACGATAGTTTCTGAAGCGAAAAAACGTACGTACAGCAAAAGAAAACCATTCAAATAAAAGAGAATGGTACACTGTTTTGCTCTTAAGGGTTTTTTGCTCCCGCTGGTCAAGAATTGAGGTAATACCTCAAGTCCAAATCCAAATCGCACTGCTTTCTGTCGTTGTGCCATTTCTTGGGTCGTCCAAATTCCACTGATAACTTAAATTTTTCACTTTTACAATATTTTCCTGAAATGCCTTTAATTTTGAGTTCTTACATAGCTTTATCTTGACTTGCAAGTAGCTACATGGCTACTCTAGCTCTGGTAATTATCGTCATAGGATAAAATCCTAATTAGTTTTTCCCATTTCAACTTTCATACACTTATCAGTGATAGAGGTTCTGCGAACATAGTTTATGCGCTAGATTCCTAAGGTTCTTATAATAAAATTACTTTGATTTTCTGTGTATATCACAATTATTCAATGATGTAACTAGTATCACTTCAGATCGTTAAGATTTAAAAAAGTGGGGAATATTTCCAGAGCTTTTAAGAGAGAGAATTTAAGTTTAGTTTTCTACCCTCACGTATCATTCTGAATTGCAAAACAAAATGAAAAAGGAAATACAATTGAATCCACTTATAACGCGGTCGCATTCACTAAGTTCCCCTAATTAACGAGAAAGTTGTGTATTTTATTTGATATGATTAAATGCAATGCAATTTAAGGGATACCACCCCCTTCAGAAAAAAATTATTCATTATAATTATGATTTAGTTTTTTGGGTGTACATTTATAGGACATACCGTATTGGTATTAGACAAAACATAATTTGCAGCTGACTTAATTTTGAAATAAAATTATACAATGTGTTTAAAAAGAACGTTAGCTATTTTTTTATATTTGTCGTTATCTTTTCAGCATTTTTCTTTATTTTTAATAGTGTATGTTATTAAAAATGAAGTAAAGAAAAAGCTATTTAAAGGATTTTTCGTTTTCTTACATAGAACCATAGAAGAAAATTTTAATTGATATTTTAAAAAAGTTCATAGCGAGAAACATAAAACAGGGCAAAATGTACAGTGAAAATTAAAATATCAAAATTCTGTTCAGAAATTTGTTTATATCTGTATATATTATATGCGGAATTTCGAGGCAATATCTTAAACGATTTAAAGGCATTAGCATTTTGAAGTTGAAAAAATTGCAAAATTGAGATTCCGAGTAAATTGAACTTAAATTTAAAAATGCCATATTTTTATTATTATATATCATTTGTAAAAGCTTCGACATGATGGTGTTTCTCTTGACTTAGAAACAAAATTGTGGTCTTCATAAATTTCTGAACAGTCATACCTTTTTAAATAAATAATTTTTTTTATGTTTTGTCATTTTGGTGGCGACGAATCCCCTTAATTGTTTTCGTTTGTTTGTTTGGATTTTTATGGCGCAAGAGCATCTGGGCTATACTGCGCCAAGTTAATTATTTTCAAAACTTTTGCCGGCCCCAGATTAAACGCGTAAAAATAGCGAGAGTTGTTATATAAAATATGGAAAATTAAAAAAAAAGATCGAAATTTAAATTTAAAAAAAAAAAATTAAAATTCGAAAACGTGAAATCTTCGCTCGGATGCTTTTTAATCTGGATGAACATGAATGAACAAATTTTTCATCATTTAAAATTGGAGAATTTTTCAAAACTATTTGCCATTCTTTTCTGAATACGTAGTGAAGAGTTCTCAATGAATATATTTCTGAGGTAATGGATAACGCTTATAAACTAAGTATTTAACAACAAATATATTAAATGAACCTAAATAATGCGAAGTGGAGAAAGCCACTATAAACGGTTTTGAGCAATTGAAAATAAAGTTTTATTTTCGGGATAATTAGCAATGTAAATTGCTTTAAACATATCCTGTTGGTTACCTTATTTAGCTTATAACATTGAAATTCAAGTGTAATATATTTTGTAAGTGTAAATAATATGTTTTATGCTAAATTTTAATAGAAATCAAGGCTAAGTATTATTTCATGTATGTTGTATACACATATGTTACTTACATAGACTTGTTTCCAAATTTTAGAATTTTAAATATCCTAACCCATTTGGCGAACGAATGGATATCGTGGATATTTCCGTTGATCCCAAGCTTCTTGTTATATATGCGTCACATTGTATATAAATTATAATGAATGCAATTCGTTTTCTTTATAAATGGGGAGTCAACCTCTGTATTGTTTAAGTGGGAGGGGGTAATTCTTTAAAATGAAATAATATATATTGAAATAGGAAACCCAGAGTTACGATTCTTATATAATAAGATTTAAAGTTACAGCAGCTTAGTAATGTCAATTACCTATTATTTATAAAGGAGGACAAATGCAAAAATTTTCTGAATATAAAAAATTTCAATGTCTTTAATCAGTAAGGATTTACGGCAATAGGTTTTTCTAAATGACGTTCTTGTACAAAAATATACTTGTGAAATAATTTACAAAATATACTTGAGACCAGTTGTTCTTATTATTTTCTTCAAGGTTTTCTTGTTCATAGATATAATATTTATATATTAAATATGATTATGCATATATAGACTTCATAGGGCTCATATATTGCCATTCTGCAGCATTTTGTACATACAATAATGGCTGTTCAACATCTAATCCTTGTAAACGCCGGAAATAACGTTCATTTTTACCCAATCATATTTATATTATAATATTCAAATAAAAAAAAAAGGTTTCTAATGTAATTGATTTTCTCCACTTTTTCATATTTATATAAAGTCTACTCTCCCCGCTCCTTACGACGACGTGAACTGCGGCTCGCCACTTCAGTATGCTTGCCGATTGACCAGCGGATATAGATTAAATCTCAAATTCTATATCAGAAAGGGGGAATTGAACTATTATCATCAGCATTTATATTAATGTGTATTATGTATAGTTTAAACTATAATATATAAATGCGTATGATATTGAAAATTAGGGATAATGGGGTTATTTCTTAGTGAATTTTAAAACAGTTTCGGCCGCTTGTCGACTAATGTAATCTATATAATGTCGTCAGTTTCAACGACATATTTCAAGATGTCATCGATATCAAATTATAGCCACTTTACAGGACGACGCCTTCAGTATATCGATATGGCAACTGATGTCATCGTTACTGGTCGACTGACGATTTCATTGCTTGACGGATGGCACGAATTCTGAACGATGATACGATCATTGCTTGATCGATGATGTCGTTCTTGGAATGATTGATGGCATCATCAACCGAACTGTGATGTCTTCCAGGAATTCGCAAGGGGCAATGCCAAATAGGAAATGCCATAAATATTTATGTGAAAATAATATTTAAAGACAATAAATATTTTCAGTCAAATAAAATTCACTTCTTCCAAAAATATATCCAAGCAAAGAGTATAAGAAGGAAACTAATTAAATAACCATCTATTAGCTAAGACATACATTTAACTACAATGGCTTCAGATTTCATACAAATTAAATTGGGTGAAATTATACGTAGAAAAAACGAGTGAATGCATGACTTTAAATAAAGACAGTGGGCGCAATCTGTCAACGAAACGATTCATTCATTGTTTGATTTGACACCCCTACAATGTGCTCACCAATAATCCGTTAATCCGTGTCCAACATCCATCGATGCTAAAGGAAAAGTAAAAAGAAGTCTTAATTACTCATTATTGTCTGGGAAAGGGATTGTGTGATATACCTTATAGCAGGGCCGTGCTTAGGTGAGGGGAAAGCTGGGCAGCCGACCAGGGCCTCTAAAAAAATATGGTATGAGCGCCAACAAATCAGCTTTTAGCTGTCCTTATACGCTTTTATAAAATATACAGTGTGTCCGTGAAGTCATGGTGCACTTTTGACCGGTCACAGGAAATCAACGAAACAAGATAGAAATGTGAAATCTTCACCAAATAAAAGGAAAACTCTCCAAGTTTCATACCTATTCAGTGCAGTTTGATGTGGCCTCTATTTGTTGATAAACGATATTCAAGTTCTTCCTACAAATGGTTAAGGACGTCTGGTGTAACAGAGTGAATAACGTCTGTGCACTTTGGTCACGGATTCGAATTTAGCAAGCCACAGAACACACTGAATTTTCCTCTGTAACGTCCACATCTCGACTGGCGTGGGCGTGGGCTGATCCGCTGCTGCGCAGTTCGTGGTGTTGCGTCATCACCTGTGTGCGCACACGCTTGCACATCATACTACGGAAACTTGGAGAGTTTGTCTGTTATTTGGTGAAGAGTTCACGTATCTATCTTGTTTCGTTGATTTCCTGTGACCGGTCAAAAGTGCACCATGACTTTACGGACACAGTGTATAATCAATTGTCCTTTGGTGCGTAAGGTTCTATGTCTAATAATGCTCATGAAGGCGATCAAAATAAATGCAGCTGTTATTAGTCTAAGTGCGTTAGCATCAGTAGACAATGATTGTTATCACGTTTATTGTTGCGACCTTATAGCCGCTTCAAAGAGACTCCCATTTTCGGACAAAAAAGAACTTATCGCAAAGTTCTGAGAAGCAGAAATTTATAATTACATTGTACTGGTTTTTCTTTGTGTTTATAATGCGGCAAAAAACCTAAATTTAACCCTTTCATTTATCAACAACATCGAAGTTAAACAAAAAATACCATGAGATTGATATATCCTTATCGAACTCTATTTAGAAATGTCTATTTTTGATTTAACTTCATTGTCTTCTCTTTACTTTTGGCGTTTAGGCCAGTGAAGAACATTATTTGGTTTTGGGGTTTGGTTCCCTAGGCCTTAAGAGGTTCGGATTCCTCGGAAAACAGTAGGTCCCGGCGCAGCATGACCACTGTAGTCTTTGAGCCGTAAAACCACAAAACAAACAAGCAAAAATAACATTATTTTGTGATGCTAAACCCCGGTCAGTCTTTTTACATTTTATCGTTGTGTTACGTTAAAACATTTTTGAGGGCCGCTAAAATCTGTTTCGCCCAGGGCCGCTAAAGCCGTAAGCACGTTCCCTCCATACGAGGTTCGGATTCCACTCAGGAAAGTGTAGGTCCCATGCCCTACAGTATGCGTAGTAATAGATGGTCATTCGATTATGCTGCCACAAACACGGGTTCGACTTCCAATGGCGTCGTCGAACGATCGCTGTGTTTTCCCTAACTTGGCCCGATGTTTGTTTCCCTTCTTAGCAGAATTTCGGATTCCTCGGGAAGCTGTAGGTCTACTCGTGTCCTAGGAAAACTGAATCAAGCAAGATTTAAGCTCTGTGTATTCAATTTTCTACTTGCATTGATATACAATTCAAACTCTAACGTATTATTACGAATCTATTGACCAGCAGTTCTATAGAAAAAGATCACGTTTAGCATAAGATAGCTTAAAAGTTTTGAAGCTTTTTTCCTGCTTCAGAGAGCTTTGAATTAAATTTACTTGTTTTGAACTCTAACACTTTAAATTTTCAGAGAGATTCGGCCATTTTGATCACAATTCAGAGTGATCGTAAATCCGTTATTCTCCCTACTGTGCGTCAAATAGTTAGCCAAATTTCACGTGACCAACTCTGTAGTTTCAAGTTGCATTATTTCAAGAAATAATGGTAAATAACACTTTTCTTGGTAGTTTTTACTCTCTGTTATTCGTGTCTGAAAGCCAAAAGTAAAAAAAAAATACTTTTTCAAATACAGTGGACTCGCTTTCTTGTAAACGCCTAATTTTCAGTCTGCAAGTTTTTATGAATTATTGCACGGCCCCCGAAACATTTCCTACAAAAAAAGTGCTAATATTTATTTCCTCACCTTGAACTGTTTTGGGTAAACACGAGTTCGTAAAATAGAGTTCGCTATATCCGCTCTGAAAACTGTAAAATGGGACTGTGTAACTTTTATAAGTCAATAATACGGTACCATTGAAGTTATCTTTATATGGCTTCCCCCAAGTTGTCATTACAGGAACGTGAATATTGACAGGTTCTCAAGCATATTTGCAGCTTAAACATTTGTCTTAGTTCAAGTTCCATGCTATGTGTCTTTAGGAGATTAGGTTTTGAAAGCTGCCTAGAATAATAGTGAGTTTACAAAAAGTTTAAATAAAAGAAAAAGCTTTCAAAATCTTTTCTTTGTCATGTTTATTACTTTAGCAATCGTTTGAAACATAAGATTATTAAGAACGCCTGCAAAGATCCTGCTGAAACGTAAAGGCTCTATGATTGCGCCCTTATAAAGCTTTCACTTAACGTTAAGTTAATCTGGGTTCGATTCCCTACAACACCAAAGAAAAATTACTGCCACAACTTCTCACTCTAATAAGGATGTGGTTCTCTGGTTCTTAAGAACTCCGAATTGTTGGGAATAGTGTAGATACACTGCACCACGCTGACTTAGTGGCCACCTCCAGTGGCAATTCAAAACTCATTGGGGAAGCTCAGCTGGCTGTGGGGGCTCAAGTGTCTATGGGGGTTCAAACGCCTTTAAAGAAGATTTTGTGATGCGGACTATGAGAAAATGATGTGTTTTGATATCCAATGGCGGCTTGAACACCTTGATATCCTTCCTTCCTTCCTTCCTTTCATACGTCACCGGTGAGAAGGCGTCCACCTATTGGGCCCCTTTAAATCCTAATAATATCGTGGAAGGAGTACCACCATTTTGCTGCCCAATGCATTCCTGGACTTGGATTTCTTGGCAGCAGAGATTTGGATCTATCGGAAAGCCATAGTTTCTAAAGCGGCATGCTTTTTGTTAGCGAAAAAAAACAAGCATGTAAAATTCGCGTCCCACAACGAATATTTTTGCAGCCCAGTCACTATAATGATATGTAAAAAACGTTTTAACGAAAATTTCGTACATTAATTGTTATCATATCTTATAATTATTAATAACGCGCTACAATGTTCGCCAGCGATTGTTTGGAAAATATGTTTCCTTTGCTTTTTCGTTTTTTTTTCAATAAATATAGAAACAGTACCTAATTAAATGCAAATAGAGATAATTGAAATCCAGTGAGGCTCAAATTTGAAGCCAAAATTCAGTGAATGCAATTATTTGCTTGCCAGTTTAAAAATACTCAAAAAATTTGCATATGGAATTACTTTCACGTTTGAAAATAGTAATCGATGTGAGCAATTATTTACAATTATAAGAGAAAATAACTCTTCCGTCAGATTCAAAATCAATGACATTGAACTTGGGTATGTTTTGAAAGTAACCACTATGAACAAGCTGTAAGAAAGCTAGTGCAGAGAGGAGATGCCAAGATGCTGGAAGAAAACACTTATTTAATTGTTATTCTTGTTCGTTCATTTTATTGTATATTGTTGGAAATAACTTTACGTTTCTATGAAAATTGGATTTTTCTGGCGACCCCAAAGGAACTTAAACTTAATTATTTGACCCGTTTGGGAAACTGAGGTTTACATGCGTGGCATAAAAGGCTCAGTTACATTAGAACGCCACTTACGTTCGTATCATCTTCCCATCCATAAACTAAGAATGAACAAGAAATTAAAACAGCATTGCAGCTTAGAATAAGAATTTAGCTGAGAATAAAATTTAGATAAGAATAATAATTCAGATGAGAATATTAATTTGCATAAGATTAACAATCCAGGTAAGATTAAAAATTCGAATAAGCATAACAGTTTAGATAAGATTAAAAATTTTGATAAGAATCACAATTTACATAAGAATAAAATGATATTTTTCATGAAATTGATCCACTATTTCTTTAAAAGAAAAGATATAATATTCGCAATAATTTTATTGAATATATTCCTCTGAGCCCTCCTCATTACCTGAACACCTCTATGTTAAATGAAGAATTTATATCGTATTCCAGTTTCAAAATTGACATATATATTTTTCTCTGTAAAAATATTAAAAAAATTCCTTAATTTTGAAAGCTGTTATTGTTTCTCTTTTGCAGAAACTATTTCCAGTTTTTGGTTCGTTGGTTTCATTCATTATTTTCGTTTTAATACAGTAATCAATGGATACATTTATAAGTGAGCCTTCCATTGTTGGAGTCTTAACCCGATAGACTGTTTCTTCTCTTGTCATAATTCATAAGAGAAACTATTTTTCAAGAGATTAAATCTTTGAAGAAGCTGCTGACAATTATTTGGTCGTATGAGCTATAATTAACCCATCTTTTTCCAGCTCACTTCCATTTAACGGTGCCAAAACTCCTTTCATTTGCATTGAATCTCCATTTGTTAGCCTTTTTATTCATCATGCGCCATCCGAATTTCTAATTTTTCTCATTATTTTCATATTTCAGATGTCAAAAGAAATTAACAGAATATTATGTTTAGATGAACATGTGCAATTGATAAAATCAAGGCTGTAGTCGGATGAGAAAAAAATGGAAACCGAAGTGGATGGGGAAAATAAACATTTTGATATAGAAATTATCGTATGAAGTCTTTATTTTTTTAGCGTTTACATAACCAAGATAGTAAAGATCACCCCAGAACGACCTTTGCAGTCTGGAAGTAATCGGTATGTTGTAATAAAATGTAATCGTATATATTTTAAAATTATTTTTCATTTTAATTTATTATGTAACGTTCGTTGCTTGTTTTTGGTTCCATTCAATCCAGTAGTGTCGTTAAGCATTCTGCCGAAGTTACGAAGTATACACTTTACTATACACGTATATATTATATTCGGCTACACGTGTTCTTGCATTCGGTTTATAGCATTTTTGAACTCATAAGTTTCATTTATAGTGAAAACTAAAGCCGCATAAGTTATATCAATCCGATGAAGCAGCTGAAAATGTACTTTTGAAGTTCAGTAATAAAGAAAAGCAAAATGCTTATTACAAATAGCACTGCAAAATTTTATTAGCGAGATCAGTATTTTCCAAACGTTTTCAAACCGTGACTCACTTCTATAGTAGCCAAATAATCGGCGACCCCCTTTTATAGTAACGAAAATTCTGGCGAACTCCCCCTCTGTCCGTCCCGCCATGTTTGCATAATAAAATTACTTGTTGTTTAATTTTAACCACATATTGAGGATTTGAATGCGCAGTTCCGATGCGCTGGAGTTCCCGCTATTCATTCATTGGACACGAAATTTTAATCATTTGCATGTTCGGTCAAAATATCTTTGCGTACGAAAATTTCATTGCAATCGGACAACTCCTTCTTGTTGCGTCAATATTTTTTTGTTATAGAATATATCTATCATACTTGGAATGTAAGGATTTTTTTTCATATTATGTAAAATAAGTCACATTATTTAAACTCCTTAATGGTAAATTGAGTCACATTTTCAGTGAATTCAGTGCAACGCTTTCGGCATTTAAATATAGAAATTGATTGATGGCAATCAGTTATTTTACAGTCAAAGTGAAATGGGTAACTATATAATAAATCTTCTAAATTCACCGGTTCAGAACGAAAACATGAGGCACATACTCCAAATCTTGGATCTTCCAATTATTCTTTATATCTCCAGATACCATTACTAACAACCATTTGTTATTGGAATGAAGAATAGAAGAATTAAGAGAGCGTAAAGAAACAACTATCTGTCAAAGTTGTCAACGTACTGGAGACAATGACTGCAGAAATTCCACGCATAGGTCACAGAACTTCCATAGACAAATGACAATTGCCCTTTACTTTGATGATAGCAAAATAGAACACAACTTTGCTCTTAGACTCGGAAGGCTCTTTCGTTAATATTTCAAAACAGAATTCAAGAAACTGTGAGGCTTTTTCTTATCGTGCCAGTTGTTGAAAGTTTAACGCGTATTCGCCAGGGATATAAGTTACTAGCAATAGTGAAGCCCATCGAATTGCCTGGCTGCGAAGTAGTCAAATACTTACAAAATAGTAAGAACATTCCTTTTTCGCAATTTTTTCGAAGATAAGGGGGAAAATAGACTTTCGGTTGGATGAAACCTTCAATTTGAAGTATAGCTTGAAACTGTTCTTTGGGAAAAGAAACCCCGTTTGAAAGAAAAAAAATCTGGACCATATGGCTTATTAAAGGCGTAGAAAATGGCATAAGGCATTTTTCCCTTCTAAATTTCCGAAAAAGGGCAGTGAAAACCCGTCTAGTACTTGTGTTAAAAGTAATAAGATTAGAGAGATTAATTACCGTTTTTTTTTAACGTCACTTATATTATTAAAAACGTCATATATATAGTCTAATGTTGGTGCAACGACTTCAGTTATAATTAAAACCTAGTCATTAAATTAAAATTTTGAAGCCCTCTAGCCGATTATTTGTACGTAAATACATGTCCGTTGTAGAGTCACTCAGTTATATCCGTAGCGTCAAGATTTCGGTGTTTCTTTACCGTTGTTATAACTGCAAATTAATTATTAACTATAATTTAATTTATTTGATTGATTTAATTAATTAACGAAACAATACAGAGTTTCACCAGGAGATTCCATAACAAACAGTTATTTCGACACTGGCGTAAGGTTTAAAAACACGACGTTAAATCTGAAGGTAAAAGGCTTTTACCTTCAGATTTAACGTCGTGTTTTTAAACCTTACGCCAGTGTCGAAATAACTGTTTGTTAATTAATTAAGCTTTAAACTATCAACTATAAAATGCATATGTATCATCGTTGTCATCATCATATTCAACCATTATCTATCCACTGCTAAATGAAGATCTCTCCAAATTCTTTCCACACAAGTCTATCCTGAGCAATTCGCTTCCATGTCACCCCAACCTGTTTTCTTATTTCATCCACCCATCTAGTTTGAGGACGTTTAGTAGGTCTTCGGTGATCTCTTAGAATCCAGTTGAGAGTTTCTGTTGTCCATTGTTGATCAGTTCTTCTTGCAATATGGCCAGCCCATCTCCATTTTAGCCTTTTTACTTTAACATATATCCTCTATTCTAGTTTGCTCTCTCGCCCAAGTGTTTCTTCTTCAATCCCTCCAAGTTATTCCAAGCATGCACCTCACCATGCTGCTTTGGGTTGTCCGTAACTTTCATATTTCTCCAACTGTTAGATTCCGTGTCTCTGATCCAAAAGAGAGAACTGGCAATACGCACTGGTTGAAGAACTTTCATAAAGGAAATTGTCCCCTCAGGATAAATCTGTTTCTTCCGAATGCACTCCAGCCAAATTTAATACGTTTGTTTAGTTCTTTCATAATGTTGCCTTCCATTGATATCAGCTGGCAAAGGTAAATATATGAATCAATAATTTCTAGCTCAATGTTGTCAACCTGTATATTTGTTTTCTCTACGAAATTATTGAATATAATTTTCGTGTTTTGTAGGTTCATCTCGCATACAATTTCTCTAATTCTAGATAAGAACTTCTGTACGATGCCTCGTTCCGATGGCTTCGTTGAAAAAATAACGATGTCATCAGCGAACCGCAAATGATTTAAATATTGACCATTTATTTTTATTCTCTTGTTATTCCAATTTATTTGCTGAAAAATCATCTACAAAGCTAAAGTAAAAAGTTTTGCAGAAACGCAATGTATCTCCCTGCCTCACACCTTTACCAATTTTGATAGTTTTGGTATCTTTATGTAACCGAAATTTTGCATTTGAATTTTTATACACAGGTTTGACCATATCAATGTACATAACCTCGACATCTTTTGATCTTAAATTGTTGATGATTGCTGACATTTTGATACGGTCAAAGGCCTTTTCATAATCAATAAATACCACACACAATAGAAGTTCTTATGCATATGTTCTTTCAAATAATTCTCTTAATACTTAAATATGGTCCACTGTACTGAATCCACTTCGAAATCCAGCTTGTTCTCTTGGTTGAGCTGCATCTAATTTTTTCTGCAGGCGATGTGTTAGCACTTTTGTGAAGATTTTATAAATAGCAGGTAACAAGCTAATTGGTCGGTAATTTTTCAAATCCTCTTTATCACCTTTTTTATGCAAAAGAATTACTGTTGCAGAATCCCATTGGTTTGGTATGTTACCGCTGTTAAGACATTTGGTAAAGAATTTTGCAAGTATGTCTTCTACATATTCTCCAGCTTCTTTTAGGATATCTAATGTAATACCATCATCACCAGGGGCTCTTCCTTTCTTCATACTTTTTATTGCAAATGAAACTTCTTCTTTTAAGATTTTAGGAGCTGTTCCTTCGACTATCTCAGAGTCTTCGTTTAATCCACTGTTACCCTCATACAGCTTTCTGTAGAATTCTTCAACTCTTCTAAGTATTTCTTCCCTATTTCTTGTTACAGTGCCATCCTCTCCTTTTAATGCAATGATGTGTTTCTTCCTAATAGACAAACTTCCTTTAACAATCCTAAGGCTCTTGTTATTTTCAATGGCTTTCCTTACTAGCTCACAGTTGAATTTTCTTATATCTTCTTTCATGCTTTTGCGCAGAGTTTTACAAAGTTCTATGTACTCAATCCTGGAACTGGTATTTCGATTGTCCACCTTCATATCTCTTCGCCTTTTCATGAGCTGTTTCGTCTTCTCAGATAATTTGCTATTGTGCTTTTTACAGGTTACACCACCAATTTCTCCAGCAGTTTCAATAATTGTCTTAACGATATTTTCATTTACTTCTGAAATATCAACTTCTTCAATAAGTCCTTGCTGTGTAGAAAAGCGATATTTCCAACTAAAATACGGTATTTGCTTTCAGTTTCATTAAATCCACCCTCTTACTTACTTGTTTCCTAACGAGCTTCTATCTTTCTAGTTTAGTATTTAAGTGCACTTTACATCTCACTATTCGGTGATCACTTCCGGTATTAAATCTGTTCAATACGCTTCAATCTTCAATAATTGATTTCTTGTCTGCCAAGATATAGTCAGTTTCGCTTGCTTCTCCATTGGGGTGTTTCCATGAACATTTTCGTTGTAGTTTCTTCTTAAAAAATAAATTCATGATGCTAAGATTTTCGGCTTCTGCAAATTCAATGAGTTAATCACCAGGTTTTCCTTTCCCGTATCCTTATCTATATTTATCAACCGATATATATATATATATATATAGGGTACTTTAAAAGTTGTAAAAATTTTAAAAATCATAAAAAAGAACAAATGGCGATAATAAAGAAATGCAGTTTGCATGGAAGTTTTTCTAAAAAATATCGGATTTGTTTTGTAACAAAAAAGTTTAGCTCAAAAATCACCTGCCCACGACGCTGGCAACTCCAAAGACAATGGATAGAGGATCTGTACGTCACATCGGTTTATTATTGCAACAGTTGTTTAATATTACCTCCAAAACATTGTATGACAGAACTAAGGCGAACAGCATGTGACCATTTCTTCAGTTGCTTCGTCGTGACAAGTTTTCGCAATTCAGCGACTTCTAATTCAACGTTCAAGTAGCAGAAATTCACCAGCAACGCTTGATCTGATAACGATAACATTATCCAATTATGCAGTACTTTTAAATTTGAATAAACATTCCACGTTCAGAAATGTCGTTTATTGCAAGCCTGAGTTTTATACTTCTGCTGAGTATCTTTCTGTACCAGCGCCACTAGCAACTGACTTTCTCAATTAAACTTTTTGTTGCTAGTAAAAAATCCGAATTCTGCTAAAAATCCCTTCATATAAACCGTACATTTTTATCACTATTTGTTCCATTTTTTATGATTCTTTGATAGTTTTACGAACTTTTATCGCACCCTGTATATATTGAAGGCTTGATAAATTATGATGTACTGTGGCCACCAGAGAAGAATAATACTCGCCCTTCTCAAGAAGAAAACCCTTAGAAACTAATAGGAACACGTTATTTCCTATTTACCATCTGTAAAAATCAAGCCGCTAATTGGCGACCGGATTTGTCGAGCCAAGCGTATATTGACTATATAGATTGGCATTGCGATATAGATTGAACGGATTCCGTCGATACATCGAGATGGTAGAATTCCAACGTTACTCCATCATAGTTAAGTGATGGTTACAACAGCCTAAGCTCAAATTTAACTAACCCACTTTAATCTATAAACCCAGATCTATATACGAATTGGATACGTTGGACCATTGGTCAATAAACACGATTGTAATCTGAGTTTTGAGCATGCTTGGAAAGATTTATTTAACTGTTACATTAATGACCGTCATTTCCTCGCCCATAACTGGACCAACAAAAAAGTTGCATAATAACAACATCTGCATTATTTTAATATCCTGGTTGCTTTTTTATATCCCCGAAGAAAGGCGGCTGTGTGTGTTAAATAAACCAGTGTTCTGTGCTTTATATTAAATATAATTTTATATTATATAAGGTATAATTTTACTGCACTTACATAACATTAGCTTTTGCATATCAATCTATATACACTTATATTTGAAAGTTTTAATTTTTAACATAGCAAGCGTTTAGCGGGAATGAATTTGAAAAAATTGTCGTTCTGTAACAGGTGACCCAATTAGCCAGATTTGTCCATTTGAAAATCGACGCAGATTTGGCCTCATATTTTAAGTGCTGATATAGTATTTGACTTTTAGTTAGTCTGAATTTCGTAGTACGTTTAAAGGCTTCCCCCCCCTTTTTTTTCCCTTGTTTTTTCTTGATTTTCCCTTGATTTTTTTCCGTTTGTTTTCCTTATTTTTTTTAAAACAGATGAACATTCCTTCACAAGAGACATGTTTTCTCATTGAAGTTTCCTTTTAAGAGACTCGTTTCTATCGCTAAATAATTTTCGCAGAAGATATCACTATCATTAAAGATGCCTTTCATAAAGCATATCTACCATTGTATGGAGATTAATATTAATCTATATGCAGATGATTAAGGTTTGATTCACGCTGGTTTGGAAAGCATATTATTTTTTGTTTACTGAAATGTGTTTCGGAGTTTGGTTCCATAGTAACTAGAAAATTCTAGCGCATTACTATCCTAGGTGTTCTGTCTCTATTAAACAAAAACTGTGCAAATTCCTTATAATTAGCGCTTTCCGTTTTATTTACCGTCTTTGTCATTAACAATTTTCTTTATAAGACTTCCATCTATCATTAAAATTTTTTTATCAGATTTATCTCTATCATTAAATCTGTTTTGTATAAAATATTTTTCTATCATTAAAGCTTTTTTTTTGCCCTCAACCATATTCTGTAATATTTGTTAATGTAAAAGTTTTGAAATTCCTGTTATCTCTGTTTCATAGACCCATATATATATATATATATGTATGTGTGTATGTGTGTGTGGTGGTGTGTGTGGGCCTGGAGGAATCTGAGCCCCAATAAATTAAAAATAAATTGTACTTACATATATTATGATGTATGTATATATGTGACTATTCCCTAATTATTTTGAAATCTCAACGTTACTTCTTTGTTGTACTGACTTAATGTGAACATTCTTAACATAAATTTTTGATGCACAGTCATTTTCCTTATATTTTTCATACGTTTGATTACTTTCTGGTGAATTTTTATATTTGTTTACATTTTTAATTTTTATTTTAACAACTCAAAATTCTAATTCAAATTTATTTTCCGGGCATCAAATATATATATGAATATTCATAATAGGTGCATAAGGTATACATAGTAATACATATTAGATACATAAGATATATGTAATAATAATACATAATAAGGTACGTAAGATATACATAATAATTATAATATATAAGTTATATAAATAAGAAATATTAGCGATAATATACATTAAAATAATAACTGTTAAGAAAATATAGATGCTAGAATGGGGATAGGAAAAAAGGCAACTAAAGACCTGACAAGTTCCCACCACCATCGAAAACGACAACTCAGCGATTTTATTGACAAATTACGTATATGAACCAAACAAGATTAAAAGGAAAATGTAAATACAAAATTAAAAGCACAATAGGCAAATAAACAGATTGCGTTTAAACAATAGTAAACTATTTATGGACCGCAGAGCGAGTTCCAGAATCTAGAGCCAACAAATGTAATGTCATATAACAGAAAATTAGTTTTTGCGAAAGGAATATAAAGTCCGGTAGCAAAGCGAGTAGGATATCGGTAATCGATATTATGGCAAGACAAAAAAGAATTCAAATCCAATTTAATAAACTTGAACATAAAAATAGAAGCCCTATATTCTAAAAACCTTAAGATGGAAAGAACACTAAAACGTACAGCATAAATAAATGGCTCCCCTCGCAAATTTGACGCAAAGCGGAAAAATATATTCAGCAAAGTGGTAAGTCATCGCAAAGTTGTGACAGAGAGAGATTTCCCCTAACTAAGAAGTAATAATAAATATGAGGGGAGACAAGAGCATTGTATAATTGAAGTAGAAATCGAAGTGGAAGGAAATAGGATAATATACTATAATAAAATTAAATAGTAAATCCAAGGATTGTAGGATTAAACATTATAGCCAATTAACAAAATAATATTATTATGGGATTAAATATTATAGCCAAGTTTTTACTTGTTTTCCGACAAATATAATTTACATGGTCATTCCAGCTAACAGTTTTATTTACAATAACACCTAAAACCTTGATAGACTCAGAGTATGAACAGGGCGTATCATTTATCAATATTTCTGGTGAAGGTAATAGCAGTTTCTTTAAATGATGAGTATCGTTGTAGTTTTGGTATAATTTACTATTAATTTATTCATCACTAACCATTTAATAATGGTAATCAACTCCACATTAGCAGTGTGAGTGAGTGAGTGAAGATCAGTGCCGGAGTAAAAGAAGGAAACATCATCCGCACAGGCCACCCTGTAGGTTAATATATCCAGGGCAAAAATTCATTGAGAAAAACGTTAAATTAAAAGGAACCCAAAACACTGCCCTATGGAACACCGAGGGAGATCTCACAGACAGCCGACGAGGCACTTCCAACTTTAGTAAACTGCCCTCGAGAAGTAAAATAGGAGTGCATAAAGCCATGAAGAGGTCCCCTTATACCCAAATGATATAACTTATCCAACAAAATACTTTGATCAATTATGTCAAAAGCCTTAGATAGATCCAGCTGAATACCTACACAAAACTCACCCTTATCCAAAGCCAAGCGAACCCTTGAAAGAGCAGCTAAGAGAGCAGTTTCAGTTGACCCGTTGTTCATAAAACCATGCTGGTTTGCCAAAATAATTTGGCGATGCTGGAAATACAAAATTAATTTATTTGCAATAAGTTCTCAAAGACAAGAGCCAAAGTAGGAAGTACAGCGATAGGGCAGTAATTAGACATTACTTGCTTACTGCCAGATTCAAAAATCGGGGAGATACGTGCTAACTTAAGGACAGATGGAAAAGAACCTTGTAGCAAGGAACGATTAATTAACTCCATCAAAGGGACAGAAATTTCATTTGAAATAGTCTTAAGAAACCTTGATTCAAGCCCACCAGGGCCGGAAGCCTTATGAGTTTTATAAGACTGCAATAATACACAGATGTCAGAAGGAGTTAAAGGTTGCACAAAAATAGTGTTTACGTTTCCAGGGTTTTATTGCAAATAATCTGAATCTGTACTGGCAATAGTACTACGCAGAGCCAACGGAGCAGAGGAAACATGATCATTAAATGCCTGTGCAATCGCATGTTCATCTTCTCCGCTTCCCTAATAAAAAGCTTTTCTTTGCTCACCCTAAATTAATCTGTATCATATATGCTTTCGACAACTTATTTTCTTCCAGTATAATGTCACATATATATATAATTTTGTATTTCGTACAGATGAATATACAAGATGCTCCTAAATTAAGTTTGCTTATTTAACCTCTATAGGAAACAAACTATTAGTTTCATAACTTCCAAGCCCTTTATGCAAGCTAGCAAGCTTATTCAAAGATGTGTCATAATATTGTAATACGAATAATTTTTCACACTCCACTTTTATATGGCTCATTCTAGAACTTACGTTTTAAGTAAAGAGAAAAAATATGCCTGCTACGTGCAAAATCTAGATTTGAACCGGTGATCCTCCTTGGGTAAATTTCCCAATGCCTTGACCGCTGGACTCTGCAATATGTGACAATTCTCTCGTACCTTGAACAAAGAGAAACTTGTAAAGAAAAGAATGTGGGGGAAAGAAAATTCAAATTATTGGTTTAGTTTTTGACAGTTCGCTTTGATATAGCTCATGCTGGAATCCATGTTTTAGTGAGTGAGAGAAAAACATGTATTTTTTCTTTACCTAAAAGATGATGCGCCCATCGATGTTAAGTGATGGTATTACATGAAGCGGGAATGCGGGAATGTAGCATAGCATGAATTTATCAGCTCTTCGCTCTCTGTGCACTGACGTAGCCAGGATGTATGAGTTCTTCGTTTCTATTTTGTAAACTTTGGCCTTGCTAAGTGAAGGGATCACGTTAGAGTAAGAAGTTTGATCATTTTATGGGATTATAACGCATTAAGTTCGTTTATCAACAGCCAGATTAGATTATGTTATACTATTAGGGAAACGAACATGGCATCAGTTTCATTTTGTATTTGGTTCTCATGATCGGCTAAGAGCAAAGTAATCTAGAGGAAAACACTGCAGTCTCTCTCGCTTTGTGTCAGGCCGCAAGTTCTACCTTTCCTACTCAAAACACCGCTCCTACCTTTTTTTTCCTCGTCGCGGTCGGATATGTTTCCGGACCTTGTGTGGATTCACCTTGGGATACTCCCGAGCGTTACACATAGGTGGTAATATGAACATGCCTGTATGCAGTGGGGGGGGGAATCTTAGGGACCGGTACCCCTCCCGGAAACTAAATTTTTAATACAACTTGGCTACGGTATTGCATTCTTTGATTGTATCAATATATGCTGTAAAAAATTTTGAACCCCCAAAATTCAATTCTGAATACGGCCTTGATTATGAACCGTATAAAAGTGGAATGTCAAAAATTTGATTGTACTTCATTTATCTTTCCCACCCTCCTTTGTTTTTTAAAAAGTTTCTTTTTGATATTAGCTACAAGCTGCAGTGCACCATTACCCAGCGGCCAGGCATTGGTGTAGTTAACCAAAAATTAGCGGTCCAAATCCAGTGTGTAGCATGTTTTTTTTATCTCTTTATCCAAAACGTAAGTTCTAATACCAACCACATAAAGCTAGGGTGTCAAACTTAATTGCATTAGCCCTCCACACCCTTCTTTGTTTCTTAAAGTGTTTATCTCAGCCAAAAATTATTAATTTCACAATTCTAAAACCAGAAACATTGGATTAATATGCATATTATGAATCAAGAGTATTATCTCGACAGGTATTCTCTTTAAAGAAACCGCAAAAGACTAGAAGTTGCTAAAATTAACTTCGGTAACTTGGCTGATCACAACACTATTGCAAACAAACGTTAACCGCGAAATTTTACGATTAAAATATATAGTAAAAGAACGAAGATTATAAACTAAGCATTTCCCTTAACACGCGTGACCTGCTAATTTAATATGTACCCGATTACCTCGGTCTGAAATTCTTGGAATTATATTTAATGCCTATTTTGCATAAATGTCTGCCTCAATATCTTGTTGCGGTAAACATTTTTACCAGTGTTTCTAAAATTTTAGTCGCTCATGGACCACTTTAAGCATTCCTTTATTTATCACTGAATCACCGGTGGGGGTTCTTCTAATTAAAATATATTGCCTGAAATTAATGTTGCCAGCTATGGATAAAATATTAAAGCTATCTGAGCCACCGTCATATTGATCTCTCCCACCTTCCTTCCCCGTCTCTCTTATGGAAAGACATACCAAAGTAACCCTAAATTCGCGTTTGTTTTGACTTATATAGAATATAAGATCTCCGGCAGGAGTGATTTATTTATCCTCTTTAAATAAAATTTTCATTTAATTTTAACTCCTTTTGTGATGAATTTTAAGCTTTTTTTTTCTTACTTTCGAAAAGCACCAGCTTTTGGCAGAAAATCTCTAAAATCTCCGACCATGTTCTTAAAAAAATATGGGTTGGTGGCCAAACCCACCTGAAACAAAATAATTTTTAGAGTAACGCTATTTGATAAAGAGAGTATAAGTTACGATCTTATTTTGTCAAATTTACAATGAAAATTACATTTTTAATTTAATTAAATAATTATTAACTATGTGGATAGCATGGGTGTATTCAGGGAATTTAAATATTTCACGGAACGCCGTAAGGTGAGGTTTATGAAAAGTAATATGTATGAGAAATACCTTAAATCTCACTAGAACATAAATTCTAGCGACGCCTGCAATTTCTTGTTTACATTTTTCTGAAATTTGGTGATGATTCTGCGAACCACTTGATAGGCCGCTGCAGACCACATTTTGAGAAACACTGTTTTATACAAAGATATTTATGATATCTACATATGAAAATGTTTATTTAACACATAGAGTGTTAAACTTAACTTACGTGAACCCTCTATATCAAATATAAAATCGCCTAAATATAACTTTAATATGTCAAATAAATGTAACTAGAAGGCATCTAACCCCGTACATCTTAATTCATTGAAATATAAATAAAAGTAATAATTTTTTCCTTCGGTAATGAACTTAAAAATTAGTTTGCACATGCATCAATCAAAATCTTCATTTTATTACCAGCTTACAATTCTGTCGGTAAAATCAACAAATAAATTGGCCTTGTGGATACAAAATTACATTTTGCAGTCTCACGCAAGTGCAATTAGCAAATTAATGCACTGATTGTCGTCAGTTACACTATCAAATTAATTTATTGTATATAATTTTAGTTATTCAGTTTCAAAGCCTTTGTGTCCTGGCTTTTCATCATCGGCTGTTAGAGAATTTTAGCAAACGCATCTAGTGTTTGCCTACAGCTCTTTAAACATGCATTAGCTCAATTTTAAACACCAGACTAGATCAAAAATTTATATAAATAAATACGCACCTTCACCAAGGGCGCCCATACGAGTTCTCGTATGGGGGGGGGCTGCGAAAAATTAACGAGTACTTCTATACAGGACCTTCCTTAGCTAATGCTGGGCACGGAGCAAAACATATTTCGGCAGCCCACACATGTACGGGTAAGAAAGCAAAACAAAAAGATGGAATAATATATGGCCACTAGATGGCGCAAAATGCGAGAGATGAACAAAAGCACTTTTGAAAAAATTTAAAATTTGAGAATTACGCTTCGTGGTGCCCAGGGCATGGGCCCCGCTTTCGCTGCTTAAGGGAGACCCTTCTTCTAGAATGGGATTTGAGAAAAATTATTACCTCCTTCTCAAAGCTGTCGAGAATTTTAGTGAATGTACAAGATACCAAAACGCTACAAAAATAATTGATATTGCTTGACAATTAGTAATGAGCTAAAAAGTACCTTATTTTAAAATGTGACTGTAAAACTTTTGAAAGTAAATGCGTAGCAGGTTCGGGCAAATAAAATTTTTAAACGGCTAGGGTGGGTCGAACCCCATCTGCCCCCCATATGCGAACCTGTGCCCTTCACAAAATGTATGAATATATTATTTTATGAATTAGTTTAGTTGTCTTGAAGTTGAAATATGTTCCAATTATTTGCTTTCTGTCTTTTCTTACTCGAGCAGTTGCGAAGGCTTCCATACCTGAAGGACCTCTCATGTACATACAGAGCGGAAGTACCATCAATCTAACATGCGTGATCACGGAAAGCACGACACCTCCCGTTTACGTCTTCTGGTATCATGACGACAGAATGATTAATTATGATGCGCATAGGGGAGGAATCAAGGTCTCAACAGAACGAGGACTTACAACCATCAGTAGATTGCAGATCTTCACAGCTAAATCACAAGATTCGGGGAACTATTCCTGCAAGCCCTCCTATGCCGATCCCGCCAACATTACAGTTCACGTCCTGAATGGTGAGCTAGTTATACAACATTTTCTCTCGTTTGATCTTGAAAATACATTTATTTATACATGGCATAAATGTTTTTGGGAAAAACATTTTCATTTCTTAAATATATAACATTCAAAACACGTTTTGTTAATTTTCACATATATCCCCTTCCTTATCGGAGATGAGAAATTAATTAAAAACACAATTTATACCATCATTAAACATTTAAATGTTCTAATATTCCACAGTTAAGGGTTTGCACTTGCTTTTTCTCCCATGTTTTTTTACACAGCGCCTGTATTTTATACAAGAAACATGCAAATGGATGTTTTACATCGTCTATCAGTCTTGTCTAAATTATTTGAAAATAAAGTCTTGTTAGAAGAAAAATCGAACTGAAAATTGCCTTTCTTGTGTATTCAGAATACCGAAGTTTCTGAACTGTGTTCGGCGGCAAGAGCTCAGAAACTAATTATTTTCAAACAAAATAGCAAGATGCCTATAACTTCAGTATTTAACGAGACAAATAACATACAGTTCACTGTATATTCTCCATCTAATATATCTGTAATTTTATTTAATGCAATATAAGTTTTAAATTTTAGATATTAAAGAGAAGAGAGGAATTTTTTGTTTAGGTCATGGGCCATCCTGGGGGAACATAAACAATATAAATAGAAGACACATAAAACTCTCAATATGTTATTGATTTTGACTATTCGGTAGAATTTATTGTTTAAAAGTACGCACCTTGCAATTAGTAGAAGCTTCTATAGTGGAAGGTTCCACTGTTTCAAGATTTTTTACATACGATATAACTAATATTATTCATATTTACTAGAGACATATACCAAATTCTTATGTACACCAATTATCTTCATTATTTGTAATAAGAAATCAATTTAATTCGTATTATAAATTTATACTGACAGCACAGAACACGTACCGTAATGCTTTATTCCTCTTGAAAAGAGTCAAAAGTATTTGGAAATCGGCTTATAATGTCATAGACTGTGTGACGTCACACATACGGGCATCTGGACCTGCAAGGGCATTTTCATGTGTTTCGTCGTTTGACTGTGTTCGTTGCAGGAATTTGAATTATGTGTGAACGGTTAACGTTGCCTTTATCTTTTTTTCTGAAATTACGTTTGAAAGAGAAAAGAAATGTGCTGGAGTCGATTATGATAGAAGGATTATATTCGTCCTGGTGTAAGTGTGGGAAGAGATGGTGGGCCAGGCCTCGTTTGAATAGCGCTCTGCAGTGCCTGTACTAGAAAGATTGAGAGATGGGGAGAGAGGAGGAAAGGGCAGAGGTGGAAAGAAGGAAGTACGGAAAAACCATAGTCATGAATGAGGACCTGTTCAACTTCTACTTCGCGGAATCTGTATGGCAATGCCGGCAGAAAAATATACCAGAATATTTGTTTTCCACATTTTTAAACGCCACAAAAACTACACACATCCGACGAAGAAGAATAATAAGAATTAGTACCTCTTTTTTTCTTAACTTCACTGAATCGGGACGTCTGTGTTGTTAAGATGACATGATGTAAACAACATGGCAGAAAGGGAGTGTCACTGTTGCCATGCATGTTGGAAACACTTCCCGCTAAAAAGCACTAGGGTATGTGTTCTGTACTACGACCTAAATTTATTTTTTTAGCATGGCTGTAAATGATATATCTTCCATTATTTTCATTTGACATTCTGTGACACTATATATAAAAGACACTTTTCAAAACTGCATGCATTAGCAAAAGAAGCTAATAATTTAATTATCAATTTAGAACATTTTAAAACGGTTTTAAGGTAAACGTTTTAGAATACATTTAAGGAAATTTCTGCTCCCATTTTTCATGTTATTAACTTAACCATCATAAGTAATATAAAGCGAAAATGGAAATAAAACTTATTTATCAATATTCTATGTAAAGCGCTTTAAATATTTTCTGGAGAAATTAATAGTTTGCTACCTTTTCAATAGATATCTATTTAAATTATTTTCTTATGTTATCTATTTTAATAATTTTAATATCTATTATAATGGTTACCTCAGTGTTTTTCATAACGCTTGAGAACAAGTAGAAATTTTTTGTATGCATTCGGCGTACATTAATTACGTACTGATCACATCTTCAATTGCCTGCATAAGGCTTCGGATCTAGAGTTCAAACGCAGGAAGGAAGATGAAACACTGATATAGATAATAAACTACAATACGTAAAGAAAAGTAAATAACAAACCCGCCAATATTTGTTACACATTAAAAACTTTAGCACATAGGATTGCTTTACTTAAAAATTTCTGTGCGTTTTATGCATTTTAAGGTATTATTTTGAGTAATATTTTATTAATAGTGTGTTCTTTATTTAAACGAATTTCACAGACGGGTTCAGACACAATTATAAGAGAATTTTATCCCATAACCGAATAAACTGCTAATCCAAGAACTTTAAACAAAATCAGAGATTCGTCTTCTTAAAAATATTATATTTAAACGGAATGAAAACAAACCATTTTCGAAATTTATAAACGAAATTGATTCACTGGAAAAAGAAGTCGAATTAAACATTGAGAAACGACATCATATTTTTTATTTGTACCTAAACGATTTAAAGCGATCATTCCTCATGATAAATGACTGTTACAAAACTCGAATACATATCATTAGGTAAAGCCTTCATTTTAGAAAGCATTAAATCAAAAAAGATTACAAAGAAGATTTATTTCATTTGTAAAAAATACAATTTTTCTGATTGATTAACGAATTGTATTATGATTGTAGGAATGGCGGAAAAAACAGAAGATCTGGGTGGTATTTTTTAAAGTTTAATTTCTCTCTTTTTTCCTTTTAAATATATTAAAAAACATCACTTGATACTTCCTCCGAACTAATAATATTTTTCGAAGAATGATGCTTTAAAATGAGATATATCTTCGACAGCCTCGAAGAGTGTGTAATGCTTGAGATAGTTTCAAATTTGCATGTGCTACTTTCCATATTTAAGGGTAATTTATGCAATTTTTTACCTCTAATGTTTTGCTTTTTATGATTTTGTTACAAAAGAGCTTTTTCTTTCAGAATATCGATTAGACGTTTTTCCTTTATTAATGATATTGTAGAAACTTCTTTTTGCAAATTACCTGAAAATACATCTTAGATTTATTGTTTCCTATTTCAGCGTTGCCCTAGGATGATTAGTTTACACATATCTAAAGAGTATATACTTAAATCTAAAACACGAAATGCCCGTTTATGAGAAATATTCTATAAGTTTTATGCCCAAATTTTCTAATCATTAATTTCATTATTAATTAGTATCATAAATTATCAATGATTATTATTATCATCAATGATTATTTTTAGTATTGTTATTAAATCTCAATTGTTTTACAATTATCCATAATTATTATTATATTTAATTTAATTACAAATTTTAATGTGTAATGGCAAAATTATAAAATTAACAGAAATAATTAAATATCCTACGTACTGTAAATACTAAAATAAATAAATTTATTTAATACAAAAGTGTCATACTTATCAAAAGGAAAAAAATATTTTTCAGGATTAGCAAATCTTCCCTGTCACAGTATTTGCTTTAATTAAATAGATACCTAGCGGCCTGTGGAGACAAAAATTTTACTCGCATCACGTGACCGTAATTACGAACAAAATAGCCTATCTTTTAACCACCTAAGTGACGTAAGGATTAGATATTTTTGACATCAGAAGCTAAAATAACGCATTTTTTCACCTGTGTCCTTAATAAACCATCAGTTTCAATAACTATTTCCGAATGACACATGACTGACGTTAAGTGTAAATAATCTATAGAAAATTTATTAACATGTCCATATGGATCAGTGATTTACAACTGATGTGCCGCCAAAATTTTAAAGCATGCAATATCTAATTGTTCTTATATGATTATTTGATTGTGCATTATTTATTGATATGCTACGAAACTGTAGCAATTAGTTTTGTTAGTACTTTTTTTTAGGGTGCTAAGAAATAACTAATGCGCTAAAGATTGGGCTGATACAGGAAAACACAACTTATTATACATTAGATAATGTTAAAACTTTTCTCACATGATAGTACAAATATTGGTATCCTTCTAAAACAGTTTAAGTAATAATTACATTAATTTTTAAAATTTGCTATTTCTTTTTTGATGTTAAAAATGAACATTGTTTTTACCATTTTCCTATTTTCAAATACCTTAGAAACATAAGCCGGAATGAAAATATTTAATTATATTAATTATTATTATTATTAATTATAATAATTATTTTATTAAAACATTAATTTAAACTATAAAACTAATGGAGAAAAATTGCTTATCCATGGAAAATCCACGTTATGGTTGTGTAAAAAACACCATTGTGAGAGAACAGTAATTATAATATGTTGAATTTTAATTTAGCTTAAATAGTAAGTTTTTAGAGGTAAGGGCCAGCCTTGCACAACGTTTTCTTCTGGAACAGTATTTCTTCAACTGTTACAAATAAAAATATAAAAATGTGATTATTTACGTATTACCAAAATAGAAATTACAAATAAACATATAATTCACAAAGCATTTATTGCACATAAAACAAAGAAAATGATCAATCGACCAGTCAGGCCTGTGCTTTCATCAGGAGCAAATACATTGTAAATACCAAGCCAAGCATATCCTGTTTTACGGGGTGCCTACAAACCAGTGTTTGTTTAATCCCCCACGGATTGAAAAGAGATGACGTTGGAATTTTGGAATGGTAGTGGCAGGATTTATAAATGATGCTTGGATGACGATGCAAATGTCGAGATGGCCAAGAGTTGGAAGAAGAGAGAAGAAAGTGTGCAGGGAGGAAATGGGAAGGGTGGCCGCCGGAGGCGGCGCTGTAATCCCAGACAGGACGCTTGAACAGCGTAATCAGCCGCCGAGGCGGCTGAGGGGGTCCAAGAGTTGGAAAATACCAAAAATTGAACAGCAGGAGCCAATAGGAAAATGGAGTGAAAAAAGATGGGAACAGAAAACAAGAGGTCAGGTCAGGCGGCTAGATGTGGGGTAGAGACGAAGGGAGGATTCGTCCGTCAGAGTGGTGAGGCGTAGTTCGAAGAAGCATGTAGGCCTACGTTGCAAGCCACAAGCTTGGCGTTTGAATGATCCCAGTCAAATAATGGAAGACATTCTATGGCCAGGGAGTTGAGTTTATTCCGGCATGTTTTCCACCACTCTTTGCAAGCGTTTATATCGTCCCAGTACTTCTTTAGTTGGCGTCCTGACAGGTCAAATAGGCGAGTTCCGTGAATCTTGTACAATTCCAGGATCTCGGTCTCCTGGTTGGTTCAATCGTATTTTCTGCAGCAAAAGATGAATGAGTGGATATCTTTGGTATCCGTAATTAGGTCTGCATCGAAAAGATAGGTCGTCGAGTCAGAAAATTCGCCTAGAGAAAGTTCCTTGGCCTTGGCTCGGATTTCGGCGAGTTTGCGTGTCCTAGTGATTCTTTGTAAGGCGATTGGCGGGGTATCTTATGTTTATCGGTGTTGGTTGAGTTTTCTTCCTTGTCTGGGTTACGTTTGGAATTCCTCTTCTTCTTCCGTTTCGATAGGGGATGTTGAGCTGAAGTCGTGGTTTCCTTGAAGGGAAGAAAGTCATCCAAGGTGACCAGTGTTGTATTCCGAGATGATTAGGGAGAGAAAGTTACAGGAGTGGACGAATCACAGACCGGCGGCTGCGAAGGTACGGCGGAGAGGGTGGGACAGGCGGCTTTCAGGTGCCCAGCACCTTGGAAATGTAACGTCTGCGAATGATCCTAAGGTAATTAATCCTAACTTTGTAACCGTCAATGGTGATAACATCGGTGATGGGCTTGGTGATTTACATCTTAATCTTCCGGGTGCCGTTGGGGAAGTCGAAATCCATTCTTCTCAGATGACGTCAAACTTTGGGTATCCGTAATGGCGGAGGTGGTCGAGGAGATTATGAATCGTGACGCAGCATCCGCCTTCGGAGGCTGGGAAAACAGGGTAAACGACATCCTCGATGGGAAGGCCAGTTTTTATCAGTCGGTTGAGTAGCGGAATGATTTGAAATTTGGATTGGCTCCAATGTTGTAGACAACTGAGTCCCTCCGGGTTTCCAACTGCATTAAAGATGGCGCCAAACACGTCAGAAGGATCCGGTGGGAAAGGACTAAAGTTGACTCGTACGGAAAGTCTGCGATCCAGCTGGATTGGAATGACGAGAGCGTATAGAGGACACATTACCTCTCCGAGTTCCAAACTCGGAATGATTGTAAATACGAAGCGTGTTGCCATTCTTCCGAAATATTATTTTACGGGTTGCTGCGGTCAGTGTTTTGAGGCTCTATTCCTGGTGTTTTCTGCAGTAGTAGGATGCACACACACGGCTGAGACTTTTCTTCATCGGCATCCCGCTTCATAATTCGAAACTGCATAAAATATATATAATCATTCCAAGAATATTTTGTGTGCTGAAAAGTGTTACACAACTTGACAATTTTAGAAATGCTGCTCTGGGCAAACACATGAAATATGTATTAGATATTCAATTTCTTTTATTTATTAAGACCATATACAAAATAAATTTTCTAAAAATAATACCACAACAGCAAATATAGTCTTTAATGAGAGATCAGGAAAAAACTGTGTAAATACAGTTTGACTGGTCCTAATCACTCATCATACACATGCAAAGAAAATGGATGGGGACAAACATTAACGAGAACCACAGACAACAAATAATTCCACAATAAAATTATTAGTATGTATAAGAAATAGACAAGGAATTTCCAAAAAAAAACTGATCATTTCGTAACAAATTAGCAATATTCACAGATTAAATGCAGAAGATTTATATTATAATAAAGTGGTAGTAGTTTAAAATGCCACCAACATAGACCAAGGGAAATCCTCTAATAAGAGAAAATGACAATATAATACAGGTACATACAGACATATAAAAATTCATACAAGTATAATTCTAATATAATAATTTTAACATATAATAATACTTACCCAAATTTAACTCCGCCATCTAATTATACAAATAAGGAAATCTTTAAAATATAGTAGTTTCAGATGATCACTTTAATATACCATATTAGGTTTCGCAATCCATAATCTAACCTCCTCATAGGAACATAGAGACAATTACCATGATCATAACCGGAACATCTTTACATAGTTCAAAATAAAAATAATAATGAAAAATAATATCGGGGCACACTTGCATATATAAAATATTATATTTACAGCTCAAGTTATGTTAAGTGTATACCAGAATCTAGAGTAGAGGCCTATCTTGAGGATATTTCTTGTTCAATTCCAGATGATAGCAATAAAGATTCACATGAATTAATTGATTGTCTACTGCGTACAAAATATATATTTATAATTTGCTATAGCCTATTAAGTGTTCAGTAGTGTTGTTGCTATTTTGTTTATTACCAATAATTAACATACATATTTATTATTAATTGCCAATATGTGACAAAGCCATGAAGTGAGCGCATCCTGTAAGAAAAATATAGCCAATATACCCAGGGCAGGGGCAGACTGAGTCTTCTCAAAAGGCTCATACCTTGGATTATCGAAGGGCCCCAAGTCCTGTAGCCCATGAGGCCGCATCGGTCCGGGGCCTTGTTCGCCGGCGGCCCAGTCCGCCCCAGACTCAGGGATTCCACAAACCTGCAGTTTGTAAAGAATAAAATAACTACGATGAGCAAAGGAACCGGATATGACCATATTCCTTCTTGAATTTTAGGATCTTTTGCGAAAGCTTCACATAGAGGTTTAGACGTCCCGTTGTGTGTATATGTATTATAATACTGTTCTTATATATTCTTATCACGGCAATTAGTTATGGTGCCCAGTTATCGACGTAGACAACAAGGAAAGAAAGCTATAGCATAAATTTCAAATACTAAGTCATTTTCAAAGTGCATTTTTTAATTACAAAATTCCAGATGTTTTGCCTCAATTGTTTTCTTGGGAACAAAGGAAGATGAAATTCATTTTGCGAAATCTCTAAAGACATATTTTCACTACGATGGCAGATGAGTATTTAATTTTCTTGGAAAGCGTTTCTTTCCCATTTTGAAAACATCCAAGGCCCACAGCTTAAATGGAAATCGGAAGCTCTCACTATCTGCTTCTTTCTTAAAATAATGCACAGCATTAAATACATCCATGTACTTGCGGATTAATCTAAAAAATGCATCGAAATAAAAGTTTTGTAGAGGATACAAAAACAGTATATATTGGCGAACATGCGCAAATAAATATTTTGATTAGAAATACAATAGAACCCCGATTTTCCGACATAGTGATGGCTGACACATTTCGGATAAGTAAAAATTCATATAAACAGGAAATTCAGTTTTCGGTGTAAAATAGTGGAAAGTGGGTGCTACAATGCATATCTACATATTAATTGAATATTAAATTTTGATGCTATGAAAATAGTTCGATAGCTTTTTTTTAAATTTTTTTCTCGATACTTTTTTTAACTCCGGTATTTTCCCACCCTTTATTTAACAAACGTCCGGCGGTGACGACCCCTGCTTTCTTCAATAAAATATGAAACACACTGCAGTAACAAACTCGAATTTTTCCGAAAGCAGATAGCATAAAACTAAATACCTGTTACTTTTCTGAGCAATAGAAAATTGAGAATTTCTTATCCCTAAAATTTTGAAGAAAATAAAGAGAGAGAAAAAACATAAATGTGAAAAAAAATTCACATTCAAATGCCATAGCTTGATTGTTCTGTTTCATCTTGTCAAAAGTGGCATGAGTCGAGACTCGTCTTTAACCGAAATCCCAATCGAACCTTGGATCGATCTAGGATCGAACCTAGTTTTGTCCTGAACGGAGCTGTCTCTCATGGACAGTTTTGGTACTTTATATATCGCAACTGATCCACAATTTCTGAGCTGGTATTTGATTGAATGCTGAAAAGCAGACGGCAGTCATATCATAGTTTGAAATAAGACTGAAAATTCAAAGATGCATGAAGTTGCTCTGAAGATCTCAGAGAGAGGTGAGAGGCGATATCTGCGACTCAAGCTAGGGACGCGGTTGCACATAATTTAATTTGATTCTTCTCTTAAGTCCAGAGTACACTAGATATAATATCTAAAACAAATATGAAGGCTTTTGCGGAAAACTTTCGGTATCAAGTTAAAAACAAAGTGCATCAGTAGGTCATTTCTTTTAAATTCAGTTAATCTGGGATCTACTGCAAAGCAAAAAAATTCTCCAAACTACTAAATATCCCAACTACTAAATATTCAAAACAATAAATGACATTGGTTCTTGTATGCACCATGAAAATTTTCTTCCTTTTGCACGATTTGAATTTCACTCATTTGCAACTTGCATGAAAGGTAGTACAATATACTTCTTATATGCCATCTTAATAATAGTTCTTATTCAAACTAACTTGTATGGCGAATTTAACAAGTAAGTTAGCCCTTTGAGGTGAAGATCTTTTTAAATGTTTTTCAATAAAATCGTAGACAAATTGGGCTGCAAATTTATGTACATCCTGATGTCAGTAAAGCACAATAAGGTTGGTTTCAAAGTCAGTTTCCAACGCCAGCATAGAACATTTCATGGGGGTGGGTGGGGGGACCGGCGGTATTTAACTATAATCTTCATAGTCAGTGGAGTTTAATATTGAAAACAATAAAGACCAACATCGAAACCACAGAAGGGTTCTTTTCATACAGAAGATAACCGAAATTTTAAAGATAATTGGAGAATATAAGATTATTAAAACGCGCTCACTCTTAGAAGAATCCAGATGAATGTAGATGTCCTTGAAAAAATTTAGGAGCTTTATTTTGGCCCGTATATTAGAACATACAAGCTCCGTGCCTTCATGAAGCAATACTCTTAGGCAGCGTTCTATACACTCATTACACGCGTTCCGTGAATTCCTCACATGTGTTCCGCGATCTCATCACATGTGTCCCACAAAATAACGAAAGTTCTTGTAAAAAACAGCGAATAAGTGTGCATCATCATAAAATTTAACTTGTTTTCATTAAATGTCGAGAATAACATAATACCGATATATCCAAGGAAATTTTTGATGTTTTAATGCCATAAATATGATTTTATTATTAGTTTTAAGATTACTTTGCTTTTGTTAACCTTATTGACTTTTGTATTAGGTAATTACTTTTATGTTTAACATTTATATTTAATTTCTCTCTCCCCCCTGGTTTGAAAATTTTTCCTTAGTTTGTATTATCAGCTTTTGTCTGCTAATATTCAAAACTCTGTATTTTCAAGTCCAAAGTTATTCCCTTTATATTTACACTAGTTTCAACAGGATTTTGTATCAAGTTTCTCCGAACATTAAATAATTATAATCTCTAAGCTTTAAATTTCGAGTAAATTTTGTTGTGTGTGTAAAAGTATCGTGATTCGGTGGACAAATTCAGTCCATCAGCACATCACTCGGAAGTTCGAAGGTTACAGAGCGTAACTATAAGTTACAAATATTCACAATTGAAAAATCGCGTTTTGAGAAAATCTGCAAATAGTTTATGCAAAAGAAATTATACAATGTTGCGGTTGTTTTGTAATTACGATAGCGTTGATCTGTTCGTTTACTTTAGAAAAAAAGAGATAATTATAATAATGCATAGGAGGTGAAAAGGTGTCGCTTGTTTTCGTGGTGGTTTCGTGTTTAATGGAGAATGTCATCTATAAATATATTGCTTTCTCTACAAATATTTTCCTGCTGTTTTCGAATTCAATCACTTCTTAATACTGGTCATAAGATAGTAGTAAATTACTTTTTATAACATATTAAATAAGCTTAAGTTCGTTTTTCGTTTACAGAACATCAGTATTATTTTATCATTCATATATTTTCCATTTCTGCTGGAATTTAAATGTGCCGGAAAGTAAATAAATATTATATTCTTTACAGCCAATTGCTCTTGATGTGGGTAGGATATATTTTATAAATATGGGTGATTTTCTGAATTTCAATTATTTATAGAAAATATCTCAATTTCTGTAAAAGAATGTGAAGATGAATGTGTTTATATTAATGTTCACTGAATAAATCATGTTGCTGCGCAGAACTAATACGAATTTGCCAGACAATTTTACAATTTCAATAAATTTGCTTTCATATATTTTGCTTTGCGTATCTTTTGAATATGTCCTAATAATGTCAATTCCCAATGCATGATTTTAAAATGCTTAAAAAGCATATGAAACACATATGTATAACGTTTACTAAAAGATTATCAATGTATTCAGAATAAATTTGGAATAACCTAGTATCTCTATGACATGAAAGTTATATTAATCTATGTCCATTTTATTGAATAGCATATTGTTAACCTTCGGAATACATTTAATTTTACTTAACTAGCAAATATTTAACCATTAGTGTCCAATTTTTTTGTAAAATAAATTTATTTAACACACAGGGAGGACAGACAAAAGAGACGCAAAGCAAAGGATGTTGGCAAATTCCCATAGCAACAGTAGTCAGCCTTATTATGATGAAGGTCAGTCTTTAGAATAATACGAATTATTTTAGGATTGCCAGAAACTTTTATTTCTGACTTTTGGCGAAATCTATTTGACTGCTATTAAAATAAAATTTAAAATTTATTTCATTAATGCCCATCTGTCCTGTCCTATAAAAGACAGGCAATAGCCTAATGTTGTCTTTTGAAATACAAGCAACAGCCCACTGTTGTAATCTAAAATACAGACGGCAACCCAATTCTGTCATTTAAAAATCAGACAACAGCTCAATGTTGTCACTTAAAAATCAGGCAACAGCCCAATGTTGTCATTTAAAATACAGGCAACAGCCCAATGTTGTCATTTAAAAGACATATAAGGCATCAATGGTTGGAAATACTATAACAACTCAATGGTGTCATGTAAAAGACATAGAACAGTTCGATACTGTTACGTACACGACATGCAGTAGTCAAATATTACTACGCAAATTGCATGCATCAGCCTAATATAACCATGTAGAAGACTGATTTATGTATGAGTAGAGACACATGTCGACCTCTATTTGAATTTATTATTTTGAAAGAGTCATCAAATTTACAACTTGAGTCGAATAGTCTTATATTTTATATTACGTATAATATGGTTTACATTCATGTACCTGTGAAAAACAAAGATATTATTTAAAACGGAAACGAAAACCTATCTAAGGATCTTAATACTAAAATGAAATAAAATAAAGTTAAGATGTGACACACTCCTGAATTAAAAAAGGAATGATAAGTATATGCGTGCGAGTGTGTATGCAGTTTAATACACAATTTATGGTTCTGTTCAATTGTAATTACTAAAATTTATCCTGAATATTTTATGACTGATACTTAACTTGTAAGCACTAGTGAATTGTCGCCTTCAAGACGACTGTTATTACATTTCGCTTAAAACGTTTATTTAGGAGATTCTAGAATGAAGAGAGAAAACTCTGCCTGGTCAAGATTTTAGAAAAATTGATATCAAACCCACTGGGATTAATTTGGACCCATACCAAACACTATTTAGCCACACCTTAAATAACCTTTCAAATTCTATCTCATTCTCGGGAATTTGCGGTGTTTTTTTTTTAGCTAAAGAGTTTTAAAAGCGTCGGCCTGAATACGTAAATGAAAAATTCATGCAGTTTGCAGCAAATGCAATCTCTGGGCGTATTTTCATTAAGCACAACCTGTAAATGATGATGACAGAAAGGCAATATATGTATGGGTGGGTGCTAAAAAGTAAGTGAGTTAAGATCACAGTACTTCAGAAACAAAAAAATTCGTGAAATAAATAAAATTTTTATAATTAAACGAAACAGAAATTAAACGATACTCATATCATCCATGATCAAAGTAAATATGTAGGTGCACTTCTGTTGAGAGGTCTTACATCTCATATTGGGCCAAAAGATTTTGCTTAAAATTGTACAAATATCTGTAAAGTAGGTCTCTTCTAAGAATCACAGATTGATATTTTTTATACGATACATTTATTTTTGTTGGAAAACCATGATTATTATATCAGACAATAATATAAATCAACGTTTATTCGCGTAGTGATACCAGCACCTATGTTATGACGTGACTAGATGGTGAAACGTTTGAAAAAAGGAAATGTTTATGCGTTTTTTCCCACCGAACTCATAAACATTTCTTTTCCTTCGAACGTTTCTAGTAACGTCATAACGTCGGCGCTGGTGTTACTACGACAAAAAACATTGATTTATATTATTATTTGATTTAATCTGCGTAGTGTTCGTTTTATAAAAAATGATTATTATATTGCTAGCATTTTAATATTTAATCAAAAAACTTGAAATGCACTATGATTTTCGAACAGTACTCTCCCACTATCGCGGTGCAATTTCAATGTCGAGCAATGTATATTGATATTAAACTCCTTTAATTATAGCGTACAAAGAACGAACTTAATTTCAATTTCCCACCATATCAAGAGTTAACTGAATAATTTAAACTTTATAATATATCATTTTTAAGAAGACAAGCTTCTGTTTTATAAATATTATTTTTTTCCGAAATTAAAAGTATAATATGTTGCCTACTGACTTTCTTTCTTCATATATTTGTAATATTTTAACAAGTTTCTAAGTCTACCAACTTTCGTTTTCGTTAGCAAAAACTCCGTTTCTAGTGACATCGTTATTCTTAGTTTCCTCCTTGTTTAACAGTACGGATTGTGATTGGCCTCCATTCAAAAACGTTTAGAATTTGACTGCTTGCAATCCAAACATTTATAGAATTCGAAATACACGATTATTTTTTTAAATATACGACATAGCTCTTGCACTTGCTTTCCAAATGAAATCGTCTGCATACACTAACGTTGATATTTTCTTTTCTCGTGTAACATGTAAATATTTCACAGAAGACACTAATTTACCAAACAATAATTTTTACTAGTTAACTAAAAACAAGTGGTATAGCGTGATTTAATGAAAATGGTGATTTCCAGTTGCTCACAATAACCCCCTCCGAATAAAAAATTTACATACCATATAGACCTATGTACTCACGCCCATACATATATATATATATATCATCATCATCATTCTTCATCATTGTTCCTTCGACTATCTCAGAGTCTTCGTTTAATCCACTGTTACTTTCGTATAGATTTTTGTAGAATTCTTCAACTCTTCTAAGTATTTCTTCCCTATTTCTTGTTACGGTGCCATCCTCTCCTTTTAATGCAATGATGTGTTTCTTCCCAATAGACAAACTCCCTTTAACAACCCTAAGGCTCTTGTTATTTTCAATGGCCTTCCTTACTAGCTCACAGTTGAATTTTCTTATGTCTTCTTTCATGCTTTTGCGCAGAGTTTTACAAAGTTCTATGTACTCAATCCTGGAACTGGTATTTTGATTGTCCACCTTCATATCTCTTCGCCTTTTCATGAGCTGTTTCGTCTTCTCAGATAATTTGCTATTGTGCTTTTTACAGGTTACACCACCAATTTCCCCAGCAGTTTCAACTATTGTCTTAACAATGTTTTCATTTGCTTCTGAGATATCACTTTCATCAATAAGTCCTTCCAGTGCAGAAAAGCGATTTTTTAATTCCAACTTGAATGCCTCGGTATTTTCTTTTAATTTCTTTAAATCCACCCTCTTACTTACTTGTTTCCTAATGAGCTTCTGTCGTTCTAATTTAGTATTTAAGTGCATTTTACATCTCACCATTCGATGATCACTTCCAGTATTAAATCTGTTCAGTACACTGCAATCTTCAATAATTGATTTCTTGTTTGCCAGGATATAGTCAATTTCACTAGTTCCCCCATTTGGGTGTTTCCATGTCCATTTTCTTTGCGGTTTCTTCTTAAAAAATGAATTCATGATGCTAAGATTTTCAGCTTCTGCAAATTCGATGAGTTGATCGCCACGTTCATTCCTTTCCCCATATCCGTATTTACCAACCGATGTCTCTCCTTGTTCCTGTTGTCCAATTCTTGCATTGAAATCCCCCATGATGAGCTTGATATGTTGTTTCCCTTTGGTGTGTAACTCTTTGATTTCTTCATAAAATTCTTCAACTCTCGCTCCTCTGTCTCTCTCTAAATATATATCTTTTTCAGTAAGATGATTAATAAAGATGAAGAAAACTGCTTTTGCAGTGGCCCACATTTTAATAGATTCATGGATAGTAATTATGAACATATTATTACAGATAACCTTGAGATTGTTGAAAACGACAAACTTAGACTAATGACGATGAAAAGTGTCAGTTACAGACCCCATAGAAGATATGAGCATAAACATCTACTCAAATGCTTCTTGGAAGACCTAAGGAAATTTATCCTGAAAATGGCTTTTAAATATACGTGCCCTATATAAAGCTTCTCTCAATGGCTAGCTGTTCTAAAATACTATTTTACTGAGAAAATAAATGCACTTGAGAACAGTTACTATGAAGATAATGACGTGATACATCGTTAAAGAAGAAATACTGGTTTTTTTTTAAAAACACTTCATCACATCAACTGTAGACAAAGCAAACAACAACTTCTGCTTGGTCTTCAAAGAGTTCTATAAAAAATCCTCACACATGAATATGAGACCAATGGGACTTACGCCAAATTGAGATATGACATTAACATCTTTAAGGAGAAGGTATATGTTGTACACAAAAAGTTAAACATAAAAAATTACTGCTTTAACTTCCCATATCTCTTCATCATCATGAAATTCCATAAACAACTTACAGGATTTAGATTTATTACATGCGTAACCAACGAGCTATACAATAAGTTAGCTACCATCTTGCAGAACGTTCTTAAGAAAATGCTTTAAGATATCAGGGAAAATGATAGTAAATCATGTATTATAAACAATAACTCCAGGACTATTGAATACATTCTAGAAGAGAATAGTAACATACATACAATTCGGACGTATGACTTTGAAAATTTATTTACCAGTATTCTTTTGGAAGGTATGAAGGATTTCAAATCTTTTTTATATAGTGGCTTCTCTGATATCAGTCGGATAGACATTAACTATTGGAATACCATTTTTGATTTTTGTATATTCGATTATAACATCTTTAATGGGATTGATTTCTATAAGTAATTTAATGGTATTCCTATGGGGCCAAATTCTGCAAGCTCCCTGGCGGATTTTTTCCTGTACTTTTATGGAAAGAAGAGTGAACACTTGTGTATAAAACCTTTTAGATACATTGATAATATCACAATTTTTAATTGTGCTGAATTTTGCGTCTTACATAAAAAATTTACCCTAACAGCCTTAAGTTAAAAAAGACTGGACACGGGAACAATATTTCCTTTTTAGACTTGAAAATTAGACATGGTACTGATGGTGTTTATGATATTGGACTCTACGACAAAAGATCTAATTTTAAATTCTAACTTTAAACTTGTATAAGTATAAAAGTTCCCAGAAACATTGTTATTTCACAAATTCTCAGTATTAATAGTATATGTAAAAAGTATAATAATTTTATTGGTTAAATTAACGGGCTCAAAAATATTCTTCTTGGAAATAATATACCACTACCTTTGATTCTAGACATTTTTAGTAAGTTTGAATGCACAGCAAGGCTGGTTTTGTGATTTGTGTAAGTGACAAATTCTGCTGCCGAAGACATATCACTTAATGCACTAAATACTTACTCTTGGAAATGGCAGCTTTTGTGGATGTAGTTCTGGAAACATTTTGAATTTGTTTACATTCGGGCTTGTTTAGTTTTGGTTCGGGTTTGCAAAGTGTTCATTCTCATTTAAAACAATTTTTATGCTTACTTTTCTATGGTACTGCTCCGAATTTTTCTCTGATTGAATGTCGAGAGACTTGAGATCCTAAGTTTAGCATTGGCTGGGACTCGAACAGAAACATCCAATACTGAACTCATTGGGGCAAGTGTCTCTCTCTTGAAAAAGTGCTGTCCTATGGGTTTCTCATATTTCATTTATTATTACACTCCTACTTTAAATTTTTTATTCCACTTTTGGGTTCATTTCTTTACAATTTTACTATATTGCCATTTGTATCCTAGCAATATTTCATAGTTTTCGAAAAAGGTTTGTATGTAAAATATTGTAAATATATTTATTGTTTGTATATATTTTGTTTTGCATTGAACTTAGGTATTTTTCAATTTGTGCATAACTTGTGGATATAGTTCTCGTAAAGTTGGTTCTGATATCTTGCAGTAAAATTGTTTTATGTAATGGTGAAAATGGTCTTATACTACTTTAACCTTACTTGTATATATATATCGATTTCTACGAAGCAGCATGAAACAATTTAGAGCATGAAACAAATTAGAGACACTCAGAAGATCATTGCATACATACATTTCTCTTTCACAAATATGCCTCATATGTAGACGCCTTATGGACGATTCCCCTTGATAAAGAACCGTGTGGTGTCTCTAATGTTTCAGTCCGCACATTGTTTCAATCTGTTATTTTTTCCCTAACAAGTGTATAGACAAGCTAGAACTGTAAACAAAATTAGCCAATTGTTTCCAACGAAGGTTTCTTAATGGTTCCATAGTATGTTTAGCTGTGTGAGGATGAACGTTGTCATGGTGGAAAATGACACCATGTTTCATATTTGCTTGTCATTTACAACGTGCAGTTTCACTAACTGTATCTTAGAGCTTTTAGTGTAATACTCTGAATTTATTGTACGTATTCTTTAAAAAATCAATGTATATTATTACTTTTGAGTCCCAAAATTAAGTTGATAAAACTTTTCTGGATAAAAGTTGAATGTCGCCCTCGGCGTCGCAAACGCTTATATGTCCCAATTTAAATTTTTTATGCCATAAATAAAGCTTAGATTTACTCGTTGTTTCATTACTGTACTGTATTTGTAATCTTGACCAAATCTCGCTAGGTTTTAAGCTTTCTTTGGCTAGAAATGTCGGAATAGAACATTGCTCAATGTTCGATAGGCCTCCTATAGTTTCCAACATTTGATTTTATTTATTGCGCATGCACTTTGGGTGTTAGGAAGGCACCAATTCGCTGGGATATTGCCAAATGTTTACTCTATAAGTATATTCAACGATTTGAATTTATTTTTTTATATAACTATCTTTACATGTACATTCCCTAGAACATTTTAACACACCTACGTAAGTAGTTCTAGCGAGAATAAAGTTACATATGATCGAAAAGTATCAAATATTAGTTAACAAAAATTAAGAGATCACAGAAATAAATGAAAAACTTTTATTAACGGTAAACCTGATTTATCCCTTTGAACATGGAGATTTTATCGTGATGGAAAATTACCTACTTATAAAAATTTTTAAAACAAAATAAATTTTACCTATAATCTTGAATGCAACTCTTTCTTGTATTTTTACGTTTTACGAAGCGTTGCATTTGCTTATATAATGTGAAGGATTTATAATTATTAAGAGAAACTTAGTTTCGAGTTATGAATATGATAATGTCCTGAAAAAAATTTGTATTTTAAATAAAATTTTATTTGTATAAAATTTTATTTGTATATCCTATATAAGCTGTATTATATTGATGTTGTTATAAAAGAGAGTTTTATCAATACATTTTGGTTTGTATTTTCTATATTTTCTAGAAGCAGAAGTTATAAGGAATGTGGTCTATACTTAATAAAATAAAATTGCATAACTTTTTACGACTTGTTTCAGTAAAGACAAACAGTGACTCACAGGCTCTTTCACATCAGTCCACGATTTGATTTCACTAGGCCTCAAATTGAAGATTTTTAATTCAAAAATAACTTACATATGTTGATTATTCAGTAATCCATGGGGAATCATAACATATAATTAAAAACAAAATCCGTGGAAAATTACTGTATTTATCTTAATACATGAAATGTACCATATGAACAAATTTGTGAGTTATTTCTTGACAAATACGAAGAGTAAGTTAGCTTGGGGCTTTAGTTGGTTCACACCTGAGCCAGATTTATAGCCATTATACGTTTCCAGTACATATAAGAAGATATTTTATAACTACATCTTAAAAAGTTGAAAAAAGTACTAAGTAAAATATTGAAGAATATATTTTGTCATTTGCAATTTATTGTAAAATGCAAACTTTGTCAAAAACAGTAAAGAAAAAACATTTAGCCTTAAAATATAGTGACTCATATCAGAAAATACCAGAATAATATAATTGTTCTGTAGGAGTAAAAACAAAAATTAAAAAAATCAATAGTAGTATTCGGACAAAAAGTAAGAGAATGTTGCTCAGGGCCGCCGAAAAATCTCTGAAATAACAAAACGCAGAATACTTTGATCCATTCGCTTGTTGAATTTGAGAATGCTATATAGATCCAGCATAGGCTTCAGATAATGAATAATTTGGCAGTTAGGGCTGAGACCATACGCAAACATCATGACAAGAAAGATTACATAGAAGAACGAAAGTGAAAACACCCTATCAGATAGTGTGTCACATGTTTTTACGCCCAAAAATTTGCCCAAAAGTACAGAAATTATAGAGAAGAAGTGTGGGCCTGCGTAATTTGGTCAAGCGAAACGAAGATTGACAGATTTGGCTCCGATTGTATGATTTGTGCAAGGCGACTGTCAAATGAACCTTCAGCTTCCAGAACCGTACTCCCTACAAAAAAAAATTGCAGGGGTAGTATAGTACGAGGTTATATGGTAGCAAATGGTGTTGGTTTATTCGAGAAAATAGATGGGCGCAGGACAGCACGAGATTTTGTATGAATTTTAAGCCATAGCCTATTTAGAAGTGTGGAAAAATGAGGAAAAAACAATTGCAGACGTCGTTTTTCAATAAGAAAATGACCCTAAACATACAGCAAAGCTGACGAGATCATGACTTTCTCCTCTGGAGTCTGAGACAATGGAGTGGCCACCCCAATCCCCAGGCTTAAATCCCACCGAGTATTTATGGGGAAGATTAAAACGATCAATGATTGACTTTAGAAGGTTTAGACAAACTCTAGGACAAAATCCAGGAAAAGTGGAACTGTATTATACCGGACCAATGCCTAAATTTAGTTAAAAATTAGTTTTAGTATACCTAAAAGAATTGAAGCAGTCATCAAATCAAAAATAGTATATATACAAAGTACTGACCATTTTTTTTTCATTGAACTCACAAGTTCATTCACAAGATCCTTGTTCCTCTCTATTAAAATAAATAAAGTATTTTCGAACGATTTTGTTTTTAATTTTGCTTTATGATTCGCCATAGATTATCGAACAAATGGTAGTAGAAATAACTTTTTTCATTAAAATGCTTCAATTTGAGGCTTGATGAAAATAAATCGTGGACTAATGTGAAGGATCCTGTACTGTGAGTCACTGTATAAAAAACAGTACTATTAAACACAGGGTTTTTGAAAACTTGCTAGTGCTATTCTGCGAAACTTTTCCAGAAATATTCAAACATATTTCCATCGTTGGTTTCACAAAGTTTGATTAAATGATTTGATTAGCTGATTAATTTTATTAAAGAGTTTACTGAATAGAAAAATTAAGGGAAATAATTCTATGCGGCCCATCAGCTGGGCTGAACACTGTCGTTATTGCATATAATAATAATTTCAATAGATACATTACAACTTGTCTCTTTTTGTTTTAGGAGAGAAACCTGCAGCTATGCAGCACGGAAGGCAAACCAGCTATACCCTGAGAGCTGAGTGTTCATTGTTAATGTTATCTGCGGTGCTAGTGTCTTTATTTCACCATGACTTCCAGCAGTATATTGTACACAGGTAGCCGACTCTTGCAGCGATGGTAATCTTCAGAATATAGTGTCAAGGATGATTGGACAGTGGGTTAGGATTAATCACCATTGCACTTTCTCCACAAAGTGGCGCGAGCTATACGGAAAAACTATCAAGAATCTCTATTCCACAATGCTTCCACCATTTGTCACAAAGATGACTACATAACTTCAGAACACATTGCGCAATCTCAAAACTTTTACCACAACAATTCGAAGTCAAAGTCATTTCCTGACTTATGCATTGGAATACCGTGAACGTAACGCGATGTCGACAAAGATATTCACCAGACATTTCATAATGGGGCATTACTGAGTGCACCAAATCAGAGACTTGGAGAAGGACATTGTCTTATTTTGTTGTATGGACATGTGTAAAGGATACCAGTGTCTTTTTGTCTGTAGTAATGATATGGTGCTTGTCATCCGTAAACAGTAATTTTAAGTAATTGGTACGTTTATATTTGTGAAACGAGCTACGGTTCGACATAGTGACAAACTGTGAATCTAGGTATAGTACCGTTTTTATTTCTGTAAAACACGTATACCGGGAGATTCATCTAGGGATCAACTGCAAAGCGTGACGAAATGGATATACGAAGACATCTTTTTTGTCACGCGATATGTATTTGTAGTCAGTGTATGTATTAAGAAGTTATATGACGTCAGAAATCGTTTATATTATAAGAAAGTTTATCTATGAAGCTGTGAATGTCGGCAACTATACCATGGTTAACGCATTTCTCTGTGAATGTTTCGTTGCTTTTTATATTGCTATTGTTTTTGGCTGTTTTTTAAAGTTAGATTTGTTAACTTACACAAGTCTAGTCAAAGTTATAGCCGTTTTGTACGTAAAATATTTTTTGCATTTCGTTTGATTTAGACAATGAAAGTCGCTTCCATATATTGCAAAATATAACTACATATACAATATAAAATACATTTTTTCATGTCTGAAAAATCACGAACATAGAGGTATTGTCTTATCATGCATTTATTGTTTTTTATTATACGATGGCTTTTTACACTTAGATATAAAGTCATGAGTAAAATTGCAATATATCTTTTGGATAAATTTATTTCAGGTAGAGCATGAATACATTAAAAACAATTTAAATACAGTATTTATGGTAAGATTGTTACAGAAAGAAATAACAGCATCAAATAAACATATTCTGTCTATGCAGGCCTGGGTATCAGAGGGTAAAGACAAAGTCAAAAAGTATTTTAAAAGTATTTTCGAAATAAAATGAAAGCAATTTTTTATCTCAGGAAAATAAATAATAAAAGATATGTAAATTTATCAAAGTTATGTAATTACATAAAATTATCATAATTTTGGTATACATTCAAAATTATAAAAAAAAGATTTAAAGTTTTTAAATTGATTTCTTTTGTAAGCAAAACAGTTAAAATTTATAAATATATAAATATAAGTGAAATTCTCAATCTTAGTTTTAGGATAGAAAATATGAGAATGCATAGTATGTGTTATGACTTAAAGGTTATGGTACTTTATTGTAAATTAATTGCGAAACACGAACCTGCGAGATATAAAAAATTGTAAAGTAAATTGTCATTTTAAAAGGGCTAGAAAATTAATATTTAATAACAATACTTTCATGTTCCGCGTCATTTCGTTTTTCGTATTGGTTTGCACCAGCATAAAGTCTCCCTGGCAGTCGTTAAGCAAAGTAAACCCTCTTAAAAAATGTTCGTATATAATTAATATTAATTATTACGTGTATTATATTATACATAATTATTATATATTATGTATATAATTGCAAGTGCATCCTTGAAGGTACAAATGCATTCTTGGAGTTACAAAGTACAAAGTTGAGAAGAAACTATGAGCTCGTAAGCAAAACATGGGCTACTTGTAAAAGAAAGGAGAAAAAATAGTGGTTTAATTTTAAAGAAATAACCAAATGGAGAAAGAATTTTATTCATGATTACTCTAATATGCTGCACTTGCTAAAAGAGAGAATTTCTCAGTTGGACCCTGTGTGGAGTAATGAGTACGGCTTTACTTACCATGCTCCGGGTTCGTTTCCAACAGGAAGAGAGTTATTGTGATAGTTTTTTTTCTACAGATATGAAATTGTGGAATTTTGATTAACCAGGCGAGTGAGGTTCGGATACATTGGAAACGTATAGGTCTTAGCGCAGTATCACCTTGGCTATCTTTAAGTAATAAAATACAGACTTTAGTCCATTAAATACGCCCACACACACGTGTGCTTTTACAAACTTTTACTATATGACAGTTTATGAGTTTTGCTTATCGAGTTATTCAAAGTCTGAAAATGGACTGGGATGCCATGAGTAGCAAATCTTCTAAAATTTTCTGCTTACCATTAAACAATTCAAACTGATTCTTGAAGTGTAAATGAAGTGAACATAGCTTTAGTTCAACATGTTTCTTTTCGTTTATTATTGAATTACTTAGTAAAAGGCTACCTAATATTCCCACAAGTGTTAATCGATAAACCTATTCCTTCTTGAGGTTATCTTTTAAAAAGACAGTTTGTGTCTTCCCCCACAAAACAGTAAACAAATACTTTTGAACAGTTTTCTTCAAGTCATCTTTATAATGATTTCTATGTTAACAAAAATGATAGTTTTATTTTCAATTTTGAGCTTATGTCTTCGATACCAATGAATATTTTATTGCTAACAATGTCAACAAATGTTAAAATTGCTAACAAATGTCGAACAATCCAAACGTATGGAAAAAAGAAGCTTCTGTATATGAGAAATTACTTTCATTCCGTAGATAGGATAATTCACATACATTGCTTGAAAAGTTATTTTTTGGACAGCGACACCAAAGAAAGTTTCTGCATTCCAATTTACTTAGAAAATATTTGTCCGGCTTTATACTTATCCCGACGTTCATATCGTCCGTTCTACATTTATTTTACAGTTTTTGGTAAAGACCAACATCGCAGCTGAAAACGAATGCTTGACCCAAAAGCTATTCAGGTACTACTTGAAAAGAATACTTCGTTTTATTCAAAAACTGAACTTCAGAAACATTTTCAACCATTTCGACACATAGAAAAATATGTTTGTTTATAAATATATGCCTATAACAGAAACTGGAGAAGAAATGGGAATTATTTTATGGAGGTATAATCAGTTATTCTTAAATATGATTGTAGAAAAGCAAAAATGTATCCTTAATTATATATGGTGAATCATTGTCTTTGCCACTCTTGCTAATTAAGAGTAAATCAAACAAGTTTAATTATATCCCTTTAAAGGAATCAATTGCACATAAATATATATTTTATCATTTATTCATCCATATATATAATTACTGTTTTCACGAAAAAAATAATAAATATGTTGGTTAATGAATATATAATTAATATACTTTACACAGAACACAGTCAGGTACGGTCTCTATCCATGATAGCAAATATAGCTAGCATAATAAATAGTTGGTGCCGCTCAAAAGAATGAAAAAAAATATATATAAAGTAATATTTGAACCAAGAACTTGAATATCCTTACATAAAGGCTTTGTCTTGTCCCTAATAAAAGTCTTGGGGCAATAAGTCTTTGAACGTATCACTTTCTTTGAATTTACTTTTTAATGTTCCGTTCTAGTTCCAGCGAAAAATACTCAAGAATCACTTACTGACGAGGTGTCCCTTCCGAAAATAATCCATTAATTTTCCATGCGGTTGAAAACAAAAGCATCTAAGTGCGAAGTTTAATAATTCGATTTTAAACATGAATATTGTTGGTCAATATTTGTCTGTTTCGTGTGATTCAAAACAAAACGCTAGCTTTGAAAATCGATACAGTGATTTTCTTAGTATAATATTTCATACCTAGTGAGTATCATTTTATATTAATTAGATACTCGTTGATATTAATAATACCAATAATTTTTAATGTATTTTTCTCGCTTTCATCCGGGTTAAAATTGATAACAACGTATTTGAAAACACTAACCGGAATACCTCATAATACAGGTTTATTATTTTTTTTTATTTTTTCGGAAAATTAGAATTGGACTCAATATTTGTGTATAAGATATATATTTTTCCTTCATCGATATCTATTCATACTCTATTTCTTTGGTTTGTCTTTCAAAATTAGTGACTATTTCTACGTTTATCAATGGTTATATATTCCGTTAAAATATGCTATTCCAATTATATTAAATTAATAAGTGTTATTGTAATGTGATAAGACTTGTATTTAAGAAAAAAAAAATGTTTTAGATATTTAAATTTTTTCTTCGTGTAGAACAAAAGCTTTAAAAAATATTTGATACATTCTAACATATTGGAAATTATAGTTAACAGGAGGAATTAAAAGGCATTTAGAAACGATTGCCACATATTTAAATTTTTTTTCACATAAATTTTTTGTCATCAATTTTAACCGCATTATAAAAAATTTATACTAAACATGATTTCCATAGATATATTACTTTTACATCCCATTTTGGCCATAAAATTCGGCTACATACAAGCTAAATTATATAACCTAGTTAAAAATTGATTTACATTCACATAAAGCAACATGTAAATAAATTTACAAAAGTTAGACATTTTATGATTTTATATCCTTAAAAATTTATATAATGATCCTGATTTTACGGACGATTATCTTAAATATTAATAATTGTGATTTCTGCATACGCTACGACTACAAAAATATTGAACATCCATGAAAAGGATGAACATCCACTGCTGGTATGGAAACGGACTGTGTACAAAAGTGTTTAGGTTTCAATATTGCGACTTCGATAGCGTTTAGATTTTTATGCGAACAAATGGAATTTCACAACAAATTTTAAAAGATCTGCTTCAGAAAAGCATTTTCCTTCGATAACATATTCAACAAAATAATGATCCCATCACCATAACATGCATTGCGTGTTTTTAAATCGGAAACATAAACATCGAAAGAATTTTTGCTAAGCCAGAAATCCATAGAAACTGTCAAGAAACTTATATTGTTAGTAACATTTCCCTATTATGTTGATGACGTCGGCATCCTCTCATAATATGATGACGTAATTACGACTGTATAAAATGTTGTCAAATTTCCAAACTTAGGCGAAGATATAAAATACTGGTTTTTCCAATTAAATTTTTTTAATTTTATCAAGTATTTTCCTTTTATTATTTTTCCAGATAGTTCTTGGATTCATTCTGCCCTAAAATATTAAATTTATGCTCTAAATCGTCTGAGATAGAAATCTATTCCCCGGTGCATGTCAAAGAAAAACTTTATTTCAGTTTTCGTTATCTCTATCCCTCATGAACATTTAAGACATGCCGCATCTTATTTGGACAATGGATCAAAAACAAAACATTCGTCTTTTTCCGGGAGTAATGTCAACAAGAACAGGGGAGGTCGCAGCGAACTTACTTAAAGTAATGTCTCATAACTTCTCAAAAATATAAATTTTAGGAATTTCTGGAAAACGACTGCTAGTTAACTCACCATTACTCACATCATCAAGCACAATTGTTAGTTACCATGAATAACCACCGAAACCACATACAATTGTGAATTTGCCATTAATGGTGATAAGTATATAATTTCAGAATGCCAAACCTTTTGAAAATATGCGTTTAAATACAAAATGGCTCTTATTCATTGTTCTGCAAAATTTACTTGTAAGTTCATGGTAAGTGCATAATATTATCAATTATATTAGTGTGTATCATATAAGCAAGTCATATGTAATACTACTAATTGCTTTTAATATATATTACGCTCACCAATATATTTTATAGTGTTTTTTTTCCTACATAAAATGTAACTTCGCGTATGACGTAAAATATCATTATGCATGTGCTGAGTTTAAATATATATATCATGATACGTTTGTTGTTAATAATCAAAAGAAATAGTCATCGATTGAAACAACTTGTAAACTGAAGTTGATTTGTCAATAAATAAACTGACGATATGAAGTTTTGTGAGCACGTTAGTGTTTGAACTTTTTTTCTAGCTTCATATAAAATTGTATAAAAACAAATGCAATTACAACACGATCAATGTTGAGGGAATCTGATATTTGTGTAATCTAAATCCCATGTAGATCAAAACATTCGCGCAAAATCCTTTTAAAACCGAACTTTTAAAGCAAGTTACGAAAGCTTTCAGTAACACCAAATTTGTTTGCGGAGAATAGCTCTAAACAATTTAACGATTATATAGGTATAAAAAAGCATTCCGTAAGAATAATTTACATAGTGATAAATGTCATATCATCGACTTAATTATTAAAATTATTATTGTTTGCAAGTTGGCTGTCGAATTGGTAGTGGCTGGATTCTCCCTTAATTTTGAAGCTTCCGGATGGCAAATTCGTTAAAATTTTTCGCATCTTAGTTGTTCAGTAGCTATCGTTATAACCTTTAATTCTACTGTGCCCAGTTCGATTTCTAGTATGTCTGATTGTGTGTCTACATGTCGTGGTTTTCCTATTATGTTAACCTATTTCTCACGTTACCGTGGAGCTATGGTCTGTCCTGAAATTTAGAACCACAACATAAAGTATTAAATTTGTTAAAAAAATTGTAACTATCGGCATAGTCAAAATATTGTGACGAGATATTGGGACTTCGCGTTAAAACTCCTCAATTAATAGTTTGGCATGTGTTGAATAGCGGCGTAAAATACAACGTTATGTATCCCTAATTAGCAACGTTACAACCTTAAATAGAAACTAGATCAAGCTCAATTATACAAGGTTTCGCATTAGAGTAATTTATTTAACAAACAAAGCACATGGAACTAAAACAGTATCGTCATATACTGTATAAACAGGCAAGATCGGTACTAGCTAAATTAGATCCTGCGGGATTCCCTTATTATTTTAATATTAATAGATTCAATCAAGACCCATGGATGATAGCTCACCAGGTGCAGCTTGGCACAGTGGCTCTTGTCTCCAGTAGTAAAACCGTACTCTTCACTCTAAGCTTCTTAAGCCAGACTTCAAGTAATAATAGCAGCAGTAGAGTGGACATGATGTTAATGGGAGGGGTGGTCTCCGGAATACAGTAATGTAACCCCATACCGGTTTTAACGTCAAATGATCTTGACAGCCAATGGGCGCAGATTACAGACCGGTACTGGCGTACAGGGACGCACCGCTCGCACTAATGTCGTCATTTAACGTTAACTGAGAATCATCCACGATCAATCCATCCCGGAGAGCAGATGAAATAGATGGATGGCACGGAAGAAAATACCGGGCCGGCCGATGCACATACAGGAGCCCACCGGACACAGTTGAACGAGTGCAAAGCACCACGAAACGGCAAGGAATGGTCAAGAGCCGGCCCTGCAACCAAAGTGAACGAAATACCATCCATCCTGCCCAGGCCATCTAGTCGGTGTCGCATTCGCGAGCAAAGAAAGCTGCTCCAAGACTATCGACACAGCGCACGAGCGGAGACTGTGGCCTAGCAGCCCGGAACGGAACAAAAGACGCCCGCGCCACCCCGAAGATAAAGACCGGTCCGCGAGGAAGAGCAGAACCCGGGCCCAGAAGAGCGAGCACAAACATCAATCCACCGCAATCCGGCGGCTCAGTAAATGTCCCATACACTTGGATATAAGCGAGCAGAAAGCAAGACCCACCAGACCGGGACCGCAGCAGAAAGATGTCCGCACGCCACCAGAGCCGAAACCGAACTCCAGACTCCAAACAGGACTACTAACAAGTACTTAAACAAGACCTAAGCTCGACTGCCTCCAAACTCTTCACATACTTCCCTTTAAATATATTTCTCAATCTTTTCTTTCCTTTTCAGCTAGCCACATGTTAACCTATCGAACTTTGTACAAGAACCCCGAAGGATGGGTCTTTACGTTCTAGCACAAATAACTCTCATATTTGGAAGATGTCCCAAAGAATTTCCAATGCCGCACCCCTTTCCTTGGTGCGATCTCACTATCTCCTTTGCATTATTCACTGAACGCCGGAAGCTGGCCCCCCGTTACATATGTGTCTGTGCTTGACGAAGCTGCGAAGAGAAAGGTATTTTAGCTAAGGCCTCTCCCTACTTTTAATTTTACAAAGGCCTTTATGGGTCGCGTCTTCATCCATTAGTAACACTGTAAGGAATGTCACGGACAAGTTTTCTTCGTGACAAACTCAAGAAGCAACTCACACATGGTTGACAAATCTTATCGATCAATTCTCTTATTAGTTTAGTGTGCTCGAGTATGAGAGAGAGAGAGAGAGATGTTTCATTATAAAATAATATAATTATTAATTAAAATATTGCACACAGAATTATTTATGATGCAATAGATCAGTTCCAACAAATAGGTCATTTGTGCGAAGGAATCTAATGGGATGATACATAATAGGGAAAGCTCCAATTGTGAAAAGGATGAAACCCTATTAATTTCAGAAGGCAGCTTTTGAGAGTAACTTCCAACTCCCTTCTTGATTGATTTTTCCTGCAACAGTGCTTGCCATAAACCCCGTGGTCTTGACAACTAAGGATAAAGCGCGGTGTATTTTCGAGGAAAATTTAATTCCGGAAAACACATTAAAAACCCACAGTGAGACTTAATTACGACGAATTAATTTTCCCCAGGATACAATGCTTTTGTTGCGAATGAATCCCGCAGGGTGCGTATGTATCAAGGTCCTTTTAATGTGTGGCCTTCCTTAATATATTAGCAACGAAAGCAGCTGTTCGTTCACTCGTCTCTAATTATAGTCGACAAATTAATAATTTAATTCTGTCCCAGTGGATATAATGGACGGCATTCGATGGTATGAGGCATATAATAATAATAATAGAACTTTAATAGGATTGGCTGAAATTGAATACCACGTTACGTTCTTGCTATAAAGCCCTAAGTGCAATCTGAATAGCTTAAATTACGCTAAAATAGGTGTGTTTTATGGTGCAAGGACATGTGCCATTCTGCCTTAGAACGTACAGTTTTCCATCTTTCCTTTGGAAGAAATTTTTGCCACCCATTGAGTAAAACCCGTGATTCCGATTTGAAAGAGGACTGCTATACCCTTCCTTTCCGCCACCGCGGGGCCTGCATGATATCCATTTATGAATATAGAGTTATACGAGGAGACGGGGTTAGAGAGAGAGAGAGAGATTAATATATGCTGGCAATAGAGGGTGTATACATATAAAAGTATATAAACAACTTGAGGTGCAGGGCAGACAAATAAATTTAAAGTTATTATAATCAAATTATTATTAGTCAAGTTTAGATTATAAATTTTACAATTTAACATATTTCTACATATACATACTGATGTATAATAGGCATAACATGACTGTGTATTGCTTAATGTATACGTGCTAATATTCAAATAGTTGTAAAACTTTATGCAATGACGAAACATATTATATTCCCAAACAAAAAATTCTGAAAACTCATGCAGCATACTGTTATCAATGTGGTTTCGGTACAGTTTGGTACCACACAAAGATATTTCAAAATGGAAATGCGTTGATTGATGGCGACCACACCTCGTTTGGTTGCCATGGCCACCAGACGAAGTCTATTTCATTTTGAAAAAGATAGCGCATGCTGTTGAAACACAGGGCGTACATTTTGATAAATCTTGAATTGTGTTAGCTTTGAGAACTGTTTACTTTTATTAATTTTGAGCCAATTTTCTTGCCGAAATCTAAATGAATTTACTATTTTATATAAATTTTAACAAAATGTATATTAAAACCCCTTTTCTATAAGATATTTAGCACAGAAAATAATCGTGATCAAAGTAATTCAAGAAACTGTTTAATAAGACACACTCATAAAAAACAATTAACTATGAGAGAGCTATATAAGAAATGATGAGATACAGAAGAACCCATTTATATAACGAAAATTTGTAAGCCAGTTATTTGGTTACATTCAATATACATAAGGCAAATATTATTTTTTGTGAGAGGAAAACTGTTATAGAGAGCAAACATCAAGCAAACTTTCCATTTAATTTGCATAGGTCGAGCCTAAAAATGTATTTTCCCCTTTCGACAATGAAAGGGAAGTAATTTTCTTTTCTATAAAGTTTTGGCATTCGATATTTCTGCTCCATAAGTTACTGTTAATGAAAGGAAAACTGCAAAAAATCCTGAAACAAAGATAGTAATGAGGATCTACCTACCATACACTATCAACTTATACGTAATGGCATTATCGTGTAGAGAAAATACGTAAAAATACAAAGAATTCTATTATTTAAATATGTAATATAAAATATACATAGATGATGATCGTTTCCGCTCTTTTGTCAAATTTTTATTTTTTTACATATTATTTTGGTGGTGACTCAGTTTTGACGATAACCCGAACATAACGAGGAAAAGTCCCTTCATGCACGTTATAAGGAGGCTCCACAATGTAAGGAGGCTCCACAAATGATAAATGCAATTTAAAACTGAGGAAATATTGGAGATAAATATAACATATTTGAAAGAGTATGACCTTCTTTTTTAATTTCTAGGTATTATATTGTCGTATTTTTACTACTGAAACATAAGTTATAGAATTATAGTTAACTTTATAGAATTTCAACTCCTTTAATGAAAAAAATACCAGTGGTTAAATATAATGCAATAGTTTGTAATATCTGGTGCACTTGCTGTTATACCTGATATAATACTTACTACTACACCTGATCTAATACTTACTACTACACCTGATATAATACTTACTGTTCATTACACTGGATATATTACTTACTGTTTATTACACTTCATATATTACTTACGGTTACTACTGATCTAATACTTACAGTTACACCTGATCAAATATTAACTGTTATACATGATTAATAATCACAAGTATATTATCTGATGCTTACCATCATAATATCTGATACAGCGCTTACCATTAAATTACCTGATATAACACTTGAAGTTTATATCTGATATAACGTTTGGTGGTCATTTATATAACATTTGGGGGTTTCATCTGATATTACTTAAATTTATATCTCATTTTCTATTTCAATTACGTTTAAAATACTTTATGTGCCTTTTAATATGAGAATATTTGTCATTGCACTTGCTCCAATATCATCTTATATTGCACTTACTGTGTTATGGCATCTGGTTACGAAAGAGAAACCACCTTCATATTTGACTTGTATGCAGGATTTAAGCTGGCTCGAAACATGCTGTCGCAAAAATGCTAAAATGGGAAAAAAGTTGTAGCAAAATGCTAAAAAATATTAGTTGCTTTCGTTGCTCGAAAAATCGTATCAATGAAATTATTTATATCAACGATGCTTAATAGGTGCTGTTAAGAATTTTGAAGAGGAAACGAAAAGGAACAAGAAAAGATCGCTAAAGTGCAAAACAGATATTCTGGAATCGATGAATCCTGTTTTCAGAGAATAAACTGTGGTTAAAAATGCCTGTCGCATTTTCGCGATGGGCAATAATTTTTTCTTCGCATTTTCGAGCAACTCGTCGCATTTTGCGAAAAACGAGACTGCAGCTTAAACCCTGCGTTTATGACTAAATACCTAACGTTGCAGTGGTCGCCATATGATCGTTAATTCGAGTCTATCCGGGAGGATCATTAGCTATTTCGAGCTCCAATGAGAAATGCAAGGCTCTAGCCAGAACGTAAATAGTGTAATAATTCACAAAGTATTGTGCAAATGAAGTAAAGGAGCGAAATTTACAAAGAAACCATAAAAAGAAAAAACAACAGTAGAGAATAAAATGTAATGCTGGTTGTAGAAAACTCTATTAACTATATATATATATGAATGATTAAAATACAATAAATCGTGAAAGTCTGCAAAAAATATATATACTGGGCAACGACACAATTTTAACGACACTAACACTACTGTAAATTATTATAATACAACTTATCCCTCCTTGTCTCTGCTCGCAATAAATTCGTGTGTTGTAACACTCTATCAGTGGCCCATTGCATGGCCGTTGCATTAGACCATAGTAGGAGACCGCCTAGGGCGGAAAAATGGCGTAAAAAATCAATTTTAAATCAAACAAAGAAAAAATTGAACAAATGAGGAGGAAAAAATGAAAAAGAGGAAAACTTAAAACATCGAGTTTTTTCAAAAGTATACGGAACGATTACAATATTTGCTCAGGAATGTTTTTAGAATTTTACTTTCATAAATAATTTCTACATAAGTGGATTAATGCATATATCTGGACATAGGGAAAAAAGATGAATGCCATTTACTATATTAAATGAAATTAGATTTCCGTTTGCTTCATCACGGCACTACATGCTGCATTGGGTCACTTATTTTTTACATTGCAGGTCGGGTTCGTTCGGGTTGACTTCAATATTTTCGGGTTGGGATTTAACTCTTGCGGGTTGGATTCGAGTTAACCAGATTTTTCAAAAAGTCTACAATATTATGTATAATTTAAAACTGCACGATAATCCAGAAAATACCGCTAGTAGAATTTCCCCATTTTTCCCCCCTTCAAATTTGGCGTATAAAATTGAAAAAATTTCCAGCATTTTTTTTTTTTTTGGATCGCTTTCATTTCTGGGTATGACACATTTCCATTAATCTGCGATGTATTTACGTGCATTTATTCGTTTTATATATGTGTTTCGTGCTGCTAGAGAACACCTGCATATGTTACAAACGTTGTGACGTATCAATGTCATTAAAAAATTACCTTTTTTCCATTTTCATGATTTGTTAAAAAGCTTTGCGTGATACGGATTTTTCAAAGTCAATTTGCAGTGAAAATTTGTTCCGATGCACCTCTTTATTTCAAAACAACAGAAAAAGGTGAAAAACTGCACATTAGTTTATTATTCGATATTTTAATTTTCCTTATTAAACTAACTCTCTTGGTATAATAAGAATCAACGCGATGCAATTCTTTTCCTATTCTTTCAGAAACAACACCTCCATTATACTATGGTAAACCTTCCCTGATATCTACTACTCTGGTGTGGACATTCGCGTAATGTATCCCTATCGACAAAAATCTATTTTTTCTTGTCCATGAACTTCACACATATTTTATGGTATTTCACCTTCAACATGTACAGGGTATTCGAATAAAAATTGGCAAAATAAAAAAGTATCGAAAATATGCATCATAAGCATTTCATATTTACGCTATTATAAAAATAAAAATATCGAAATATTATTTTCTCACTATAACTATCTGAATGCATTTAACTGTGCTGCACGACGGACATCCAGTCCAGATGGCAAAGTTTTTCTGAGTCGTTTAAAATAGAGTATCCTGTCTAAAGTGAGCACCTTTGGAATTGGATTGCAATGGTCACCATAGAAAGGTGATCACTAAACACGTCAGATTTTAGTATAGGCAAAACCATGTCTCTACCAGTCCTATCTTATTAAACGTGGTCGCTTTATCAGGTGGTCAATGTACTTAGGTGGTTACTTTACCAGGTTCCACTGTAGTTGGTATAACTGCAGCCACAATATCCGTTATTGAGGTTTTTAGGAACTGAAGGTTATTGATGTTGTTCTGGTAAAAACAATTTTTGTATGTGTATATGCATTTGTGCGTGTACGGCGTACCTCTTACAGGAATAAATCTAGTAGAAATAAATCTAGCGATATCAAAATGGTTAAGTAATTGGTGTGTGTCTCTGCCAATCCCCCCCCCCTTCCCCGAGACATCTCGTGATCCAGGTGGTTCCTAAGAAGCGGTGCCGGAGTATTGTTTTCATGGACTCTAGGCTGGAAGAAAAGAATGGGCCTAAAAGAGTGTGTCCCTCGAGATATTTAGTCAATAAATCATTACTTTTTTCAAAAAATTCATTACCTTGGGCCATCCAGATATATCAATAATGAAAATTTCTCGGATATTTATAAATAAACGATATTAAAATGACGCTTAAATTTAAATAGCACCAGGTCCCTTCAAGGCCTTTGCGGGGCCTCAAAATCACGGGGCCCTTGGCCCGGCCCTAGACAGTAGGTAACTATACACGGCAGACTTTGGTATAGACAAGACTAAGTCTCTACCATATAGACGAAGAAATGACATTCATTGTTCACAGATAGTAAAAGGTTCATTTAACAACGTTTTTTAGCACAATATAACTTAAAAATTAAAAAATCGACGATAGTTTTGGACGATCAATGGTCGTCCTGTATTTTAAAATGTCGAATAACACCAAGTCCGTTTTGCCTATTTCACACTGTTTAAATTGCCACAATAATTAAAAAAAATAAAAACGATTAATCGTAAAGTGTTAAAGAGAGCTGTGTGAAGGCCAAGGTTTCTTTATGGTAAGAGAAGAGACATTATTATTGGGGAGATGAATCAAAAATCCGAGGAGGGTCTGATGAAGAAAACGGAAACGGTGTAAGATGGAGAAGAGAGTTCCAAGCATCACTGAATCAAGACGTGGATCCAAGATCATCAACTAAGTAATTCCTGAACTTGTGAATAAAATAGGCTTCTGCGCAGTCCAATTCCAAAGGTGAGCGAAGTTTAAAGATGATGCTAGCATCGTTGAAGAGGAATTTGTGGCTGAATTCATGGCAATGCACCGCGATGGAAGACTTTTTGAACTCTGCTCGTTCAACATATCTTTGTTGTTCTCTGAGACAGTCTTGGTCTGATCTTGGATCCACCCCTTGCTTCAGTGGTGCTTGGAACTCTCTTCTCCAGCCTACAGCGTTTTCTTCATCAGACCCTCTTTGGGTTTTTGATTTTTTGATTCACCTCCGCAATTATGCCTCTTCTCTTACCAGAAAGAAAAATTGGCCTTCACACAGCTCTCTTTAACACTTTACGATTAATCGTTTCTATATTTGTTAATTTTTGTGGCAACTTAACAAGCCCGAAATCGGCAACACGCCCTTGCTGCTATTCGACATTTTACAATGCTAGAAGAAGGACGACCATTAATCGTCCGAAACTATCGTCGATATTTAATTTTTAAGTTGTATTGTGCTAAAAAACGTTGCTAAACGAACCTTTTACTACAAGTCTCTACCAGTTTTCTCTCATAAAAATGGTCATTTTATTCAGATGGTCAATTTATCAAAGTGGTCACTTTATTACGTTCCACTGCACTGTATATCCAATGAACGTAGACAGAAGTAATTCCTCTTCACGGGTGCTTTTGTTTTTCACAATTAAAGGGTTTTCGCTTCAAAACAACTTTAATATTTGGTGGAATATCATAACCATATCGATTTGTTTGTACTTGTACAAAGACGTCAGAAACACGAGTCTGTACATGATAACAAAAATCCTAGTTCTTTGCTTCTATTGGTTTGATGAAAAGAACCAGAGCAGCTAATCAATCATAAAAGGTTTCTTTTTACAGATAAATTTCAGGATATACAGTTAAACTTTTTGTCCTATTAATAGCTATTGATATCATACTTTCCTGATATAATTCGGGCATTCTTTGGAAAACGTTTGATTTATTATAAAGTTAACTTCATCTTAAGCTCCGTATTTTTGAGGTCCCCTTTTCATCTTCTTTTCTACTAACAAAAAGCATAGCATAAAAAAATGCGCGGAATCTACTGGAATGGCTGCATCTTTTAGTTGAAAGTAATGGCGTCCTCTTTATAGTGAAAATGTACTTGAGAAGCGAAAGAGCTTTACTATCTCTGCCATTTGAGTCAGTAGATTACAGAAAGAATTGCACCAAAAAGTTTTGTTATTTGACAGATGTTTCCAGTTCCTGAATTGATTAGACTTTCTTCTGAATTTTTAAACAATTTTTCTCCTCACTGCTGCCAGAATTGTTAACTGGGATAATCCACAAATTTTTGGAAGCTGCAGTTTGCAAAATAATACTTCTTCTTTTGACAAATATTTATTATCAGCTTATAAAAATATTGAAGGCTGCCAAGTTTTCATTCAAAAGATAAATGGGCATGATTTACGACCAAAGCATGAATGAGTTACGACACAGGAAGTAATATTTTGCTTCCCTGGCAACCAGAATTTTAGTAAGGTTTTAATTTTAAATTTTCGAAGACATTAAATAAGGGAATATATCAATTTCTACAATAATTCTTCTCGTAAGATTATTTTTTTTAAATAACGTAACTTTTATGGGCCTTATAAAATTATGGGAAAACCTTTTGAGTACTTTGTTCAAATTTTATGGAAGTTGGAAAAAGTGAATTAAATGACTAAAGATGAAACAATTTAGAAATCTGTTGATTGATGATAATAATAGGTGTAAAATACAGAACTTGATATCAAAGTATGAAACGGGGGAGCTGCCACTGGGATTTACGTGGCGAAGCTAAAATATATTTTAACTAATATTGACTATTATGGTATATCCTGAACCTATATAAATAAGGTATAATTAATTCAGTATTAAATTTCTGTAAATACCCGTATTAGCAATAGAAATAACGTTGGATGATAAATTTTTTGCAACGAAAAAAATGATTTCTCGGCGCCTGATGGGAGTTGAAACAAAAACCGATAAATAACAAATCTGGTACTCTTACTAACTAAGCTCAATTGATAAGAACACTTGTCTAGTTATCAAGCAGTTGTGGGTTCGGTTCTCAAAGGGCGCCGCAAAATCATTATTTTTTTTGCCAGTAATTTATCATCTAATATTTCCAAATCATTTGCTGGGATAAAAATCTCTTGATTATAATGGAGAGATATATCATGCTTACCGTGAAATGGCATAGACCTAAGTAGTTTTTTTATAAAAAAAATCATACAGATTCCTAATTCATATATTCAAGCAACCACTTTATTTAAAAAGAGTAACTCGAAAAATAAATAGGATTTAAGAAAACCGATTGCAATTTCGGAAATATTATGGATTCTGGAAACAAAATTTTAAAACAAAATTGTAGATTTTAAGACGAAATTGTAAATTTTAAGACAAAATTGTAAATTTAAAAAAATGTAAATTTTAAAAATGCAAATTTTAAGACAACAAATTGAAAAATTGAAAATAAAATTGTAAATTTAAAAAATGTAAATTTTAAGACAATAAAAAATTTAAATTTTAAGACAATAAAAAATTTAAATTTTAAGACAATAAAAAATGTAAATTTTAAGACAATAAAAAATTTAAATTTTAAGACAATAAAAAAATGTAAATTTTAAGACAAAATTGTAAATTTAAAAAAATGTAAATTTTAAGACGAAATTGTAAATTTTAAAACAAAGCCGTAAATTTTCAAAAAATTAATATTTTAAGTGCATGCATATATCTTAAATACGGGAAAAGAATTAAAATTATTTATAACGGGAAAGGAATATTTGTCGTCCAATTATTCCAATCAACGAAGGGCAAGACAATAATATGTTTACTAAAGTAACTAGTTTTGTTTAAGTAAACGTTATAAACACTATGGTAAATTATTCTGACCTCTGTTACCTGAGCCTTTAACGTGAGTCCTATAAACATATAAATCTTTTGTAATATGATGTGCGGTAAAAGGTTGAGAAATGGCATTAGTGATTCCTATTTTTGCCAAATGTTTCCTAACGTGAAGTGTTTTAAAAAAATGAATGAATTGGGAATTTATAAGTTTACGATGTTTCATTTTTATGACCTCGCCCATTGGCGATAAGATATAGTCCGAAATATCCTTCTGTCAGAAAGCAAATATTAAAATTTTTAGTCTCGGCAAGCTTCAAAATTGGTTTTCCTCTGGACAAACTAACGAACGGTTACTGACAGATGATTTTAAAATTCTGCCTTCAGTTTACAAAGTTCAAGTTGGGGGAAATGGAACATATTAAAATGTTGATATAACAGCAGTTTTCGATTCGAATATGTTGGCTGTTCCCTGCACTATAAGTTACAATTTTGCAATAACAGCCAATATGGTCTTATGTGAATGAAGCAATGTTCGGTACATACCAAATGATCATATGTTTAAACTTACCCTTGAGATAGTTAATACGCATTCTCTTCTCTAGAGAAAATTCCTTCACTCTGCAACAAGAGACACTGCGACAGACGCATATATTTCTTCTATTCTCCAATTTGTGATCGGAAAAGTGGCAACATTGACTGGCATCGTGCGTAAACAGGGTCAGTACAATTCTGAAGATGGTGGCATATGGCCGTCGAAATAACTATTAACGTCTTAAAATGTCTTAACTGTGATAATTTGTTGTGCTTATATATAAAGTTTTTACACATGCTAATCAAAGGATGAGGAAAAATTCCTGTACAAAGTTTCTTGCCAAAAACCACCAATACGGGAAATTATAGCGATGTACAACGGGAACTATACAGGAAAGGCGCGCAAAATAAACAAATAAAACAAATCTAAACTTATATTCAAACTCAAATAAACTAACGAAGGAAATGTTTTTTCAACTACAAACTCATTTATTTTTAGCGAACGGTATCTGAAAATGAAATAACGAATGGTAGGGTAGAATGAGACCCGTTTCTCTCTTCACCGTAGTCCTGGATTTGGTCAACTTGAGAGAAAAAGTTCAGATGCTTCAGAAATAGCTTGTGTAATAAAAACACAAACAAAAAATAATAATAATAGATAAATAAAACACAATACTGTCGAAGTTAGAAATTACACAATTTAATGTCGTGACAGCTGTTTCAATAGGCTCCTGCCAATTCTTCCAAACGAAATACACATACAAACTAAACAAACTCTTGATTGGTAATGATGGTCACGGTTTTCATTATACGAGTTACAAGTAATGCTTCGGAGAAAAATAACCGTTTTTCACTGGGATAGGAGAAACGTCTCTGGATATAACGCCGATCCACGAGACGTCGGTAATGTTCAGAAAAACAGTCAAAATTAAACTGATGAGGATTCTAAATGCTGTTGATGGGGGGGAACAGTTTTTTGTAGTATTCCGGGAAAAATAGGCTTTCACTTGGATCGTTGATAGCCCCATTGTCCATTTGAAATATGTGGAAGGCTTCGAAGAAATTAAGGTCCAATGGAAAGTGAATGCGTTCAATAATTCGGGCATTATGGAAGGAGAAACGATGGTCTTGATTCCAACAGTGCTGGGCTTCTGCTATCGACCACATGGTCAATAAATGCAATAAATGCATCTTACAATCTTCGACGGTTTCGCAGGACTCCTCGCCTCAAAAAGAGACAGTGTACATCCCGTTTGAACCTGGGGTAGCATCCAACATCGCTTCCATCCTACGGGTTTTTAGTTTCCGGGTTCTCTTCATCCCCATCAACAAAATTGGAATTTCCTAGCTTAAAGATCCCATTCCGGATTTTAACAACTCCGGTATTTACAAGATTGATTGTCAAGACTGCATAAAATGCTACGTGAGCCAGACACGAAAGGCACTGCGATTTAGGGTCAAGAAACACGAAAATTATGTACGAAAACAAGAATTGCTTAAATCTTCTATCACCCAGCACTGTTGGAATCAAAACCATCGTTTCTCCTTCCAAGATGCCCGAATAATTGAACGAGTTCACTTTCCGTCTGACCCTAATTTTTTTGAAGAATTCCACATATTTCAAATGGGCAATGGAGCTATCAACGATCCTAGTGAAAGCATATTTTTTGCGGAATGCTACAAAAAACTGTTGCCCCATTAACTGTATTTAAAATCCTCATCAGTTTAATTTTGACTGCTTTTCTGAACATTTCCACTGTCTCGGTGATCAGCGTTGTATCCAGAGATGTTTCTCCTATCCCAATAAAAACCGGTTATTTTTCTCCGAAGCATAACTTGTAACTCGTATAGTGGCAACCTTGACAAGCATTACCAATCAACAGTTTGTTTGGTTTGTAAATGTATTTCGTTTGAAAAAAGTATGAAGAAGCTACTGAAACAGCTGTCACGACATTAAATTATGCAATTTCCAACTGCAAAAGTATTATGTTTTATTTATCTACTATTTTTGAGCAGTGTATCACACCAATCACAAAAACTGATAATTCAATGCACAAGCGTTGGAAATAAACATTGCTGAAGATTAAAAGCAATAAATACCAGAGTCTACCGGATAATGAATATATATTATTATTATTAATATTATTACTACAATGATTATTATTATACATATATATATGCATGCTATTATTATAATAATATATTCGTATATTTATTATGATAAATATTATTTCTAATTTCACATAAAAGAAAGAGTTTTAACTTTTCGATTTTGTTATTTACAAATTTTTAATGGGTTTTATTTTAAATATCAATTTTCAAAGATATATCGAGAAATAAAAAGATATTTTAATTAACCGTAAATATACATCGCGTAGCTAAAAAATTGTTCAAAAAATTGCAATAACTTAAACTGTATATCTGAGTGTTAGCCGAAACATAAAATGCAATTAAAAAAAGTTTAATACAATAAATCATTTTTTCTTGCAAATATTATGTGAGATAATTACATTATAAACAGTTATTGTAATACAATATTTTATAATAATTCTAATAATCATAATTATAATTCGAAATATTCCATTTTATAATTATTGTAATTATGGAAACGTATACTTTGAATTTATGTAACGTAATTCTAAGATGCTTATATAAATACCTAGCAATCTCTTTAATTAAAAAGTAATTTTTGGCAGAGATTCGAGTAATATGTTTATTTTCATTAATTAATTTATTTCAATATGCAATATATTCGATACAACGAGCTCTGCAACAAAGCCAAAATATTTCCTTTTAAAGCGGTTTTCACTATAACAGAATATACGTATCAATTTATTAACATTATATAAAATACTTATATAACTGTATATGAAACTTAGTCGCCTTCAACAAATATGCACAGTTGGTATAAAAATAAAATAAGCTTAAATTAATAAAATGGCTTAAGCAGACTTAATATATACATTTAAAGACTGAAACCAACTCTAGAATACTTTTGGAAAATAAAAGTTAAAACTAAAAATTTGCCAAACTTAAAGCTGGTGAAAAACCAGGTAATAAAGAACAGACACAATGATAGGCAAACAGTGTAAAGGGGCGGAACATACTAGTTCAAACAGCATCTTTCTTCAGCATTTAAAAAACCCAAAACAAAAATACTACATATTATTTCCTTCTTTTTAAATTCACTTTATTCGAGGTGCTTTTGCAGCAGATTTTTTTAATATATCGAATAAATTATTCCTTATAATGAAATTTCCAAAACTTTACTTGGTTAAGTCGAAAATTTTAATACTTTGTCTCGATCATGTTTGAAAATGTGACTAGTCTCAATTTCGTAGAAACGCATTTTTTTCTATAGTCGTCGTGCATCGAGAATCTACGGTAATTTTAACTTGTTGTTATTATATATATTTACAAATATGAATGACTATCTTACAGGTTTGTAACAATATTTTTGGACGTGGTGTCAGATGTTAGAAAAAGCTCTCGTCGCCTGTGAAACAGATGTCTCTGTCCTCTTTCAGGAGTTGCCTGCAGGGAATTTCAAGTGAAAGCAAATTTTGCCATCAGACCGTTGTTGAGTGACTGTTCTGGATCAGCGCCGCCTAGTTCCTGAAAGTATTTTAGAAACCACTAAGTAAAGAGCAAGATTGAACGCTTATTATGGATTATATTCTAATTACTAAACATTATATTACTTGTATATTTTTGGTTTTATTTATTTCAGCCTCTAGTTTCAAAGATCTTTGTCAGGACTGTGTTTTTTACTTTATTTTACCATAAGAATCATCTATGAGTTGTACCATTACATGAAATCAAAACTGACGATAATATATAAGTACAGTAGTTCCCAATGTTCATAATGTATCAGAATGCTTTCCAACGCGCTCTTAATATTTTAAAACGACATTGGCTAAGTGTCATTCTTGCAATGTCCCAGGGAACAGCCGAACGCAAGTCGGGAAATAATGTATTAGTATATAGTTATTTTTATAGTTATCGTTTAATGTTATAATTTATTGATGTTATATAAATTATAGTTATTTATAAAGTTATGGGTTATATTGATAATGTGTGTTATGAGTTAAAGTTATTGTTGGTTACTTTATGATTAATGTTAGCTAAAGTTAATTTTAGTTATAAATGATATTTTTAATTGAAGTTATTTAGTTAGTTTTGTTAGCTTATTTGATTAAATTAGTTTAGTTAATTAAAGTTAGTTTATTTAGCTAAGTTTTTTGCAAATTATTAACAAGTTATATTTATTATTAATGTATATATAGTTATCCATAATAAGGACGGCAATACTGTGGCCATTAGCATAAGCAAAAGGTTTTGACTACATTTACATTGTCGATATTTATTTTTCCTGGTTTACTACTAATTGTTGTTACTACTAATTAGTTGAATACTAATCAGTGTTAATCGTCTTCATGAAATAGTTAAAAACAAAATATCAGAACTGTGCAAAGAAAAGCCGTTTGAGTAATGCATTAGTTACTTGGTTTACTCTCGCGCAATTAGTGTCTTATTTAATTTATTCGTGTATAATTAAATTTGTTTCTGGTTTAATTTGGTGCTCCTCTGATTTGAGCCGGCGGTTTTAACTTATACCCTTTTATTTGGTTATCGTAAATGATTCATTCGATACCACAATTTGAGGAGCTCAATAGATAGTTTCTGGATTTCAAGTGCAACGCGAAGCTTTCTGTTTCAATGATTATAGTGTCAATCAACACGCTTTTGGCTGAACTGAAACGATGGCCATTGACTGGAGTCACATTTGGCGCAGTATAGCCCAGATGCTCTTGCGCCATAAAAAAGCCAAACAAACAAACAAAGACTGGAGCCTCATCTGCTAATTTTGGCATTGGCTCGTCGCGAGATATAGAAAACGACTTGAGATGAAGAGTGCCTCTGGGAAAAACTCTATTTGTGGGCATTATTATGGACCAGCGTGAGATGGTAGATGGCTTCCCGGACTGAACTTTTGATTGGGCAGTCACTAATCTTAGACAATGAAATTGATTTCCGAACAGTTAATTTAGACATGCTTTAAGTGCATACATTTTTATACTCTATTTTTTATTTCTCTTGCCGCCTATTTGCTTAGATAAGACGCTGGGTTTGGGATTGATAGTGACGGAAATAACAACAGGACACAACATTTCGTCGTCCCTCTTAAAAATCTGGATAAGCTCTCGTAGCAAAATCCTCCCGAGGTTAGTTATTGCCTTCAAACGGTGCAATGGGTTTTAATTTAAACATCGTAAGATATAAAACATGCCTAGTATATGGGATAACGAAGAACGTGAGCGCGCGACATTTCATCTCGAAAGACAAATCTTCCTCTATTGAATCCTTGAAAGAGGAACATTGAAGTACAGATCCACCGAAATGTTGTGAAAAGCGTTCTTGGAAATATAACTAAAACACTGCAATCAATGCCTTGCGATAGCATAATGGTAACGTATTGATATGCATTACAGGAAACCTAAACCTACATCAAAATTGTGGAAAATGCTTGCCGTGACCCGAGGTTTGATTTACTTGACAACAGGGTTTTGCCCAAATGACAACAAATATTGGTGCAGAATTACCTTAACCACCCTTCTTTTATAAAACACAAATAAGCAAACTCTGCAACGAAAATTCAGTTGAAGGTTTACAGATTTTGTTAATAAATATTTTTTTTTCTTTCTGTCAAGCCAAGTATATGAATGTCATTGGGTATAAAGGTATACGGACGGAAGTAAAGATCGAAACCAGTGATAAAATGATGCCATTTAATTGCGAATAAGGACTGTTTATGCATTGTATATGAGTATTATAATCTATACTTCCCTTCTTATAAAACTGTTAACTTAATTACATTTACGAACGAAATTTATGTGGAAACGAGCAGAAATGGGACATACGCATTAAATAAAGGATAAGGAATAAAGCAGAAAAAATAAATCCACAGATAAGAAATCCCCAACTGTTGAAATGCCGATGTGGGAATTTTGCCCCGAAATATAACTTTTCTATTATTGCTCATGTGGAAATCTTCAAGGCAGTCTAGTTTTATCGATCTGTACTAGGAAATAAGACTTCTGGAACCAAGTCACAAATAGGATCTTTTTCCCAACTAAGGAGGTTAAATAATATAGTAAAATTTAAAAAAAAAGCTTAAAAGATACTGGATAGTCAGTAATGTCTAACAATTTATCGATAATTAAAAAAACCAATCAATTAAAGACAAATTATAAAAACAACTCACACAAGAAGTGCATTACATATGCGTGATCTTTAGTAAAGAGTGAGGGGTGTTGAAATATGTGGAAATAACTAGAGATGGGAGTTATTTAAGGTAACTGTTAAAAATCACCTGTTATCGAGTGATCACTGTCCCAGGAACAGTATGCTCCTCTGAAACAGCTGTTATTTCAGTCACCGGTGACTAGGAACAGGAGTTACTTGAAGTAACGTTTAAAAATCACCGTTCTAGGAACATATTCCTCACTTTCTTCACACAGGAAACGCGTTGAGATAACGGGTTGTTACCATAACATCCGGCATAGTCAGCCAAGTTGACGTCAGGGCTCAGGCGCTGATTCCCTGTGTCACGTCTGATATTACGAGAAGTCGCATTTAGTTGCAATTTTTAAGCATAATTAATCGAAAAGCTTCCAGTTACTTGTGGTCCCTTTTTTACAATAAATGACAAGGAGGAAAAAAGTGCTACGTGTGATTCGTGTGCACAAAAATTGAGTTACAAATCTTCCATAACGAACTTAAAAAAACATATTACAAGGAAGCATCCAAGCATCGATTTATCCACACATTCATCATCCACGTCTTCCCACTCCCAAGAACGTGTGGTGCTCCCATCATCAAGTTCTATCATACCTCAGAATGAGACCGACATAAACAGACCTTCTGAACAAATTTCTATAACGGAAGTAAGTTCGAACAAGCGGAGACCGACGCAGCATTATTTCTTAATTTGTTTATTTATTTCATTAATGGAATAGATTTTTTATCCATGTATATTAATTAGTACAAGTATTAATATTTTTACATTACTGAGCTTTACACATGAAAAATTCTGAATACATACATGTGTATAACTACATCAGCTGAGAATACACATTTTGTTTATCATTATCCTATTTAATTAGTTCCACATTGTAACCTTCCAGTATGTTTTACCAATTAATTTACAGCAGTGTCAATATTTTTTGCTGTATTTCATTACTTTGAATTAGTTTTTTAAACTTTCTTTGATTTTTAATATCGTGTAATGTTTCAAATATCTAAAATTCAATATTTTAAAGCCTTACTTTTTCTCATTATTTTTGTACTTCATATGTGTGTATTTTTTTCCAAAGGATTTATTATTTTTATGGAGTTGACGCAACGTATTGTTACAGATTGAGCGCTGAAATGTGCTATCGTTAAGTTCCTCAATTTCCATATCCTATGAAGCAACGCTTACGTTCCAGTCACCGGTGATTGGAACCTGTTACGTGATTGGAACAGGAACGTTGGAACAGGTTATTCAAAAATAACAGTTTGGTCCATCACTAGAAATAACCTGATGGCTGAATTTATTGTTTGTGTGAATTGTTATGTTGAATCAGACTGAGGTTCGCAAACCTGTTATATTCATCATAGATATTTACTTAGGACCTTTCTTTGTGTGGTCATGTATTGTCACAACGACTGTTCCAAGAAGAATAAATAAAGTATTATTATTATTGTTGTTATTATTATTATTATTGTCATTATTATTATTATTATTATTATTATTATTAAAAACTGGTTTTTGTTAACGAATATTTCAATACTTGTATGTGTCACGCATACGTCTCTGTAGGTAGGTTGTTTGGTTGGTTGAATGAATGAAGGAAGGAAGGAAGGCAGGCAGGCAGCCGGAATCGAAAACAGGGCTATAGTTTTAATTATTTGTCATAAGAGTTTATTTAAAATGAAAGTTATAATTGCAATAATAATACAATACAAATGAATTTTATTTTCATACATATGTGTATAGATTACATATGCATACATGCATGATGGATTACATGCTAAAACAAAAAGTTAACGTACATGCAACCTGAAAACTGTGGCTTCTTATGTTTGGTTAGATAAAAAAATAAGTTTTAAGTGTTTTTTAATTTTTTTTATTGGTGTTAAATTTTTTATTTCGTTTGGTATGCTATTCCAAATATTTAATCCGTAATAATTCATATTATCTTTTCCATAATTAGTTCGAATATTTTTGGTTTTAATTTCTTTTTTATGGCGAGTATTATATTTGTGGTCTTCCTTTATTATTTCTATTATGTCTATGTGTTTTCCTTCATTTATTCTTTCGTATATATATTGAGATATTTTTAATTTGTGTATATTTTCTATATTAAGTAGTTAATGTTCTTGCCGAAATTGATAGGTTGATTGGTATGACTGTTTTATTTTATTTATTCTGTCACGTAATAGTTTATTTGTTTTTAATATGTTTGATTTAGTTAATTTTCCCCATGTTGAATTTCTGTATAACAATGTACTGTGAATCATTGAATAGTAGATATCAATTTTTGCATTTAAAGTTATTATTTAATCTGGCTAATAGTTCATTTATTCTTCTTATTTTTTTTTATTTATATCATCTATTTGTTCATTCCATAAAAGTTTTTCGTGTAATTTAATACATAGAAATTTCATTGACTTAACTCTTTCTAGTGTTTTTCCATTAAATTGTATGTTACTTTCTATGTTATTGATTTTTTTATTATTAACATGAAACATTATATATTTTCTTTTTCAGTATTTACTATGAGATGGTTATCGTTAACCATTGTTGAATCAAATTGAATTTAACTTCTATTATGTTTGTTAGCAATTCAATATTAGATACACTTATAGACCAGTTTATGTCATCAGCAACTAATAGTATATTATGATCAATGTACATCAAGATTATTTATTGTTAATATGAGGATAATGGTCCGAGTATCGTTCCTTGTGGAATACCTCTTAAATTAATCATTTTTTGACGATTTATTCCCAATTTTGACAATTTGGTATCGACCTTTAAAATAATTTTCTATGAGGTTAAACATTTTCCTCTTATTCCTAAATTAAATAGTTTTTCTTTAAAAATATCTCTGTTTATTAAATCAAAAGCTTTGCTGAGATTCAGGAAAAAAACATACATTATTTCCTTAGCTTCAATTTTTTTGTTGTATGTTGTTAACTATGTTTAATAACACGTCCTCTATTGATTTATTTTTTTGCAATCCGTATTGGTTAACGCGTATTAGTTTATGGTTATTTAAAAATTCGATCAATCGTTTGTGAATTACTTTTCCTAGTATTTTTGAAAACACACTCATAATTGTAATTGGTCTATAATTGTCTATGAGAGTTTTTTCTCCCTTTTTTAAGAATCTGTTTCCTTGAATAAAAACCTTTGATGAAAAATTGAGAACTTCAAGTAATGAAACAATAAATTCAACTGTTAAACGTAATAATCCTAAATAATAGTAGTCATAATCAAATCTAAAAGTGGCGAGTAATAAAATTAATAATCGTAAATAAATAAGAATAATCTGCGTAAGTAATGAAATTAGAAATCGTAAACAATGAATTAATAAGCGTAAGTAATAAAAGTAACATTCAGAAATATTAAAGGTACGAATCGCAAGCAATAAAATATAAATCCCGAGTAAGACTAGCGATAAGAGTAAATCAGAGAAGTAATTGGAAATAGTACGAGTAATTAACAGCAATAATCGAATGTAATAAAAGTGATTTCCCCAAGCAATAAAGGTAATAATCGCCAATTAAAAGAATAGCTTAATATCTAACCGAATTTGCGCAAAGTTTATTTTTAAATGGTTATACAATAAAACCTGCCTAAAGTGGCTACCTTTGAAACCGGACTTCAATAGTTACCATAGACAGATACTACACGCTACTATACTATACGCGACGGATTTTGGTATAGGTATAACTATGCCACTATCCGTCTTATCAAAAATGGTCACCATATTAAAGTGTCCGATTTACCAAGGTGCTCCATTTACCAAGTTCCACAGTATTTACATGTACATTGATCAAAGTATAATAAATACTGCAATTACGTATTTTCCTTCAAATTGAAACTGTTTTGTTCAAAAAAATTGAATAATGAATTGGATTCTCTATTTCGAGGTTTAGATTTAATTGTTTGTAATACGTTGTATGAACTAGTGGTATTCGGGGTGGGGGTAATGGGATTAAAACCGTCACACACCACCAAATAGCAAGTGTTAGAAGAGTTTTAAGAGAAAATTGGACCTGGGTTCATGTTGCTGTAAGGCGTTAGCCTAGGATATTGCTTATCCGAGTTCAATTTCAAATGGCGCTAACAAAAATGTTTACCGACTCACCGCCCACTGTAGTTCGGAGTTTGTTCCCTAGGACTTAAGGGGTTTGGATTCCTCCAAAAACTGTACATCCTATTGAAGCATAATCTTTTCTGTTCTTTGTATAGGAGCCTTCCAACAAGAAGGATAACTAAAATAGAAAAGAGCATATAGGGGGCGATATTGAAACGAAGTGCTTAGGATAGATTTGTGTGGAAAGCACGAGGATAGACCTTCATTTAATAATGTATAGATAATAGTTGAGTGATGATGATGATGATTGTTCAATAATATATTATTCATTTATATGTGTGCAATCAAACTCACATATAACGAAGCTGGAAAAAGTCGCGAAAATTTTCTACATATGAGAATTGTGATATATTCATACCAACCGATGAATACGTTGAAGTTCTAGGCATACAAAAAATATTTGATATATGATGTACCAAATATATATGACATTTGATATATATAATATTTGGGACATATGATAATTGATATATGGCATTTGATACTAGCTAATCCGACTGTATTTACTGAATTGGCTTTGCTTCATAAGATAGATATTAAAATATGACGAAATTTAAAACAAATTGCCTGTAGCTTTATTCATTTAAGAGAATATTACTTTTGCGGCCAGTTTCACAGCCCGACATTGCCAATTACGTTAGTGTGAAAATATTCCCACACCTAATCGCAGAAAAGTATGTGCTTAAGCCTAAAAGGCAAGAGAAAGTTTCATTATATAAAGGATATGGTCCAATAATGCGGACTATGTATAAAAAGGTATAGCTAAAACTCACAATGAATGCTACAATTCAAAGAAAGTAAAAACCAGGAGTAACATCTTATAGCCTTGGAAATGTAGTTAAGATGCTAACGACCAGTTTCGAACGTTGCCTTACAGTCCAGGAATGCTTGTGGGCATCTAAATGTCAGTTTCCCTTACGAAAAATGGTACTCAACGTATCCCAGAAAGATATTTTTTTTATAAGAAAATGTTTTTTTCACAATGGTGGATCCGAAACTTATCTTACACTCATAGCAAAAGTTGCAATAATTTGATGGGCAGTAGATAGGTTACGTGAGGTAATAGCCTTTCCCATCGTATATCAGGTGGAATTAAGATGCCAAGCCCATCATCAATTAAACGTACCAACCCCTCAGAAAAACGTACCTGCAAAAGGGATGAATAAAGGGCGTTATCCATCCCCATCTCTGATTCAAAATTAGGTCCTCTTATTAAGAATTTGACCAATTGGAAAATTGGTAGGCGCTTAGGAAGAGGGCGCTAAGATAGAAAACGAAAAAAGATAGTTCTTAAAAGAGAAGGAGTTGAGGAGTTTAAGAATTTGATCAGAGAGAGAGAGGGTGGGGGTAGAAAGTTGAGATAGTCAAAAAATGTGAAAAGGACGTTCCCATATAATTCCGGGTTTGAACGAGACTGATGGAGGATAATATGAACTGTAAAGTTACCATGAAGACTTCTGATGAGTGATCTGTTTTTCAAGTGTTAAGTCCTTCTTATCCTTAGCATAGTGAATAAGTATCCTGATGTAATCCCCACTACATTTAAGGTTAATTTTGATTATTTAGTACTCCGTTAATGTTTCGAGATAATCTCTCTCGTATTCGATAGGGCGGTCGTTAACACAAAATGCGACCAAATACGTTCTTAGTGTTTTACTCTTTTTTAATGAGTAGTATCTAATTATATTTTTTTTGTCTACGTTTTTGTGAGGTAGCTAGCTATTAATAAATGATTGATTGCTGTAAAATTTTTCTCTGACCCAAAATTTCAATTCGCGTGTATTTATTAATGATCTGCTTTATCTCACTAAGGACTATACTATCGCGGCCAATTTCTAGTTAATAATTTTAACAACCTTAAAGTTTTGAGGAACAGCCTAATGCTCTCAGCGATCACAATTTAAGTATTAATATAGTTAACCAATGGAACTAAACATATTGGCACTAAAGAGCTGAAACCGTAATCCGTGACATTACTTTATAGCTCATTATATAAACAGTGGGTTATTTTCATTACGAAATATGACAAGAATCCTGAGGAAAAATGCTGCGAAGAGAGAGAAATATGCTAACAGGTGAAAATTAAAACGCAGATTTAATTAACAAGGTAAGTAAAAATTAAATTAAATGCTTGTTTGAAGCAAGATGTTACGCGTGAATAAGATAATAGTGATTCTTTACAGCGCTTAACATGACTTCACGTTAAATATTTTAAATTTGCAACAAAAACCGGACAAGATAGATGTTGCTTTTAACTTAAATATAAAACATTGCATATCTTTATAATTATCCATCATTTTGTCGTGTCTGTCTGCTGCTAATTGAAAATTTCAACTTAAATTTATTAAGTCAACCATTAATATGCATAACGTTGATTTTATACTTAAATGCATTCTTGTTTTTCATTTAGCTACAATATTTCGAAATAGTATGCTACATTAAAATTTTGAATATATTTCATTCTTAAATGTTGCGCTCTTTTATGTACTTTAAATTTAAATTTATTTTTATTAGATTAAGAAAGACATTGCCATTTAATGAAACACGTGGCAAATTTTCTATCTTTCTCACATACGTATATATCAGCGGCACAGCGACGGGGGACGAAGGGGACCAATCCCCCCCAGAGCATAATTTAATAAAATTAAAAATATTAATTAAAATATAAAATGAAAATATCAACTTCTTCTTATTTTGGAATTTAGATTTTTACTTTTCTTCGTGCTTTGTTAAAACAAATTTCGTTCTGCTAAAATTTAATTTTTACTTGACACTTCGTTTTTGGTTTAAGGGAAGTTCCCTTCTAAAAGGAAAAATCCTTCGGAAAGGAAAATTTCCGCTAGATAGATTTAAACAGAATTTCCTGTTGTCGTATGTTTTGTCCTGTTTCGGAAACACGTGTCGCAAAATTCAACCTCTACGTTTTTCGACGCAGGGACCTTTAATGTGTTCTTTTACGCTAGCAATTGTAAAATGAATAGAAACAAACGTGAGTCATGTATAAGAGGAGCATATTCAATATCTTCAAACGAGAGAAAAAAATAGTGAATGTAATGAAAATAAGTTCAAAAACGTTGAATGCGCTGAAGATGACAGCGCAGAAAACAAAAATCCGATAGATGCTGAGACATCATTATTTGCACCATCTAAAATCAACTTGAATTGGGTTATTGGTAGGAAAAAAGGAAAGGGTGTTTATTAAACAGGGTGTCTCAGCACCAGGGTTGCAAACATCTAGGAGGGGTAGGGTACACCTAGACGAACAATATTTGTCATAGAACCTAGGGTCGCAAACCACTCACAGCGCCAGTTCTAAAACCGTCCAGCATGCACAAATAGTGACAACCAGTGCATGAGAAGCGCAAAATGCGATGTCCTAATCATCTATGCACTTGAGCAGCTGACCTGAGTTTTATCTGGCGCTTTTTAGGAAGTGGTTGTCACTATTTGTGTGCTGGACGGTTTTAGAACTAGCGCTCGGAGTGGTTTGCGGCCCTAAGTACTATTACAAATATTGTTCATCTAAGTGTACCTTATCGCTCCTGTTGCTGAGACACCTTGTATAATTTTCATAATAGATCATAAATATAATTAACTTTAGACATTTTTACCAAGGTATACAATTTCATGAATAATAACATAACGTAACTATATAAATTTAAAACCTGTTAAAGATATCCCCTTGGAAAAAAGTTCCATAAGGAGAAAATGAAATTTCGAGGAAGTTTGATGTTACACGTTGTATTTCACTGCAAGATATATTTTGATGGTCATTTTGTCATTTAAAAAAAAACAGACTATCAGAAATACAGAAAATACATTTTTCTAATAATATATCACCTTCTTTCATATTACTCCTTTCGAACGTGAAAACTTTCTTTTGAATATATGGAAACCGACTAAAAATTTTGTTTTTCCACCGACAATTTTGGAAAGTGGCAACTGAAGTTTCAGTACAGTTAGTTCAACAATTGTGAATGGCTTGTCTATTCAAAGAGATGTGATGGCGCATTTTTCAAATATTGCGTTCATTTCTCACCATCGGGAGCTAAAAAACAAGGCCTAAGTTTGAGAAAACTAGTGAGAGTACTGTACAGTAATTGGAGACATGCAATAGAAGATTTCAAGAAGCACCAGCTTATAATATAATAATATAAGCACCAGCTTATTAATTATCATATCATGTCGAAAGCAAGCTTGATTCTGAAAATTTCCTTGCAATCAAGCCAGGTAATAAAAATGACATTATAAATGATATAGATTAAAGTGTAAACAGGAAAATTATTGAAAATCGACTTATACTAACTTCTCTGATAAAAACTGATGTTTCGTAGTAGGTAAGAGGTAACTCTTAGAGGTCATATTGATAGTGGCTCAATTGGCGTTGATTCTCTTGAAGATATTGCACAACATGAAATGAGCTTTCGCCCTCTTTTAAAAATGCGACTTGAGAGTGGGAAAGATATCCTAAAAAATCATTTAGTGAGTGTGGTAAAAAAACGCGACTTACTTAAGTTGGTCTTCTTAAAATGACATCATTACAGAATGCAATGTAGTAATTTTGAAAAAAAAACCCATCAACAAATCAATAACGCGAAATGTTTCAGCATCCTGGTCGATGAAGCAGCTGATGTTTCATATACCGAACAATTGTCATCATGCGCTCGTAATGTTGATAAGGATAATATAGCAGTACACGAGGTCTTTCTATAATTTGCTCCGATTACAGACATGTCAGAAAAGGGCATAAGTGAAACTATTTTGAAAAAACTAAAGTCAGTTGGTGTGGCAACAGAATTCTTGCGTAGTCAAGGATAAGATGTGCATCAGCTATGAGTGGCGGTTTCCAACAAGTGTAATTATGTTATAAAAGGGTAAAGTAAAAATGAATAATTAAATTTTTAATTATTTAACATTATTGTATTGTAAAAATTCATTAATTGCCATTATTGAGAACAAACGCGTTACGACTTCAAATATAATAGTTGTCGCTCCATAATTACTTTAAAAGTAATCATGAAAGTAATACTATTCCGCAGACCCAGGATTTCGGCAAAGGGAAGCTAATTTGCCCATTATTAAATCAATGAACGTGAGTCCATCCTTTTGGACCCATGCTCGCTGATCAAAAATGATGTGATTGCCTTAATGAAGCTTGATTATTTAATTAGCCTTAACTAAACACATATCATATGCATGCATACTGATAAGCAACGGAAAATTACTCAACAAGGGAAACAAAGGATTAAATAATTTTTACACATTTAATAAAACAATTTTTAGGTTTTACAAAAATACCATTTCTTCTACATAGGGTCATTATCCAAAATGGTTAGTTCCAGGGTGGGACACAATTTCCCAACCAAATATTTGCAGAACTAAGAAGACTCAGACATTAATTCGCAATTCGCATTAAAATTCCATTCATTCGACAATAAACAAGGAATGAAAAAAAGACCCACTCTACTAATTCCATCTAAACAGAGATTTTCTACTCTGAATGAAAATGATTAACTACCCAATTTCGGGTCTCACTACGAACAGTTGTTCATCTGAGCCAATTAATTAAAATAAAATAAATTTCCTACCAAAATTAACTAGAATGGATATGTATTACCCAGTAAGGGTGGCCGATGACTCAAAATGGGGCCAAAGGCCCCTGGACTTTTTCCCAGAAAGAACTACATGGTTAAGTTGAGGGAAAAAAAAACCAAACATATGTTAGTTGGTCCAGAACTAGAATAAGAGTGTCTCGACGTTTGGTGTCAAGGCTATCTAGTAAGAAAACTTTTCAGTCACCAAATAGCTCCCGGGTCCCGCCAAGCCGATGCGATGGACCCACTGCCTCATGTGATAGCACAACTTACAGATTTGACAGCAGGGTCGTTGAAGGAAGTACAGTAGCGCCAGGTCGCCAAGGTTTTAATGCTCATTCTAGAATTTTAGACGGCTAGTTACAAGATCCCTTGGGATAGATGACCGGCAACATCTTAGGACGACTTGGAGTATACTTGGACAATTGAGACTGCCTCTCGCCACAGTGTCATTTCCAGACACCTGGCGTCGAAGCACATTTTTGAATCGGTTTCAATAGTCAGGCAGTACGTCGGTATTTCTGATATAGACAAAGACTACACAGATGCTTGAGGTATGCATTCTAGGATGGTCTTCTTCTAGGAGCTTCTTTATTGTGAACTTGGCTGGCGAGACACGATGATGAATGGTGATTTCGCCTTGACCACCCAAAAGTAGAATAAATGAAAGGAGGGAGGAAAAGGTTTCTAATCTCGAACCATAGACGAAAGGATAGATAAATAAAATACTAGAATAATTGATTGGATTAAAAAAAGTAAAATAAAGATTATTAGATAAATAAAAGTAAAGAATTTAATTAAGGTAAATAGTAGTGGACATTAGTCACTAACTAAAAATAAGATAAAGGGTCAACCCAAAATATAAACGATGACCGAAAATAATTTTCTGTTGGTGACTACATTTCACAATACTTCACAAATACATTCATATTCACGTAATTTATATACACATTATATGCGAGGCTGTAAAAGAAAAGATTAATAATGTCTAAAAGCTTATTTAAAAACACTATGCATAAGGCTGGTCACTTCATACAGTCGTCTTGAATTTTGGGTTTATTAAAACCCAGTTAATGGCCGAAGTCATTTATTTAAACTTTCAGGAATCGTAAATTAGTTCATCTATTTGTTGTCCCAATGGATTTATCTCAGTTTCAAAGAGGCCCCGGTTGTTGAAAAACACTTATGCTTGTGAATTGTTCATCACATCAGTAAGTTCCAGGTAGGTTAGGGACTGTAGTACTGCATATATCTTCTTCACTTATTAACTGTTCCACTTTGTAACGTTAAGGGATGGTAATTATTAGGTTGTCGTTCATCAGGCAGTTGCTCCAATTGGCTTCCTTTCCTAAAAACAATCAAAAGAGGGCGTTAGAATCGAATAATATTTACAATGTGTGAATTTTTGTGTCTCACGGTATACTATGTAGAAATTTTATGAGATGAAGAAATATGTTATTATGTAAGATGATGTAATGAAGCCACCCATATATTTAAATAATTAAAAAGTATAATTTTCATAAATTTTTGCGACACAACAATTGCATATTAAGAACCATTTTCCAAATGTTCTGTAGGTCCATCGTAGTAGCCATTTCTTAAACCTCGCTATATCTGATTTATGTTTTTCAACGTTTAGGGGGCGTTCAAGTATTACACAAACATCATTCTGACCATTTCAACTCCTCCAGTTTGAATAGTAGTATCTGTCTCGCATTTTTGCTTTTACACACTTGCGTTTGATTACCAGAAATCCAGACCTTGCAAATTTCCCACAGGGGTGCTAACACTTTTATGATGAATCAACATCACCATTTGTTGTGCAGCAGGATATTAGAAATTTTTCTACAAAAGCATGAATGTGTATGAAAGAAGCATTAAATACGTTTTCATTTTAAGGTAAGAATTTTTTTTTTTTATATGCATGTATATTTCACACTTAAAAACATCTATTTTTAAATGGTTGAATGTTATTTATGAGAAACAGTCGTTTACTGAAAAACGGGATTTTAATTGTGGTATCATATTGCACTGCCCTGGTTCATGAATATATTCTTTCGACGTAGCGAACTTTCTACATAAATATTTTTTTTTCATGGAACCATCCATTTCGTTATATGGAGGTTCTACTATATATATACAGCAGAACTCTCCATATAGGCAGTAATGGACTGTTCATGGTAAAAATAATTATAATATTTTATATCATCATCATCATATTCAACCATTATCTATCCACTGCTGGATGAAGGTCTCTCCAAATGCTTTCCACACAAGTCTATCCTGGGCCATTCGTTTCCACGTCACCCCAACCTGTTTTCTTATTTCATCCACCCATCTAGTTTGAGGACGTTTTCTAGGTCTTCGGTGGTCTCTTGGAATCCAGTTCAGAATTTCTGTTGTCCATCGTTGATCAGTTCTTCTTGCAATATGCCCAGCCCATCGCCATTTCAGCCCTTTTACTTTAACAATGATGTCCTCTACTCTAGTTTGCTCTCTCACCCAAGTGTTTCTTTTTCGATCTCTCCTAGTTATTCCAAGCATGCACCTCTCCATGCTCCTTTGCGTTGTCTGTAACTTTCGTATTGCTCCAACTGTTAGACTCCATGTCTCTGATCCATAAGAGAGGACTGGCAATACACACTGGTTGAAGACCTTTCTTTTTAGACACAAAGGCAATTTCCCCTTCAGGATAAAACTGTTTCTTCCAAATGCACTCCAGCCAAGTTTAATACGTCTGTTGAGTTCTTTCATAATGTTGCCATCCATTGAAATCAGCTGGCCAAGGTAAATATATGAATCAGCAATTTCTAGCTCAATGTTGTCAACTTGTATTTTTGTTTCCTCTACAAAATTATTGAACATGATTTTAGTTTTTTGTAGGTTCATCTTGAGTCCAACTTCTAG
>QLNU02014176.1:37679514-37697214 GCA_006491805.2 Dysdera silvatica | reverse complement strand
ATAATACACTGTAATCTGGTAAAGTGATATATTATATATAATACACTGTAATCTGGTAAAGTGATATATTATATATAATACACTGTAGTCTGGTAAAGTGACCACCTCGGTAAATTGACCAGTAAATGAGAAAAGTGACAATATGTTACAAGAGAGGAGTGGTAGGGATCAAGTTTTGCCTATACCAAAATCTGTCGTATATAGTGGCCACCTCTCTGTGGTGTCTATTGTAGTTCAGCCTCAAAGGTGGTCATTTTACGCAAGTTCTACTGTATATACAGCGGAACTTCAATGAATCGAAATTTTCTATATGAAATTTTAAGGAATTGTGAGCAAAATGCGTTATGTTATGTAGTTGGTCGTCCCAATGTTTTCATAATTTAAGATGTCGTATAGAGTAGCACCTGCCTGAAGGCACCACCTTCAGGACGGCACTGCAATGGTGATCACAGAGAGGTGGTCATGATACACGACAGAATTTGGTATGGGCATGACTATGTTCTGCCTGTTCTCTCTTATAAAAAATGGTCACTTTATTCGGGTAGCCAGTTTTTCAAAATGGTCACTTTATTCGGGTAGCCAGTTTTTCAAAATGGTCATTTTTTTCGGGTAGCCAGTTTTCAAAATGGTTACTTTACCATGTTCCACTGTATTTGATGGGATTTTTCCCTTCAGTTTCGATTTATTAGTACCAGGGTTTAGATCAGAGCAGTGTAAGTAGAAACTTAAGTACTTGTGGATATGAAAACAACATCTTATGCAAATCTACTGCAAATTATGCGTAATTAATATATTAAATTGCTTGAATGATGAGCGTAAATATTGATCAAGACTAACTCAGACGCAATATTATTCTTTTCTGAAGCAGCTTTCACGTTTAGCGATTTATTGGGCAGAATGAAAAACAGAATTACAACTGATTAATTAACTGTAACAATTTGTCAAATACCGAGCAAGAATTTCGATAAAACACATTGGTGAAATATAAAGAAATATGATCCTTTTAACGTAGAAAATGATCTGAGATTAACCCACAAATTTTCTATGAAGTTGATAAAAATAAAGTTGGACGTCATATTCCTTTTATTTTCACTTACGTCTATTGGCATGGGGAAAGTGCAAACATAAAATTCAGTATTTTAGAATGAATGCCACATGTCGATGACCACATGATGATCACACTTGTCAACCATCACTCAATTATCACTTTTTGATGATCATTCAATCATCACTTGTCAATTGTTACTTGATTACCACTTACCGATGATTACTTGACCATCACTCTGAGCTTTTACATATTGTTAACGAAATAGTTTTCGTAGACATTTTCGACGTTAATACTGAAATTTTAATAATACGGCTAAAATTTTAAAAGAATATTAAAGGAGCCAGCAGAGAAAACATAGCCCTGTAGTTACAGTGCAATTATTGTTTTGTATGCCGAAAACAATTATCTGGAAATGCTGATCTAGCAAGCGGCACTGCGTTTCCAGGAGATTGAGGGAGGAACATAGAGTCTAAGAGATGAGGAAAGAAAGAAGTAGTAGATTAACCATTTGGAGATCAGAGATCTTAACGCGATGTGGTAGAAGATTTCAAGTATAGTTCTGGTCAGTAAGTTCCAGTGTGGAGCATCAACTCCAATCCCCACCGACAGCCCAGCACGTTTGAAATTTCTGGAAAGCCAAAAATTGTGGAAAGGGTAAAGCCAAAGATAAGGCGATATTCTCCAAAATTCCAAATCCTCAATGTTGTCTTTATTAAGAAAAAAAAATAGTATGAAGTAGACGACAAATTATAAGCAGAGTGGTAGTTCAACCAAGAGAACGAAGGTGATAAAAAAAAGAGGAGTTTGGGGCTAAATGTAGGGCTCAGTACTGGAGAAAACACAGAAGGCAGCTTGAAGGATAGTGACAGAGTGGGCAGGGGAGGTCTGAGTCCCGTAAATGTCCTTAAATAGGAATGCCAAGTTGTGAGTAAGTTTGAAAAAGTTCTTCTATCAACAGTAGATAAGCATTGCACTGTAAAAATAGATGGTCTACAGTTTCAACCACACCGTCAGTGCATTGAAAGCAGAGTGAACATTATGCTGTTCCAATGGGAATAGCAAATCGTTGGTATAATTAAGTTCGATTTGTATTTTTGGTATAGTTATGTTTGGTTTATTTGTTGGTACAGTTATGCCTGATTATTGTGTTGGTACAGTTATGCCTGATTATTGTGTTGGTACAGTTATGCCTGATAATTGTGTTGGTACAGTTATGCCTGATTATTGTGTTGGTATATTTATGCTTGGTTTTTAGAAGTATAGTTTTCCGAATTTTCAGATAGTTTTAAGAATTCGTTCAAAATATAGCATATCGAAAAATCAGGAATAAATATTTCCACGTATTGTTTCAATATAAAAGATTATGTATAGCAGTCAATATAAAGGAAAACCTAGCCACAATCCGAACTACAGCCAAATTCGTTTATAACGACGCCCAACGGACAGCCTAAGATTTAACCCTCTAAGCGATAAGTAATTATATAGGCTACATAATTCACGTGGCGACTAGAAGTTTGATGTAATAGCCGGGATATCGCTACAACTGAGTTAAACTCTCCTTACGTTCGAAATAAATTTGGATTACTGGTATATAACATTTTGCTTTAATTGTTTCACGTTTTATTATGTGAGCTGTCATGATTTATTATAATAACCTATTCAAAACATTCAGCCTTCTGACGAATCTATTGTAATCTTTGATAATAAGGTAAATTACCAATTGAAAAAAAAAAAGCAACAAGCGAATTCCCCTGGATGACTAACAACTGGTGATGCGAATATTAATATTCCCAACTATTAACTAATGATAAATGTCTATTATACAAAAGTGAGTCAACAAGTAAGTATACAAAGATGCTTCAAATGATGCTCATATAAAAAAAAGGGAAAAAAACAACAACTTCAACTAGTGGTTATACAAAAACTTATCAACCAGCAGTTATAGGACAATTTTTTCAATCAGACAGGGTTTTAAGTGTATATATATATATGGAAGATTCAGAAAATTTGGCGATGAGATGGTTCAGAAGCAAGCAATGAAGACGAAATAGAAACCAGTGTCATCTTGCATATTAAGGAAAAAACTGAGAGAACTCATGTTGTATTCTAAGGAAAAAAACTCAGGTAGTTCATCTTACTTACTGATGAATGGATTTTAAAAGGACGCTTATATATCCAGGACAATAGAGAAACACCAACGGAAATAAAACTTAGGAAACGTTAGCGATGGTATTGCTTAATGCCTTTATTCTGTTCCTTGGAAAGAAGTATTAATATAGTTTTTAATTAGCAGAGATTAAGTTGAAATAAACAGATGATTATATAAACTTGAAATCGCACTTTTTCCTCAACTGAAAACTATACTCTATAAAAGTATTTTATATTTAAATAGAACATAAATATATGTTATCTCCACACAAACTTATTTAAACTCATTTTCGGGGAATTCCCATTACTTGTGCTTTTTTAGCGGGTTTCAATAGATATTGAACCCGCTATTGCTTTTGGCTTTCTGTCTGTCTGCCTGTCTATACGCAATGAAAAGGACAAGGCAAAGGTCTTCCGTAAATGCAATAATGATGGCTATTGTTAACGTTACAAATCTACCGAGTTACTTGAGAATTAGAGAGTTGCGGATTAGAGAGTTGCGGATTAGAGAGTTGCGAATTAATGTTAATTGAAACCCGCTAAATTTAAATATCGATCTTGGGCGATTTTCTTTCATTTCCTTGTTTTATACTTCGTATAGATTTTATATATAACAGACCTGTGTATTATATAATGTCTGACCTTTCAAGCTTTTATTCATCTTTAAGAATTGCGCACACTTGCTCAAAGAGTTAGAATAATTCTTTTTACGTTCCCCTGGCTTTGCGTGAATTTAACCTTCGGATTTTTAAATAATCATTGGTTGAAACTTTTCGTCCCAAAAAATCGCATGAATTTAACAAAATTACAAGCGAAAACAAGCTGCGGCCACGTTCAAATTGAGTTATACAAAATAACAGATGAGGCGATGCTTTTAAAAATCACTTCTCTGCCTGAGATAAATTTCAATGCGCTATTTTTCTTTCGGCGTTGCTTCGTCCCTATCAAACAGTCGTTATCTTTAGCGAGCTAAATATATATATATACCTTAGAAATTCCTTTTTCGATATTAAAGTTAGAGACTTTAATATCCCCTTTCAATAAATCAGTGTCAGGTACAAAATCATGGGTGCCATGCAAGATATAAAATGCATTTCCTTTCTTAAAGAAAATGCATCAAAGCTGGTTCTTGAGCTGTCGAATTTGCATGCTGGGTGATACATCAAGCAAAAAGAAAGCGTATTACAATACTGCTTTAGTTTCGAGTATTTCAGTTGCATTTTACATTAAATTTAAATAACTCGTCGATACAGGCATTTCCGGAAAAAATAGACGGTGATTTTTTTCCCGTTCTTTTTCTCGAAAAAATCTTTCATTTCCATTTTATTTCATGTTTCTCAGCGGAATGCTTCATATTATGAAACTGACTGACTACCACTGCTTCCAAACAAAAAGTTCATTAGTTTCGTGACGTTTCAAGGGACTCTTTTTACAATGAAAGAAAATTCTTCCCAAGCGCTTTTTTTTATATTATTCCAATTCTTGCCCCCAGGCGCGAGTTTAAGCATAATTTCTGATGCATTTTACATTAATTTTTTTGAGCCCTTTCAGTTCCGTTATTGTTGTTATGCACTATGTTTGTGTACGTTTCGGCATATATGTTGGTATATGGATTGTGAGTTGGGTGTGCAGACCCAGACTTAAGAATCCCAGAGCCCCTATGTAATTAATAAAGTCGGGAGCCCCCACTTTTTTTTGCGACATTAAAAAACGTCTTTTAATCTTTGTTTATTTAACGTATTTTTACTTTCAAGGTCTATACACACTGCGCTGTAATTTAATTACAGATTTTACGAATTACGTTGCAACGCGAAAAACCTCCTTTTCTGTAAAGGAACAAACAACCTCACAATAGCCTACATAGACTACATAATTTATCATCTCCTACGAACTTCAAAAAATTCTGAGGGGGGGTGGGGAAACATGTCATTTATAAATGTTTTTTTAAGATAGTTGAAATAAAATTATAAAATTTTGTTAAAAGATGGTGGATCAAAAAAATGGGAAGGTGTCTGTTAGCGAAAGCCCTCTGTGAGGCTGGAGCCCAAGGCCTTGTATACCTAGGCAGAAGTACGGCATTTCTGTGAACGTATGCGCTTGTATATACAGTTCGCAAAGATCCTTATTTACAGAAATAACTTTTGAACGAAAGCTTGTAGAATTATGAAAAAGCTTGTAGAATTATGAAAAAGCTTGTAAAGTTTGAGAAAGCTTGTAAAGTTTGAGAAAGCTTGTAAAGTTTGAGAAAGCTTGTAAAGTTTGAGAAAGCTTGTAAAGTTTGAGAAAGCTTGTAGAATTATGAAAAAGCTTGTAAAGTTTGAGAAAGCTTGTAGAATTATGAAAAAGCTTGTAAAGTTTGAGAAAGCTTGTAGAGAAGCACAGTAAAGCGGTTGTACCTGATCAGATGCGATGAAAGGTGGTGCCTTCTGTGGTGAAATGTGGAACTTATTGTACCTAGATGATAAATTGCACGCAAAGAAAATAATGATTTCATGGTGCCTGGCGGGAACCGAACCCACGATCTGTTGGTATCCGGACAAGTGCTCTTCCAACTGAGCTACAGGCGACCGATCATCCTCCCCTCTGCGAGCGCATATAAAGCGTCACTATCGATGAGTTTTGAAATGGGACAGCGCTTTGGCCACTTTTTAACGAAATCAACTTCAAAGAAGCGAACGTCAGAAAAGCGAGACTAGCGTGATATTGAAGTCGCAAATTTATCCCATCATAGGGGAAGATGTGGTAAGATTAGATGATGAATTGCTCGCAATGAAAAGAATGAGTGGGTCTCGTTTTGCGGACATTCACTTCTTTGACGTTGATTTGGTTTACAATGCAGCCCAGGAGCTGCCCAATTAAAAACTCGTATATAGTGAAGCTTTATATGTGTTCGTAGAGAGGAGGAGGATGTTAGGTCGTGTTTAGCTTAGTTAGAAGAGGTTGTGGGTTCGGTTCCCAACAGGTACCGTGAAATCATTATTTTCCTTGCAAGTAATTTATCATCTAATATTATCACATCTTCGGTTATGATGGAGAAAATTTCTCGATTTTAATATCAAGTTGGTCTCGCTTCTTTGACTTTGATTTGATTTAAAAAGCAGCCCAGACGCTTCCCCATTTCAAAACACGTCTGTAGTGAAGCTTTATACTCCCGGAAATGGGAAAATGTAGTCGTAGTAGATGATAGGCCGTCTGTAGCTTGGTTTAAGGAATCTTGGCCGGGTACCAAGAGTTTGTGGGTTCGCTTCCCACCCGGCACCGTGATATCCTTATTCTCTTTGCGAGTAATTTATCATATAATCTTACCACATCATTGGCTATGATGGGAAAACTTCCTCTACTTTATTTTACCTAATTCGGGAAATAAAAAATATTTGAATATAAAGTTTTTAAGACCTAGCTAGTTGGTAGAAAATTGAATTATGTACGCCAATAGGGTAAATAAAAAACCTTACGTATTTGGTGGAATCAGATTCTTGCAGGGGTGGACTGGGCCGCCGGCCCCCCCAGGCCAGTGCACGTATGGGAGATGGTACTCGCGCCCTCCAAAAATTCAAGGTATGCACCCTTTGAGAGGACACACACCGCCCCTGCATTCTAGTTGCTTTCATATCATAAATAATTATAAAAATAATATTAATAGGATTCATTTTATACTAGGTCGTATTTGAATTTACACAATAGAATTAAAGGTATACTGTACAACAATAAAGTGCTATAAATTTTGCCGTCCAGCATCAAATGAAGTAAAATAGATCACGAATTCATTCGAATATATATGATTACGATTTGATGCTGAATAGTAAACTTTAATTATACGTTGTTATTGTACAGTATGCTCAAATATTACACCAATACACATCTGATGTACGTGTAGTGATACAAATTTTACTAGAGAGAGAGTGAGAGAGAGACTAATATTATTTATTTTTATTATTATTTGTTATGTGATCGCGACGAGAATCCGATTCAGCCAAATGTGTATAGTGTTCTATTTACATCATTTGTATACATAATATGTCATTTGCTATCTTGACGTTTAATAACTTTACTCGTATAATTTAAAAATTTCTGGTACCTCTCCTAGTTCTCTGGTTAAGTGAAATAACTACTAAATTTTGCGACAGAAGGCGCTGCCGCAGATCCCTTCTGCGTGATTGGACACGGCCACTTTTACCATAACAATATCTAGCTTCTCTACCTCTACAATTTTACATTCGAAAGTTATTTAGGTGAATATGGGCTTTGACCCATGTGTATACCACGATTTATATTATTTTTTTTCGTATTTTGCGGCGCAAGGACAGCAAAGTTATATTGTTCCGTATTCTACAAGTTTCTTTGAGATTCGAATCTCCTAATGCCCATGGAATTAAATCCCTGGCTTTATACATTATATATTATCATATTAAGGAAACTAGTAATTGTTCTAGCGCTATTTAAGATAATCGCTAATTTATAGACGTATTTTTATTTTATTTATAATATTTTTAAACATAGATCTTAGTTTCTCTAAATGAATGTTAATTCTCTGTGTTGTGAGTATATGGTTTTGAGTATCATTGTTCTACCGAAATATAAACGATTTAATATAGTGTATTCGAATCTATGAACTTGGAGGATTAAACGAAAGGCCACTGTAGATAACAAACAATATTTTTATCATACCATAAATCTCTATTCGAAGTTAGAGATAATTCTGCATATATATATTAAAAGCATTTAGCATTCATCTCGTCGTATTGAACAAGAGGACTGCATAATTAAGACCATTTTTACGATAGGGAAGATTCAATGTGTCGAAGCAGTTCCTATATACTGCGTATACATATTAAGTTTTATGGCTCCAAGCCGAAACGAATGAAGCAAAGGAATTTCACAAGCAAACTGCCAATCTATATTGCAGTGGATGGATGGCAGTTATAGCAATCAAAATCATTGGAGCGTAAATTTCAATATTGGGAAAATTCTCATCATTCGGAAACGTCTTTGACATTAACTTCCCGACATGCGTTGCGATAATACCATGGAATTTCGACCAGAAAACGGACTCTAGTTTAATTAATCTGTGTGCAAATTAAGACAGAAAGCCGAGTTTCCATTTAAAAGCAACAGCGGACCCATTGATTATAGGATCTCAAGTTGCAATTATTTCGGTAGAGGGAATGGACTTGCAGCGGAAGGAAAGAGAGAGGGAAGGCCAGCATTTCTCTTCACCCATCCTAATCCGTTCCTTCTGAAAATTGCTTTCAACCCCGGACGATTTCTAAAGTATTGGACTGTGGCCATTACCAGGGCCTCCAGTCGGTACAGCTGTTAAGTTCACAAACTTGCTAATTTGTTAAGAAAGTAGAGTTATTCAAATGGGTCCTTCAGAATGAAGAATTAGGCGCTTAAAATATTAAACATACTCAGACTTTCAGTTTGATAAAATAGCTGTCGGCCCCTTCTCGTACTAAATTTCTTTGACTTTTGCATTAAATGAAAGAGATAGCTAGATTTTAAAGGCTATGGTATCAGACGATATTCTGACGGTGAAATTTACTTGTATCGAAAATTTACTACAGGGAGTTCTAACAAGGTTTCTTTAGTGTTTGTAAGGTACTTGTATGGTATGTTTCTTAATAATGGTTTCGAATTTCAAGATAATGACAATATATTTAGTTACATGTAGCCAAATATTTCTGCTGCGCATGCACCTATGTATTGCCAACTTATATACATATGCATTAATAATTTCTATATTGTTGTTGCTCTCCTGTCAGTCGTGTCCGACACTTCGAGACTTCATATGCAAACTTCCTCCATGCATTTCTGTCCAGAACTTCCTCCTTCAATTGCGCAATATTCAATTTGTGTCGGCTTGGATGGTGTCAAGCCAACCTGTTCTTTGCCGGCTTCTCCTTCTGAATCCAGAAACCATTCCAAGCAGTCCACTGTCAGTACATATATTTGAAGCTCGTTGGTGTTTCATGAAGTATTCTGGTAAGGTATTTATAGCTTACATTATTATTATTATTATTATTATTACACTATTATTATTATTATTAGCTTACAGTTGCTTTCTTTCAAATTTTGTTCTTGTAAATATGATAGTACGACAACAAGTACTTTGATGCGAAGGATAGCGCAAAACTCAATTATGCCAAAACATTATAAAAATTCTCTTGGAACCACAAAGAATCTTATTGCGAAACATTAGACGAATTTAAGCTTTTAAATAAATTCGAGCGGAAAAATATTGTTTTAAACGTTCAAAGTCAATAACTGTAGCGTATAATAACTTCTATACTTGCTAATTTATATAATTGTACATTGTGTTATTTGTACCCTTACCATTTACCCATATTATTTTTACTATATATTATCTCTAAAAGGTTTTCAATCCTTGAAAATTCACAATGTTTGCCACTCACGGTTTAATCTCAAACTAGAGATTTTACTACGAGAATTAGTGAGTCGTAGCAGCAATGTAGATAGATAATCTTGCACCCCTAGCAGAACTGTCTAGATTGCACTGCCCTAGCCACGGATATATTCTCCCCTGTGAATTATTTCAGCCGATTTTACCTATATCCTCGCCTGCGCTCTTGGCGAAGGACTTCCACGCCACTCCTGGTTACGACCCTGAGCCGTAAAGGAGATCTGAAAAAGAAAAGGCGCATTACCTCCAGCTTGTCAAATCAATGGCTAGTGGCATAAGGAAGAGGGATTCATGGAGCTCCAGCCCCCCCCCCACATTGGATATCAAAACACATTACTTTTTAGGCATTTTTCATATAATCTACGTTAAAGCCACTTGAGCCCCCCTCGTAATTTTTGAACTGCTTCACTACTTCCGGCGACAACGCCATATAAACCGAAACGTCATAACCAAAACCACCGCGACGCGGAAGATATTGCCTTTATTTTCATATATAATTATTAAATAATAATAATATGTTTATAAATATATATGTATATAATTATAATATGTTTGTCAGGATGTTATTATCCTTCGTTCCGTAATGATATCAAGCACACTTACCGAATGTTTAACGCATAAAAACACCATTGCAGTGTTTTTTATTATTTCTAGATGAATTGGCATTAGTTGAAAGTGCTTTACCGCTTACGATTTAATTTCAATCCAGAAATATATAAATTTATATCCCAGATAGCAAAGATTCCCTTTGGGACATCCTGAGGACGTTCTGGACATTCTCAGGACCTCACTAGGGTGATCTTTGCTATCTGATATGTCCACCATCGCGAGAGTAGTTTAATTGTGAGAAAGAAGGAAGTTATTTCTTCTTCTGCAAAAAGCTTTATAATATCAGGAAACCTATATAAACTTCACAACAAATAATATTTATAATAATACAACAAGTAACATTAATAATAATACAACGGGTAATATTAATAATAATACAACAAGTAACGTTAATAATAATACAACAAATAACATTAATAATAATGCAACAAGTAACATTAATAATAATACAACAAGTAACACTAATAATAATACAACAAGTAACAATAATAATTCAACATGTGACATTAATAATAATACAAGTAACATTTATAATAATACTATAATTAAGAATAACGCTTTCTAATCCTACGAAATTATAAAGAGCACTACCAAGGGCTTTCTGTATTATTTAACAATCCAGTAATTGTGCTTTCCCTGCGAAGTGTAATAAAATTTTAAGAAATCTGAAAATACGGAAGAAAAATGAATCATTTATTCCAAATCCCAAGCCAAGTGAATTGTTTTTTCAAGCCAGAGTAACAGCGCAATGGAAGCTAAATCGATATAAAACAATCAATATCGATTTAATATTTTCTGTGAGGGAAGCAGATGCGTTTAACTACGCGCAGAATTTTAAATTTAAAATCCTGAGAATATAAATTGCATCAAATTATTTGAGATATAATGGAAGCATGAATATGCAGATGAAATGAAAAGTATAAAATAAAATCTTAGATTAATAATTAATATACAAATTAGTAATTAATAACACGATATTATTCAATTATTTATGAACCCGATGACCATAACGATGAACTACAGAATGGATAGATGGAAGACGATTGACGGTCAAGTGGTGGCAGAAATTTTCACAGCCTCAGTTTCTGCAACAAATCATTATCAAGAGAAACAAGCTGGTGAACGTTGATTATGTATAATCGGATCTCTAACTATGTTTAATGATTGATGAGGTATTTAAAATAATTTCATCTATACCTGTTCACCATTTTTGTCAAATTAACGAGCAATAATTTACGAATACGTGGTTTAATTAAAGAATTGTTATTATTGGCACGATTATTTTTAAAATTATATAGACAGGGGGCTAACAAATTAAATAACCAAAAAAGGCTGACTTTTCTTTAAACCTTGTATTTAAAATTGTTTACTTTGTATTTCGTTATATAACTTGATGATATTTAATGGGATAATAGATTTAAATTCATCCCCGCTAACATACTACTAGACAGTATACAAGACAAGATGGCTGATTCGTTAAAATGGAAACGCTTAATTATCCATGCTGGCTCAATCCACTGGGAGTACTAACTCATCAGCGATGGATATCTAAAATCGTTAACTGGATTCCAACAGATCACTGAGGAGAGGACAAGAGGATAAGCGAGATGGATGAATTAAGAAAACAGATTGGGGTAACATGGAAAAGAATGCTCAGAAATACTCGCAAATTTTGTAAAAAATACAAAAATGTACAAATTTTCAAAAATTGCGAAATATTCTTGCAGATATATACCAACATAGGGATAGAGCTTTCTTCAAGGAGAATTTACAACCGTCTGTCTCTAATATTAACTTTACAAGAAAATGAGAAAAATGAAATGGTAAGTACAAAATATACGGAACTACAATTAAGTATTGCGGTTTCATATATCTGGGCACTTTACCTCTAACACGATAATTAGTTATACATATTTTGAGGTTTGAATAGAATTTTATGAACGACGATAAGTATTTATTAAATAAATTTAACAATAAATCTAGGTAAGTAATATTTTTGATTATCATATGGAGGATACTTTGTTTGACCTCGGGCTGGAGCGGCTTTTTCTTTCTTTCTTTCTTTCTTTCTTTCTTTCTCTCTCTCTCTCTCTCTCTTTCTTTCTTCAGCTTCAACGTAAATGTAAAACATGTGATCTATCTTAATCCACATTAAAAATGACAAAAACGTGCCTCAGTGGCTTCAGGTATTAATCAATTTCAAATTGTCTTAACCCTGTGAAGGGCAATAATATTTTTGCCTGTACTTGTACTAACTACTTACTGGCAGTTTGAAACAGCCTAAGGGCGTTATTTCCCCTTCAATTTATATTATCTAATTATGAGCCAAATGTACATTAATTACACTTTCAACCTAAATTATTAAATATAATAATGTAAATCTTGATGAATAAAAAAATTGCTCCACCACCTCGTTAATTTACATAATGTAACTCCCTCTGGTGGTAGAAATTTGGTACTTTGATAGAATAGGAGCACGATGAGGAAGAAAGGAGGAAGAGAAACATAAGCTGATGATATTATATGGCTTTTTATAGCTTAGCATGAGCTTGCACAATGACGTATTCTAATCACTATTTCACAAATTGGAAGAAATAACTGTGAACCGTGGATTCCTCACTCCGGGTTTTCCCCCTCCAGGACGGCGTAAAAAATGTCCCATAATTCACCGCTTAACGTCATCTCAAGAAGATGATCCATCAAGTTCCCGGACAGCTGTCTTCCATCTCTTCGATCGCCTTCCCACCCGGTTCGAATTAAAGTACGCGGGAAAAAATACCAAACTATGAATAGGGTTCTCAGCTTCGATGGCTTTCGGCCACGGAGGGAGACTTAAATTATGGGTTTCGAGGAATCCATCGAATTGTCGAAATTGATCTAATGGGTCGGTAATAAACCGCTATTGGAGAAATATATTTTATTTGTCTGTTGCTGAGTTAAAAATCTTGACATCATGAAATAAGAACGTGTTCTGCGAAAACGATCATTTTTCTTTTTTTTTTACGGCGCAAGGACGGCAAAGATTTTATTGCAGTGAGAGATGCAGTTTTGTGAAAAAATCCAAGCCCTTACTAACAAAGAAACAGAGCCCGTATTATGCGGGGGAAACAAACTGTTTTACAATACCTTTGAATGTCCAACACGAATTAATGGTGCGATAAGGGATGTTTTACCATTACGTCAGTGTAGAAGGGTGAACTATTTTTTTCCATTGAAATCAAATATTTTAAGGCCCAGGGAATCGGCCTCCCAACTGTAGTAAGCAAGAAGTCATTCAGCGTTTTTTTTAATTTGTTGGGAGCTGAATTCGGCTTAACGGTATATTGGGCCAACACGTTACTTCGGCGCTACAGAGCAGTGCCCATCCCAATTTATCTCATAGACTTTGGCATCGAACAACTATTTGGTATTCCGATTCATTGGGTATTGAGTAGGATGACTATCTTTCGTTTAGAAAGAAGAGGAATACGCTGCACAATGCAAATCCAATAATACGGGTGCTACGTTCTTAGTTTCTAGATAATTCTGCAAAATTTAGAGAGCATCGTTCAAATAAGAATACTCATAGCAAAAGATTCATTTTAGGTTTCAAATTATATATTTCTGACGTTAGATGAAAAAGTGCCTCATTAATTATATTCAGGTGATATCGACGACCCACTGTAACTCCCAGACTGCGATACATTTCCAACAACATGCCTTCATATAACTCACCTTACTAAAGCTTCCATAGTTTAATTTCCCCCGAATCATAATTGTATGCATTGGACAAAAAGAACGTTTAATGGAACTCTGGTCCATGCAGTAGTATTTGTTTTTTGTGGTTTTACGGCACATGGACTATAGTAATCATGCCTACTGTTTTCCGAGGAATCCGAACCTCGGACTACAATGAGCAGCGCGATCCCTGCAGTAGTAACACGTCCGTCTAGTGCGCGGTTATCCAGCGTTATTGTGGTAAACATTTTTTGACGCAGTTGTAACCCAATTGCGCTAAAAAAAGTTTACTGCTTAACTGTTCACTGTATAACTGGAGGGTACACTGTATCACTGTATAACTATTAGGACGTAAAAAGTTTGGATCACTCAGAAAACTTTAGATCCCGGAGCAGCATGGTCTCTGTTGATTGACCTTGCGCCGTAAAATTCAAACAAACGAAGAACTTCTATGAGCACAGAAACGAGCAAGTAATTTGAAGTCAGTGGTTAAATCTCAGTGTGTCTTCAAAAATTTCTTTTCCTCCTTTCACTGCATGGACACCGCTTTAGATCCACCCTGTTTCAGGTACCTTGTGCCATCCTCTACCACAAACTCCACTACTCCCTGTTTACATCAAAGAAACCTTCAATTCACTCTCTTAGTTTTGGACTTCGCCCAAGCCTTTTTTGGGAATACAGGACCACCATTGTGGCCATACTTGAATCTTTCTATCGCGGAAATTATCAAAAAGTTAATGCTCAAATTATTCGACCAATTTTGTTACTGGGAAAATGAAATTTATTATTTCGAGAAAAACTTGCCAACTGTGTGTTTGGACTGTGTTTATTGATACAGCAATGAAGATTAAATGGAATTTTATTAAAATATTGATTCACAGATTATCTCTATAATAACTCGGGAGAATTACGTTGGGACAGCATTCAGCAGATCCTAAATCGTTAGCGAAGCGGGGCTTGAAATCCAGGGGGAGCTGCATCCCCAACGCAATACTCTGCACATTCAATTTATTTGTCATTTTCAGTTTACACACAAGTAAGGAATACATTTTTACTGGGGTGGCCAAGCCAACCCTTGCGCCTACGCCAATACCCTAAAGATGATGGAAGTAACAGAAAATGCATTCTTCCAAAATTACTTTGATCTTTTCACCCTATTTGGTCATCAAGTTATGTTTCCAAGATTTACGGAAACCTCCGAGAAAACGCGCCTTTTCCAGAGCTGCAGAAAAGGATTCACTGAAATAAAATTCACGTCAGTTTCACGCTATGATTGCACACTCATCGATGTATAATGATTACAAGGCGAAAAGGCAGAATGGATCAGCGTTGCGTTCTTCTTTAGAGGTTTAATATGCAATTATTTCAGAATATGAATTCGGCCATGTGGTGGCACAGTAGTTATACAACCATCCGCCAGGGGGCAGTTCATCCGGGTGCAGCTGCCAATGGCGCTGAAAAGAAAAAACATGCACACCGAGGTCACCGACTAGCTATTCATTGTAAACAGTGGGTTACGGCATAGGAAGTTAGGTTTTCTCGGAAAACTGTGGGTCCTTTAACAACTTGGCCTTTGTTGTCCTTGCACCATAATATCACAAAAATATTTAAGATGTTTTAATTTATTAATTATTGCGACTTTAAATGAGAAGTATGGAACTCCAATAAACAATAGCGATACTTTTTATTATATTTGAAATTTATAGTATATCCACAATTTATAGTAAGATTAAATTATCATTAACAAATACTAGAGAGAGGCATGGATAAGGTATGTATTTTTTATAAGATTTTTACATAGAGCTACGTAATAAGCATATACAGTTGGCGAAATGATCAAAGATGAGAGTTACCTCCTTCGGAAATAGTCATATAATCCGTAAAACTCTGGTAGAAAATTAAATATTTAATGCATCTTACACTGTTTTTTATTGGGAATGTGAGTAGAAATTATAAATTGTTTATTCAGAAATGATGAATATACTCTAAAAGTTTGCCTATATCCATGTCACAAATACATCATTTCACATTTCAACACACAATTCAATCACACTTAAAAAACGCCTTGAGACACAAAAGCGTTAAATCGCGGTAAAGACAACATTAGTCGGCTGTCGATTCTATGTCCATCGTCGAAGTTGTACATCCTATCAGTTGCGCAACAATTTGTACCTTTCCTTATAAACCTCAAAGGCAAGTACTTTAAAACTGAACATCCAGTCTATTAACGCGAATGCAATACAATATTCAAGCGTTGGAAAGTCTTGTCTTCATGAGCTATTAGTATATAGTGTTTATGAAGCGTGGTTTTTTAATTGCATTCGATAAAGCGACACGTTTCTAACAGACGTGTCCGTCCTTCATTAAGATAAGACTAACGTGAACTCCAAAGAAGTCTAATAAGAAAAATAATCTATACGCCAACATTCAATATTTTCTTGCTTTCGCTGAAGCAAAAAGTTTAAGCAAACCTCGAAATTCTATCTAAAATGAATACAACTTTGTGAAACGTTTAAAAATTGATCAAAAAGGAAACCTCCCGGCATAGCTAAATAAACACAGATAATAAGTTGCATTCTGAAACATTTTAAAAAATCGTCAACATGTTTTTTAGAGAAAATAAAGGTAAATATCCGAACTCCGAGAAGACATTTCAAATGCGGTAAAAGATTAAACAGGACGGTGGGTCTTCTGTTTACGGTACAATAGGCTAAAAGATTAGGCAGAAGACGCATCTGAAAACACGTTTCACAGCGTATCCACCCACGCATATACGAATAGGACTCAAAATGCAGAAGGCTACAGTGTCTGAGTGAGATGGGACTTCAGAAAAAGTTGTTTTTGAGCCTCGGAGAAAAAACACTGATGTTCAGGTTATTCATAGTGTCGGAGGAAGTGCAAGTTGGACTTGTGCCACAGACCTTAGGGGAAAGCATATTTTTTCCTTTAATTTTTCGAAAGCCCAGTTACCAAAATTAAACGTAAATTAAGGACGAAAAACGGAAAATCAGCTGCATACAAAGACCAACCTCATTTAGTTTTCTATCGGGTTTTCAAGGAAAAAAAGTTATTGCGGTTGGAAAAGTTAATCCGCCGATTCTTTTTTTACTTCTTCAACATCCTTTTAAATAGATTCCCACTTTTCAATTTCACCGAGTCAAGAATTCCGAATTACTTAGGACACAATAAAAGGTTTTGCGTGCAATCGTTTGCTTGAAGAAGATTTTCATGAAATGTGGCGTATTGGAGAAGATTTTAAATTTAAAAAAATTCTTTCGGGTTTTCAATTAAAATGAAAATATTGTTATAAGCCGATTAACCATTGGAAATGTGAATAGCGGGTTGTATGATATTCTTCATAACTTCTCTTGGCATTCTATGCTAAATATTATTTTCAACATCATGTGTAAACCTCCTTTTTTATATTTAGTATATGTATTTGACCAAACCACATAACCATTATGTTCAGTTACTTGTATGAATCTCTTTCTCTGATATATTCGTTCTGATATATTCTTTCTCTGATATATTCGTTCTGATATATTCTTTCTCTGATATATTTGTTCTGATATATTCTTTCTCTGATATATTCGTTCTGATATATTCTTTCTCTGATATATTGGTTCTGATATATTCTTTCTCTGATATATTTGTTCTGATATATTCTTTCTCTGATATATTCTTTCTCTGATATATTCTTTCTCTGATATATTCGTTCTGATATATTCTTTCTCTGATATATTCGTTCTGATAT
>QLNU02014176.1:37656818-37668780 GCA_006491805.2 Dysdera silvatica | reverse complement strand
CCTGTTTTCTCTATTCCCTTATTATCTAACTTTAATATTTCCAAATTATCTAATTTTTTATTTATATTATGAAAAAGTATATGCTTAGTTTTTTCTCTATTAACTATTAGTTTATTATTTTTAAACCACTGATTTAGAATTTCTAGTTTTATTTTTGCCTTGATGTAGAGGTTTTCTTTTAATATAGCTCCAAAAATCAGACTTATGTCGTCAGCAAATAAGTTTACATCATCGTCAATATCAGTAATATCATTTATGCATATGATAGACAATAGTGGCCCAAGTATGAAGGCTTGGGTGACTCCACATATATTTTACTTATGGTTAGAATATATTCGATTTATTTGCACAATTTTAGTTCTACCTGTTAAATAACTATGAAACAATTTAAGCACATTATCTCTAACTCCATACATTTGCATTTTAATTAATAACAATGATTGGTCTATTTATAATATCGAAAGTCTTGCTTAAGTCATATAAAATACCTATAACAAATTCTTTGTTTTCAATTTTTTGTTGAATTTTATTAACTGTTTTAATGAGGACATCCTCTGTTGTCCTATTTTTCCTGAACCCATATCGTTTAAAGATATTATTACCCTTCACAGGGATAACACAATTGCCAAATATTGGTCAACACACAAAGCCACCGGGGCGAGTTTTTTGTGAGTTTTTCGTGGGGGATTTTTTATTACAAATAAATTTGACACCCACGTATTAGTAGCTCAAACTAGAGCTATTTTTGTTTGGGAGAAAAAGAGACGCCGTCCTCATCCCGGATTCGAACCAATATCCCCGCAATTAGCCCGCGGTGTCTTGACCTACTAGACGAACGAGAACAAGAACAGACGCTTTTTTCTCCATATATTAAGTTGTAAGATATTATTACCCTTCAGAGGGATAACACAATTGCCAAATAATGGTTAACACACAAAGCCATCGAGGCGAGTTTTTTGTGAGTTTTTCGTGCCTCGAAAAACTCACAAATCTCTTTTTGTTTTTAATTATTTTATTTACTAGATTTCTTTTTTTTAAATATTTCCCAATCATTTTTGGTTTTGGTTCTCATAAATTCTATATATGCTTTATTTTTACTTTTTAATTTTTTTTGATCAGTTTTCCAAACCATGGTTTATCTAAGTATTTTGTTGTTTTGATCTCCTTATATACAAAACATTTACCGTATGTAATCCTCAATGTATCCATAAATTTATCGTACAATTCATCCCCAGATCTATTATTTAGTATTTCCCAATTGATATCTATTAACAATTTACAAAAATTTTCTATATTTTTCCTGAAAAAACTTCTTGATTTTATATTTTGTCGCTCAAGAATTTTTTAATTTTTAAATTTTATTAGTACTGATTTATAATCACTTACATGTGCTTTTAATATTTTTTCTTCAGTTCGTATGTTTACAAAGCACACATCTCTTATACTTTGTGATCTATCATCTACCCTTGTCGGTTCGTTTATTTTATTTTCAAATCCCAATGATTCCATGAGGTCTAATAATTTGTCTTTTTTTAAATTTTCATTTCCCATTCTGATATTAAAATCCCCTATGACCAATATTTTATTTATAAAAGTATTTTGAAGAATGCTTAATTTATTTTTGAGGTTCATAAGGAAATTATTTTTATGTCCATGTGGTGATCTATATAACGCCAACATTTTTAAATCGTTTATTTTTACCAGTCCACAGCTTCTTCCATGATTAAGGATTCTTCTATTATTTCACTGTCGATTTTGTTTCTTACATAGCTGGATACATACACCTCCTCGTTTTTTTGTTAACTCTGAACACCGCATTTTCGTAATATGCGTTTATATTCCGGCTTACGCCTTCCTTTTTCCATGTCTCTGTAATATTTACTATTTCAGGTTGATTATTCCCTTGGATTAGTAAGTTTCTTATTATTATTAAAACAACAAAACGATGTTTAACTATCAATTAAGAGCGATCAATATTTCAAACTAAAAGTGGCTTGTTAAATATTACTTGTAAAATATTTACTTGCAAAACACATTTATATATAAGGAAACCTTCATTCGTTAATAATTAATTAATTCGTTTATACTTAATTACATAAAACTCAAATATCTATCAAAAAATTTAAAACTACAAATAAATTATTTTGAAAATAATATTGCGCTTTTGTAGAATATATTACTTTTTATAACAAATATTTATTTCCGCACTAGAGCAAGGTTTAAAAATACAACGTTTCGGAAGCTAATTTCTCCTGTTGCCAAGTGAAGGTAGAATATATTATTTTTTCTTGGTACTAAATTGATTTAAATATTTTTTACGATATTGTAAATGAATAATAATTTTTAATAAAACTTTAATTGAATCGGGTATATTTTAGAAACCACATAAGTAATATTTTCTTACTTTTGGGAAAAGGCACCTGTCTGAAACTAATAATTTCTGCTTTAAAAATCTGTTTGTTTGTTTGAATTTTTAATGGCGCAAGAGCATCTGGGCTATACTGCGCCAAACATGGTAAAATCAAAGACTGTAGTAAAAACCAGTACTTTTTAAAAATTTAAAAACGTGTATAAAAATCTGTTAAAAATACATGTAAAATTAAAGTTTTAATATTTTATATCGAATTATGGCAACGAAATTCTCACCGGGAAAAGGAAAACAAAATATTTACATCTGACTCAAATCCGCCAAAATTTTACATGTGGCTATTCTAAAATAATCGGCAAAGTTCAGGGCCGACTAGAGAGGGTAGCAGGGGGCTGCAGCCTAGGGGGGCGCGCCCGGATGAAATCAAGGGGCCTGCTCTTGAAAGGACCTACGCTCTGTGGGGAGGCTGTCCCCCCTCCGCTACTTGGAAGGCCAGAAAAATTGTTCTCTAAATCCAGATTAATAAGATTTTGTACATTTTTAATGTACAGTTTTTTAATTATTCTTCATTATCCTGTCTCGATTATTGAAAAAATAATAATAGTAGCTTACGTTAGTTTCTTTTTTCAGCAGTGATCTTGTAAAATAATTAAGTAATAAGTAAGTACAAAAAAAAAGCGTTCTTATTTCATACTTTTTGTTCATTTGGGGGCTCAACCCTCCCTCCCTCCCTCCCTCCTTCCAAAAAGAAAACAATATCGATGCTTGTACCCAGGAAAGGGGTCATGGGGGTCCGCATTGGCTCTCGTGGTCCCTGGTAGAGTCCTGAAAATTCATCAATGGTATTAGCATGAGCTGGCAGTAGTCGACCATTTTGTATAAAACTCTTAGCGTATCATTCTATTTTTCCCTTTAATTTTCCATAAAACAGAAATAAAATTAAAAACGAAGAAAATTATATTTAAACCAGCAATCAGTTGAAGCACGTACACGAGACCATTTATTTTTGTATAATAGTAACATCCCATAATTGAAATAAAATTATTTAAGCGGAATCGGTAATTTTAAAGCCTTGAAAGACTTTGCAATATGAAACGGATATTTTTTTCAATTTAAAACTGAATTTTCTTGTTAATTACGTGTTTTTAAAAATTACTTCCATAATTAATTAGAGGTTAATTATTAGAGCATTTTATAAATATATCGTTGCGCGTATTAAGACGTTTACAAAAATAATTATTGAGAGTCAATTAATTATATTTTATTTAAGTAATTAATTGCGATACTTTAAAATAATACCATACTTTTAATTGAAAATCCATCTCTAATGAGAGATAGGATTGTTTAAGGATAATTAGCTTGCAGCAGAAATTTTATACAAATAAACAACGATTAACAATGGAATTGAATTTTCATTTTCTACGTATTTAAATAAATTGAACTAAAGACACAAAAATTTTCTATAAAATTAACCAAATTTTCTTTTCCTGCAAAATGATACTTCGTCAAAAACACCATAAACATCACTGTGAAATTTTCACAAATTACTCACATCATTAAATTTCTTTATAAACAACATTTTAAATTTTGAAATATTTTAAAACTTCATTTTTTTAGCAATAAAATCTGTTAAAACGGGTAATTTTTCAAGCAGACTACATTTTCCGCTGCGATAACGCCAAACGTCTCAGCGTAATACGTTGCGGACTCCAACAATTGTAGAAAATCAATGGAAACGTGTTTCTAAAATATGCATTGCGTTCTACGCCAGCTTAATGCGGGATAAGAAAGTGAGCAATGGGCAGAAAGCGATGCACAATAAGCAGTACGCAAAAAACTTGCGCAGCCAGGAAAACGCGTCTTTGTCCTGTTTGCATGTTACAATTTAGGATATCAGGAAGTCTACATGAAACTCATTGCTGTTACGCAATGGTGCTCAGATCCAACGCGGCTCCCCAGGCTCCCTTCGATGGGCCCTTTTAACCCCTTCCTTGGTCAGTGGCATAGATATTTGTTTATTTGAGGGCGGGGCTTGAACCCCCAAAAGAATAAAACGTATGAAATAAGAATGCATATTTTTTGTACTTACTTATTGCATAACTATTTTACAAGATCACAGCTAATGGTTGCCCCCATAAACATATGTCACTTGCCAGCGCGGCATGTCCTCCCCTCTCATCGGTCCTGCTAGTATGGTAAAACATCTCTTAGCGGAAACCACTCAAATATGGTGGCCCAATTTTTACGGTCAGATAAGAATTTCCCCGCAGAAACCCATTTACAATAATACAACCCCCTGCTAAAAACCAATTTTTCGGTTTGATGAGTGTCCGCAACTGACGAGTTTTACTACACTAATTGTCGCTGGTTAATTAAATCGAGAAGCAGGCTATAGTACATTTAACCAAAGATGCCTAATTATGCATATTATAACGACTGTTGCTTTTACATATTAGAAGTTAGGTACAACGACCTTTGACTGATCTAAAATTCTGAATTCTAAAATTCTTAAAATTTAAAAAAAAAAAAAATTTTAAAGAAAAATAAAATTAAAAAAAAAATTCTAAAATTCTATGAAATCTAGAACTTTGCTCATGAGTTTTAAAGATCAATCTTTTCGAAAAAATGTATTTCCTTTCTCTTCCCTTTTTCTTAATATTCTCCTCTCGGTATTCCCGTATCAAGGGGGGTCTTAGGGACCGGTTCCCCCCGAAATTAAATTTTTAATGGGACTTGGCTACGGACTTGCATGCTGTAATTGTATCGATACATGCTGTAAAAATTTATGAACCCCCGAAATTAAATCTTGGCTACGGTCTTGCCTCATAGCTTCATAACGAGACATGATTTCGAATGTTGATTTTGGAACGTGCTTTTTTTTCAAGAAATATGCGAATTCAATTTTACGTAAGCGACAATTTTTGCTATAACTGCTTCGCGAAAATAGGAAATTGCAACTCTTCTATTGCAATTTGCACAATATTTTTACATACAAAAGCTTTGGACACTCAGTATGTGGTTCATTCTAGGCGTTCTTGACCATAGGATTACCCCGATGTGGGGAATTACAGAATTAAATCGGTAGATTCAAACTTTAATAATATTGTAATTCCATGAAGCAGAGAAGAAGCACACACTAAAATGTTTTTAATTAGAACACAGATTACAGAAAGCTTTTCGGTTACACATAAAACATAGAAGCAGCGTTCACGAGGAAGGTGACTGCCAGAACCAGCATCATGGCTTCACTTAAGCGGGCACATACCCCTTAAGTGTTACGAAATGCCTTCTGATAGGCTGAAGTTCAACATTCTATAACTTTTAAAATAACACATATCCAAAAATAAAAATTTGCACATAGGATTATTGTATTATGAGCTTACTAAAATCATTAACAAAATGTATTTATGTATTGTTATTTTTTATAATAAATCAAAATATTATACTAGATTTTGCTCGTTAAAATTTTTAATACCATTTTGCGCGCATAATATAATTGGTTGTTATTATCTAATTACCAAAAGTAATGTGCTAAATGATAAATAATGAGTATAGCATTCAACTAACGAAAAATCTTAAGAAAATAATGATACTTAATATTTTTTAAAACAATAAAAAATAAAACTTTTAAAATTTGCCATTTTTTCAATATTAAAATGCATCTAGATAGAAATATTATTACTTAATCTCTTATCTTTTTCGTCATTTTATTAATTATGCATGGCTACAAGAGTGTGCTAATTTTTATTATACTAGTGTAAAAAGTTTTTTAAATATCTTGCGCGCAAGGATAAAATTTACTGTTTTGAGAAAAACGCGTTTAAAGAAAAATATTTGTCAACGTTGGAGTTATTATCTATTTGCATCAACCTACCTTCATAAATTTGTTTAGAATACAACAGACGAGTATGTAGAACCTTCCTTGGATGTTATAGTTTTAAGTTTTTTGCAACTTCTGTTAGCTTTCCACCTAATTATAAGTTTTCGCAGCGGTCTTGGAGCGGCGATCCAAATACGATATTTGTTTTTTGTCCATTATTTTTTTAATATATATAAAAATGTTTAATTTCTTGCAATTTTTACCATGTATTATTACAAGAGCATGAAAAATTTCATTACAGCAGCACAAATGAAGTTGTAAATATCTTGGGCACAAGGGTGAAATATACAGTCTTGAGAGAAACACGTAGGGAGCACATATCCCTGGCCTCAAAAATGTCCCAAAACAGCCCAGATTTCAACAATTTATATTAAAATAACACAAACTCAGGTATGAAAAATTGCATGCAACATCATTATACAGTTTCCCTTCATAAAATGCTAGCAAAATATATCTGTTGCCATTTGTTTTAAATCAATGACAACGTCATCACCCATTCATCAATTCAAAATGCTATATTAATTCCTTGCGCGCATGATAAAATTGATTGTTGTTGCTAAAAAACTAAAAGCAAAGTTTTGTATTACAAACCTGTTTTGATGAAGCTTCTTCAAAAAGCACCAGACAAGTATGAGGGTCCTTCGGCATGCTTCACAGCTTCAGCTGCACCTAATTTTTGGCGTCTTTTCACTTGATGTCGGCATTTTGTGACATTGGTTGCACGACATAGGGAGTGTGAAATTCGTCGTCCATCAGCTTTTATTAAAATACGACTTGCCTGCACTCCAGGTTGGATGTCAAAAGCCTTCATAGTGTGGAGACGTCCTTTACCCCTTCATTGAACTGAATTATGGCTTCATTTGTAGCGATGTCTACAATTCGACGTCCTGACCCGGACGTTTTGGGGCAAAACTTCCAAATCATTGAGTTGAGAGACTCATTTGGATTTTGAGTCCTCCCTCCTAAGCAACAACTCAGTAATTTGGGATGGGACAGGTCGTTGAAAATCAGTTTTATAAACTTCATGATAGCCTGAGGTAAAGATTGTTTATGGCGAAATATCCCAGTTGCTTTTTTTGTAATAGCTCGCTGGTAAGCACACCACGATATGTTTCCTTTGGGGCAAAAATGGTGCAGTGGATCAGCATCACTTGATCCTTTATGGAAGAAGACAGCCCATACTGCTTTCCTCATCGCACTTAAATTGTCCTTATGCTCCTTGATTGCATTCCCATAGTAGGAACTGAGTTGGTCTATCTTTTTATCAGTGAGCCGGCCTTTTCCTCTAAGATACTTGCCATCTTCTAATTTCTTTCCAGATATATGTTGTTTCATTTTCCTTAGCCTGGCTCCCATGCGCTTCTGAATGTGACCAACACATTCAATTTTTTTAATGTCTACATCATCGTATGGCTGTAAATTCCTTATGGATAAAAATGTTTTTGAATCCCCGTCTCCTATATATCCACTGTATTTAACATCTCTTAGTGCCCCTGATCGTTCAAATATACGGCACATGCCTACCGCCTCCATACTTCCCGATGAACCCGTATGGTTCTTCAAACATTCAAGTTCGTGTAAGGCCTTCCATTTATCGAAGTTTGGACCACGTCGAATACCTTTATATGCATCACACCCCTTGCAAAAAGTTGACATTACTTCTTTATCGATAACTTTCACACACTGTTCACCAATAACAGTACACACACCTACCAAAGACATATACCCTTTGGTTTTCCAGGTACCGTCCCCACTAATGATGATGTTCGATGACCCTGTAAGTAGTGCCTCATCTTCCGCAGCCTTCTTCATGGATTTTGTGGCAACTTTCGAGGTGGCTAATTCAAGGTGTTTGATTTGTCGATTATACGACCCTTCTGCATTTGGCTGTGGCAAATCCATTACAGCACAAAACATATTCATCCCCGACAATCCCTGACCCAGACATCTCATGGAATATAAAAACCGACGGTTTATTTCTGCAACAGCATTCTTCGGGCCAATAAATTTACTGCTGAGAAAAGAACCGATTTGTCCACAGCTTGAGCAATTCAAAATAAATTTAGATGCTAGTCCACTGGTAATTAATTCACTGATGGTAATGCTGCAACCACATACCTTGCAAGAAAGGAATTGTTCCAGGGCCTCAAACATCAGACCCTTATCCAATATTCGGTACCCTTCAAAAGTTTGATCTACAGGAGAATCTTCTTCAAAGCACAGCTTTAATTTTTTGCTCGATGTGCTTTCGTCCAGCATTTTATGATTTCGTGTATGTACATTTCCGGTAAATTTTCTTTTTTTTTGGCCGTGTTCCGGATGCACGTTTTTTAGTGGGAATAACATTCGCCATAACACTGATAATATATAGAGTAAGAGAAATGACAAAATATAAATATATGTATTAAAAAAGAAAGAAAATAGGATTTCAAAACCTGGATCGCAAAAACGAGGTCAAAAAACCAAACGTGGAACAAGCAGTAGGCAATCGCAAAAACGTGGTTTGTTTTAGGGAACACTGGTTTGTTTACAAACATAAAGTGCGTAGAGTAGTTTACTTCATTTGTCCTGCATCTGTTGATAAAATAAGAAAGTATGTATGTAGACACGTCTCCTACAATGCGCATAAAATTCTTAAACGAATACATGAATACGAAAACATCGAAACTAAATGTAAACAAACTCTGCGTCCCTTTAAAATGGCATTTTTGAAGATTCAGTACTCTTTAGATTTTTTTTCATAACTCAACTTCTAATGTAGATATTTTTAAAACTGTTGTTGTTAAAATGTTCAGAAATATTTGGGCTTTCTGATAAAAAAATAAAAAAGGTGAATTTTTAAAACATTATGGGGTATGTGCCCCCTTAAATATCACGTGATCAACAAACCGGAAGGAAGAGTCCACTATACAGATAGGGGAGGGGGGAAATCGCAGTTGACATTGAGCAGAGATCGGAGAATATATACATGCATATTCCAACAAATAATACTGATGCTGCTAGCCAAAAATTGTTGGAATAGAGGGAGGAATGTTTATTCTAAGATAGAGCGACCAGAATGCATGAACAAAATAATTTGGGAACTACTGGCCTATATCCTAAATATTTGTAAACGACTTCAAACCTAATTGTAAAAGACGTGTAGTATCATGTAAAGCAGAAACCCATGACTGGAAATGATGCACAGAGGTTCTCACATAAGATTGAATATGCATAATATGTAATAATTTATTTAAATCTTCAACTTCATTACTAAATTACAATTTTCTCATGTGGCTTATTTTATATTATGGCTTGTAAATATATTACATGTTTATAAAATATCAAAGGATAAACAAGACGTAAATTTCTTTAGACACTGAATATCTTCTTATGACAAAAATAGAAACCACTGATTATAAAATTATGTCTTCTTTGGATTAACATTATACTGAAAAAAAATAGATGTAAATGAGAAAACTCATTTACAGACCTTTATGGATTTATTACAAACCTGATGATAATCTCTTACTAAATGATATATAAAATATAATAACATATAATACGCTTACAATATTTCTACATATCTTTGCAATATAACGACATAATATTTCAAAAAGTAAAGGAAAGCGTATTACATTTCTTTAAGCATAATTACATTCTTTTATCTATAAATCGAAAATTCTATGGCTCTTCAGAGATAATATTCTTTGAATTATATACAATATTGATTATCATTAACTGGCAAAAGGAAAGGTAACTAAAAGAGTTATTTGTATTAAAGCCACATAACCAAAAATACTAATGCCAAATATTGGACAATCCCTGTATTAAGAAAGACAAATAAGTAGTTAAGAGCTTACCTTGTAACTATTAGTTTCCTAGGAATAAAAAACATCAAATAACTCTTCACCGATTTCTCTAAAATGAAAGCGAAATCTTGTTCTTTTAACTTCCGAGAATAAGAGGATATCGGATTTCTCGGAATCCCTTCAAGATGAAACCGTTGCTAAGGTAGCTAGGATTTCGAGAATTGAAAAATTTAATTCCCGGATATCAGTGGAATTCAAAGGCTTCTTTATTGAGCAGAACTTCCCTTAACTCCTAAGTTGATTAGAGACTTCAAAACAAGATTGTTTGAAGTCATTATTTCGCTTCCCGTTCAGACATCGAAGGAAATCTCACAGAACTTAGGCATATTCAATGGAATAGACTGTAGTTATTTTTCTCCATAGATTGAATAATATAAAAATGTACATATGTAACAAAATACACTATATGCCCAAAAGCCACCGGACACTTTCGATTTTAGATATTTTTTAGAACATCTCGAGAAATACTAAACGAATTATTCTTCAAATTCGGCTATGTAAAGGATATGCTAGCACTCATGCTTTTCAGTAATGATTCAGACAAGGATGCCTTTAGGGGACCGACAACAAATAGAAGAAAAAATATATATCTGTAATCACCCTGTATCACAAAAAAATGTGGAAATAATTCCCAACTTTCAAAACAGATTTTGCTTTCTATGTGAAATATTTTTGTGTATTTTCGTAAAAATAGGATCCACATCCACGAATATATAAATATTTCTTTGAAAAATTCTCTTTTTTTTTCTCATGTTTCTTGCTTATGTGATGCAGAGTTTTCAATCAAATTTCACGAAATTTACCAAAAACTTGCATATAAGAAACAACTAATATATGCAACATAAAAGAAAAATACTACACTGAAATTTAAAATGAATAGATTGAAAATTTGAAGAGATCTGAATATGTATAGGTAATAATTTTTAACTGCTCATGTTCAAAAGATAAAATAAAATACTTTCATTATTCAGTAGCCAATTATATAGGACAACTTATATGCAAATTTCAGTTGAATATCGAAAAAATTATCGCAAACCTTAGAAATTTATCGGTAATACAGTGAGCTGATTTCATTTACTTTCTAAAAGTAGCTGGATGATAAGGGATTGTCCACGAATTGTCAATTCCTAATTTATCGGACACTCCTGTGCTCTAAGTGAACTTGTCCAGTATCATGCAAATAAGAAAAACTGCATGTCTCATACCATATAAGAAAAGAAAAACTGCGTGTCTGATACTATATAAGAAAAGAAAAACTTCGTGTCTGATACTATATAAGAGAAGAAAAACTGTTTGATCATAAAACACGTGTTATATTGCAAAATAAACAAACGTAAAGAATTGAGTGCCTTTGAAATTGGTGAAATTGTAGGTGCCCATAAATTTGGGCCTTCCGTCAGAAAAAATTATCTGAAATTAAATATGGCCAAGTCTACTGCCAGTGATGTTATTAGTCAGTGGAAAGAATAACAAACAATTATTTCGACACTGGCGTAAGATTTAAAAACACGACCCATGTCCCTTTGACAAGTGAAGGCAGATCCTGCCTTCACTTGTCAAAGTGGGCAGTTAGCTCCCGAAAGGTCGTCTTTTTAAACCTTATGCCAGTGTCGAAATAACTGTTTACTATGCAATCTCCTAGTGAAACACTGTATTGTTTCATTAGTGGAAAGGATGTACGGTAACTAACAAGTGTAATGTTCGTACAGGTAGACAAGAAAAGTTGACTGATAGGACCGCAGGACACTTCGTGTTGTTAAAGAAAAACAACCGCCAAGCATCCCTGCCAGCAATTGCAGATGACTTCCGATGCCAAACACATGCAGGAGTCAGTGACAAAACGATCCGCCATGAGACAATTGA
>QLNU02014176.1:37632717-37644536 GCA_006491805.2 Dysdera silvatica | reverse complement strand
ATTATAAACAATATTTCTTTAGTGCATATACTTATTCCCCAAAACTCAAAACTATTCTAGAATAATTATATTCCTAACGCCTTAGAATACATTTAAAATAAACAGCATATAATACTTTCATGTAATTTCAACTTTTCGAATTTATTTCAAATCGACAAACTAAAACTTATATATGGACAAACATTTTAGCTTTTTATTTTGCCGATGTGATGACCACGAAAATAAGTCATTTGTTAAAAGGAAGGTGATTCAGAACCATTGGTAGCAGCATCATACAAGAAAAAAGTTCATTATATACTGTGGCTAATTTATATTAATTAGCCACAAAATCAGCTTTGTACAACATAAATTTATAATAAATTGAAAATACTATTTCCATATAAATTATTCTTTTTTAAAGCAGTTTCTTTGTTAGAAATGTCCCACGCTAAAACCACTTCGTTTCCCACACCTCGTCGGCGCCTTTATAATTAAGTTTTATTGCCCTGTAGCACCTCGGGGCAAGAATATCGTACGTCACGGTTACGCAGCGATTTTCAACCAATCACATTCTGCCAACAACCTGAACACTTCTGTTCCCAAGTTTTCGAGACAGTTCTGTTACTAGGCACCAAACGACTCAGACGTACTCCTGTCCGCTGCTTAGGGTCTCAATTTCCTATCAATATGTCATCGTCATTATATTACGAAGTTATCCTGTGCCAATAAAGATTCTGAATATTGTACTTCGTCTCATCATAATCTACCGATTAGCCATTTACAGCATATCTTCTACGATTACGACAACGTTGGACGAGATCTACGATTACATCAGTCTCCCGCGGAGACTAGGATAACAGAATCGATAATAGGTTATCGTTATCAATATTCCGTTGGTCATTGACACCCTTACTTGTAAACAATAACCGAAATACTATAATACAATAGACTATTCAAAACCAAACATTTTGTGTAAATATGATTCAGTTGTACAGTGGAAACCCGATAAATTTTCGACACCACTAGAACACGAGTTGGTTAAATACCTGGTTATAACTATTTTCTTGTCACTTTTCCAGAATCTGACACGAATATCCATTTGTCCTTTCTGTGCCACTTTATTTAACGATTCATCAAAACATATCGCAAAGTTTTCAACAGGAAACAGAATAACTGCAAGTTTGTCTTTAAAGAATGTAGCCAAGCCAAAAGCTATCGCATACAATGTTTTGTCCTTTTTCATCGTAATTTCCTTAGTAATAGCATTTTCTGGAAACAATTCTTGGAATATTTCATCTAGGGGGGGTAGAGACACAAAATAATAAACTTCGCGGATTTGGGACCACTATTTACATTTAGGCTCAGGCGACATTATCCAACCAGTAAAGACAACCTCACAAGATCAGTATGAAGTTGTTCTTAGGATGTCCTGAGGACAATTTGGGTTGTGCGGGAAAGGACTTAAGATGAAGATAAACTTCGTTTAAAAAAAAGGCCCAGTTCTGACCCCTGTGCACGTAAGGTGACTAGAAACGCCTACCTATTATATTAGGATCGTAAATTCAATCGAATGGAGAAGTTTGGTGAACACACAAAGCAACCAAAAATAATGATTCTGAATGCAGATTGCATTTATTTTTGTGCAGATAATGTCCAGCAAGGGGAGGAAAGAAAATAAGAAATCACATACGAAAATGGGCAAAATAAAAACTGCTATGACAAAACATTACGAATTATAGATAATTCAGATATTTGAATCTATACAAATGAATAAATCACCATACCGTATCAGATTAAGAAAATTCAATTAAATTAATGTGAGATGGTATTTTTAAAAGTTGTAGAAAGCAGAACGATCAGCACTTGACAAGGACTGCAATATATTTATTAGCAAAACACTCTTTTTACACCAACCAACATACTACAAACTTCCGACACATCTTGATCTTAATTCCATTCTGATTCTCTCAGTGGCAACATTTCCCTGTTATCGTTTTGTCTCGAGGTTGCGACATTCGCCTATCTTAATATTCTATTGACGCCATCTCAACAAGAAAAACAACTAATGGGATCCAATTCCTACACACACGCGCACACACACGCATACGCACACGCGCACACATCGCGCACCCACATGTATTATTACGTATTAGCTAAGATGAACATACATGCACGCATACACATACATACATACATACATTAATACACGCACGCACGCACGCATACACACATTATTATTAGCTACATACACATACATACATACATACATATGCATACATATATACATACAGCATTTATATGTATATATATATATATATATATCATCATCATCATCATCATATTCAACCATTATCTATCCACTGCTGGATGAAGGTCTCTCCAAATGCTTTCCACACAAGTCTATCCTGAGCAATTCGCTTCCAAGTCACCCCAACCTGTTTTCTTATTTCATCCACCCATCTAGTTTGAGGACGTTTAGTCCGCCATCTTTTGAGCAATAATGCAACTGAAACGAAGTACAATTGAGTCAGCTACGTATTACACAAACTTTTATATGATTATAAGCCATATAAAAGCACTACTTAGATATCAGTCGACGGAAACGTAAACAAAGTTCAGCGTCTTTTTTGAAAAAACGTATTTTTCGAAAGTTTTCGCTCTTTTAAGCTTAACAACCAATTTCAGATACATCAAGTAAAGAAATAAAAGTAAAGGAAAAATTTCAAAAACGTTGAACGGAAGTTTTATATCTTACTTTATATACATCAATCAATGTCAGCGTGGTACAGGGTATATATATATATATATATATTTATACTTGCCGCAGAGAGTGCTCCTTTTAAGACTGTAGCTATGTTTAATCCTGCTTATATTCAATTTGAAACTTGAAAGAAGTTTTTACGAATTTTTGTGGAAAAAAGCTGCTTTTGATGGTCGTGCCATTGAAAATCTTTCTCAGAGTTCGGCGGAAAAATTACGACGAATTGTTGATTTGATACCACTTTTTTAAAACTCAATACAGGAAAATGGTATAAAGTGTAAGAATTTCTAACTTTGCAGCATTCTATTCGTTGTATCCGTTTTGAAAAGCATAATGGAAATCCTTGGAATTTCTTATCCAATACTCCATTTTATTACTGTATAACACTGTATTAATTATAAATTATTTTCTTCTCAACATATATGCCAGTTGTTCAAACATGAGATCTCTCGTGGTGTTTGAAAAGAAATATATAATACGTTTTTTTTCAAATACTACGTTCTATCACTAAAGACGGTTCTTCAAACTCATGTTCCACTATCAGAGACGTTTCCTCTAACTTAGGTTTATAATGTAATTGACTTTTCATTTCCACTATACCCGTAACCGCCGTTGGTAACACGGCTTGCCATTACACGTTGTGTGTATCAGATACCTTTTTAAAGAAAACAGCCATAGGCTATTGAAACAGCTGTAAACAATTAAATATTTTATTCAACTGTGTTAATTTGTTTCATTCTCAACCATTTTATGGCGGTGGTTCCCAGTCTAGGGGTCGCGACCGTCAATGGGTCCGTGAACAGGTTTCTGGGGGGTCGTCGTAAATATTTTTAGTTGTAATTATTTTAATAAGCAATTTCATATCAAATATTTCCAACGCTTTAATATTTCAACATGGCTATACCTATTGTAATATTCTACTCATTTGTATAAATTCTACTAATGTTAACTTTACTATTATATACATTAATATTTGTTACATTCTCTATTATAATATACATAATTAATGTACTATAAATAATTAATATAATTTTGAAATTAATGTGTTTTCTTTACATTTTATGGAATCATGGGGAAACCGAGGGTCTGAGAGTCATGCAATAAACATCGCAAACCTCTCTCTCTACCAGAACTTACAGGATTTTTGGGTAAAACTCCGAGTTGGGCAGTTCATCTGATGTCATCGGCAGGGCTTCCTAGCAAGGGTTTCACAGCTTCCTCAGCTGGAAGTGCTCCGGCCCCAAAATGGCGTCAGATGGGATCTCCCAACATGCGGGTATATAAGCTTGTGGGACCTTCGCTACAACTCTCTTATTCTGGTTTTCGTCTGACAAAGGGAGCAGTTGGCTCCCGAAACGTCGTGTTTTTAAACCTTACGCCAGTGTCGAAATAACTGTTTGTTATGGAATCTCCTGGTGAAACTCTGTATTGTTTCGTTATATTCATACAGTCCTATTGGGGTTGTTATCGCCATTTTAAACATATCATCTTTGGCAATTGATACTTTGTTATATGCTCTCACTAGATTAAGTATACTGAATATTTTCTTGCCTGCCAAACTAGGAGCAAAACCTCGTATGTGTGGTATAGGGTACTTGTCAGGTTCTGTAACTGCATTTAATCTCCAATAGTCTCCACAAATGCGCCAAGTACCATCTTTTGGCACCATATTGATCGGACTTGACCATTGACGCTTTGAAGCTTTAATTATATTTTGGCTCGATAAAGTTTTAAATTCCTTTTTTTTAAATTCCAATTTTTCAGGAGTCAAACGTCTAGCTTTTGCAAAAACCGGAGGTACACTTGTAGGAATATAGTGTATAGTTTTGTGTTCCAACTTAGTGCCAACCAAAGCAGGATTTGTAATATTAGGACACTTAAATAACAATTTATGATATTCAGGGGACACAGTTATTAAACGTAACAAAGGAATATTCACAATTTCACCTTTTGTAGTTAATGACGTAGCTTTATCAATCAAACATCTATTTCGTACGTCAATAACAAATTATACATTTCCAGAAAATCCACTCCAATAATTGGACGTGAAATATCTGCAACAGTGGAAGTTCATTTAAAAAATTTACGTAGACCAAAAACCAACTCAAAATAAATTGTTCCATACGTATCTATTTTTGAACCATTAGTAGCATATAAACATAAGTATTTTTTATAATTCACCCCTTTAACGTAACTCATGAGAAATACTGAAATGGAAGCACCGCTATCAACTAAAAACTGATTACCAGATTTTCTATCGCTGATAAATGAACAGTTATTTTTCCCCATTACACCTGACACCGTATAATCAGGGGAATTTACTAATTTCCCGTCCAAGTGCAAGGAGGTGTGCATTTGTTTGCTTTACGTTCAAAATTTGCATGATACCAACAATAACCCTTTTCTTTATTATTTCTTACTAACGGCTTTTTTCTACTATTAAGACATTCACCTGAAACAAATAGTCTCGAAACGATCTCGCGAAGTGGTACGGTCACATAAAGATGCACGGTCCCGTAAAGTTGTACGGTTCTTATCTCTTTCAACTGGTGGAGACAAACGCTTAACCTGTTCCGTTAATTCCACTACTTGAGTTTGTAAATATGTTAACGTTACGTCATTTGATACTTCCTCTACTACGGAATGCATACCAGATATTTCATGTATTTTATCAGCCATTTGAATTAACTGACTAAGGTCACTACTGTCTACTGACAATATTTGTTGAGTTTGGATGGGTAAACTACGTAACCATGAATTACTCAACATTGACTCAACCAATCTACCAACTGATAATTCTTTCATTTGCCTCAACAACTGACTTGGTGTTTTATCACCGAGGATAAGATCCTGCAATAAAGTTTACAAACGCATGTTTTCCGATTGTGCATACAATTCATTAATACGTTTAAGCTCTGAATATGACTCTTTAGGGGGATCTCTTATTATATCGTTAACACCTAACAATAAATCGTTATCCAAAACTGCAACGACACCATGAACTTCGTCTGTTCAGTAGTTATCTTCAATATGAAATTGCGATTCAAGTTGAACGTACCAAAGTTCAGTGTTTGTTTTCCAAAATGGTGGTGCCTTAAATGCAACTCTTGCCACTTCTGTTTCCGGAATTATTAACAAAAAAAATCTATACCACTGAGAGACAAAGAATTTTTTATTATTATTTCACTTTTAAATTACTTTGTGGTAAAAGAACTGCTACTTTTTAAACAAAATAACGTTATATTTTACTATTACTTGTGGCGCAAGGACAACCACACTTTCCTGACTATTTAGAATTTTAACACAATTACGATATTAATATAGAATTCTAGACATATTTGACGAATACCACTACTCGAACCCAATACAAACGGTAAGAAATGAATTTACCCGCTGGATTTGTTTCCGCGCACTGTTTTTTTTACCTCGTAACAAAAGGTCCTGGAATTAACATAATAATGGTTGTTTGAATATTTCCGCCAATTCGTCCACAGAGTGTATAAAAAGTTCGTTATTTAGGAAGGTCAAATATAAATACAGAATTTCTTTTATAAATTGTATTGAATGCTCACGACGCGTTAAGAACCGTTGAAAAAAAAATGTTCAAAGTGATCTTGTAGAATGAAAAACGTCCAGCAACTCCAGTGCGAAGAAATGTTCAACTAAAGGTAACCTTCTCGAGAAACTCAGACGCCAATACGCTCCAGGTCGAATTAGATGAAACGTTCCATCCTTGGCTTCGGAACATCCGCAGATTATATACCGAAACCATATTTCAAAAAACAAATTGAGAAAATGGTGTTTGTTGCATTTGGTGCTCGAAGTGCAATCGAAATTTTGCCAATTACTTGAAGAATCGGTTTCATCCACTGGAACTTCTAATATCAGATTTACCTCTGAGAAATGTCGAAAGGACAGCGAGGATAGCAGCATACTGATTGAAATGCTCCAAAAATGAAAATCGTAAACGAAGTTCGCTGGTCACCAATATATAGCGAAGCTTTGTTCACCAATATGTGGTATTTCTTATCTGACTCCAGCTCCACTATATCTTATTATAACTTGATTACATAATCGATAAAACCTGTTGAATTCGGTATTTATATTAGTCCCGAAATGACTGATCCAGTTGTTGAAAACAATAACAGTTTATTGCGCCATTTAAACATAACGTAAGTAAAACTGGTTAGTAAACGCAATATAAATTCTAACGTAACGAACGAGGACTCCAACATCGACACGCAGAGTGCTAGTTAAGAGAGAGAGGGAGAGCGTACGCTTCATCGTACACTATATCTAAAAGGTGATACATTTGCGTAACTCATGCTAATCAACATGCGACAAATGTGTGCCTTCCATAAATGCACATAATCCATATATATCCCCCAACATTTCATAATATGTATGCCTGCATTTCAACTCATTTTTATTTTCGGAAAATTTCCCTTATACTTTATTAAAAAATATTTCTGAAATTGCCGAGAGTAAGAGCCTCCACAGATTATACATTACCATAGGCGTAAAGTTACTGGGCCTGTGGGACATTGAGTCTTTCCTCAACAAAATAATTTGAAATAAATTGCAATTTTACATATACTGTAATGTAAAAATGTATGTGATATACGCTTGGACTCTCAATAATGTTTGAAATTCAACCTTGATGCCTGTTACTTTAAATAGTCACACTCAATTTTAATTCCATTATTTACAAGTTGAAATTACACAGAATTAGTCACTTTTACATAAACCAAACAAGCCCTGTTGATAAAATAGTGACTAAAAATATTTAAGTTTAATATTTGATACTTCAATTTTTAGATGCATGTGCATTATACGTTACATTCACTTTTTTTATAAAGCATTGCCATGTGCCTAATATAATTTTTATTTCAGAATATTTAGACTCAAAAACAATTTTAACAACGGTAAAAGAGATATCGCAGAAAAGAAAAAATCTCGAAAATCTTGTTGGGCATGTCGAGATGGCCTGGCAGTCATTATCATATTGTCAGTTTAGTGTTATAATTGGCCTTATCCATTTCGAAGAAAGGGCCTATTCTTGTTTCTGCTTAATAAAGTATCCTCAGGAATATGACAATATCGAATTTTTGTCTTTAAATCGAAATGGAAACATAGTTATCTAGAAACAACTCAAACTATATCCATCAGTGATATATTTCGCGAAATTGTATGAATAATATAAAAACGCAAAAATTACCGCAGCTAAATTTTAATATATTAACAGCCGTTCCACTAACTCGTACGTTCTGCATGATGTTAATGTTTGCTGACATCGTAAGCCAAAAAATTAGTTACATTCGTTCTGAAGAAAATAGCCTACGTGTTGAAACGGCTGGCAATGTATTAAAATTTAACTGCAGTGATTCGTGCTCTTACATTATTTATATGCCTAAACTATATTTCATAAAATTAGGAAGTTTAAAATCACGGAAATTTCTGTAAAATATAATGTAATTTGTCAAGGAAAGAACTCCCTGACTGAAAAAAAAGTCATTACAGTGAATTAATTTTGAAAATTAACCTTTTGCACTCAAGTGGCTTCACTGAGACGAAGGGTAACATTCAACATAAGGCTATAATTCCATTAGCTAAAAAGCTTAGTGTGCAAGTTAAATTCTGACACCACGTGACTTTAAGTGAAAATCTTCTCTTTTTTATTTAGTAAAGTTAAAAAAGGAAAGAATTATCTACATGTACATGTTCTCCTTTCTTATTTTAATCCCTAGGAGGATATAAAGCCTTCTCTAAAGATATTCATTTGCTTCGGTTTTCAGGAAGTCTGTTTACTTTACCCCTTTCCTTTAATTCCGTCTCATGTAGTTTTTATCTGTGTGCGTTCCTTTGTCTACCTCACATTTGATCTTTCCCTGAAGGTCAATCTAGTGATTTTCTGCAATTATCGTTTGTTTTCCTCCGAGAGTATTCCCTAGCCAGCCATATTATCTATGTATAGACGAAGAAATGATATTCATTGTGCACAGATAGTAAAAGGTTTTAGCACAATACAATTAAAACATTATAAAATCGACGATAGTTTCGGACGATTAATGGTCGTCCTTCTTCTAGCATTGTAAAATGTCGAATAGCAGCAAGGGCGTGTTGCCGATTTCGGGCTTGTTAAGTTGCCACAAAAATTAACAAATATAGAAACGATTAATCGTAAAGTGTTAAAGAGAGCTGTGTGAAGGCCAACTTTTTTCTTATGAGAAGCGTGGAGGCCAACTTTTCTTTATGGTAAAAGAAGAGGCAGTATAATTGCGGAGGCGAATCCAAATCAAGAGGAGGGTCTGGTGAAGAAAACGAAGAAGGTGTAGGCTGAAGAAGAGAGTTCCAAGCACCACTGAAGCCAGGGGTGGATCCAAGATCATCAACTAAGTAATTCCTGAACTTGTGAATAAAATAGGCTTCTGCGCAGTCCAATTCCAAAGGTGAGCGAAGTTTAAAGATGATGCTAGCATCGTTGAAGAGGAATTTGTGGCTGAATTCATGGCAATGCACCGCGATGGAAGACTTTTTAAACTCTACGCTCAACGTATCTTCGGTGTTCTCTGTGGTTTATTAATTTGGAAACAGCCCTGTAGCCGCAAATATATTAAAGTTATGTATCAGTAATTTTTTTTAGTTAGCAAATTTTCAATTGAGTGCGGAGGCAGTTACTTAAAAAAAATGAATTTCACGAGGGTATGTCAGAGGTATCTTTTTTTTTTTGGAATTTTTGATAGGTGTACGGCCTGAAATATTCCAAAGTTCTAGCATTTATTACCTGCTCCTTGTTTAGAGAAGAATGACCCTTGTCCTTGCGCCATAAAAATAACCAACCAACCAAACAAACAAACAGACTTATTCTCTGAACATGGATGAGGGATTATAATTTGGGTAATGTATTTTGCCCTACAAAATAAGAAAAATAATTAATCAATTTGCAATGTTTATAACTAATATTCTGACACTGTGCAAGGATGAGACAAAACCTAACAAAAACATAGATAATCAAGCAACGTTTAAACTTTTAACTTGAAGTCTTGTATCGAATTATGAAGTTGTTAAAATTTTGTTAAATTAATTTCGTTTCCATTTATGACCTATGATTTATATTACAAATTGCCGACGTTGTGTGATGATATATTTTAACATCCCCTACTTTTAAATATGTTCAAAATTTTGAAATTCTACCACTTCCGTTCCAGCTCACTCTGTATGCCCTGTTATTTAAATCAAACGGCACAGAAAATATTTGGATATTTCAACAAGTGCGAAATGAGCTGTCTTTGAACAGAGTTTCTGACGAAATCTTCCGAAATGAAACAATTAATTCCATTTTCAGCTTCCTTGCATCCGCTGATGTACTCTTTTTGAACGCCAGGCGAAGCCCCTTCCGCTATAATACGCCTGAAGATAACAATTCCTTCACATGCTATAGCAATTTACACTTCGTCTCGCTTTCCACACAATTTAAGTATTTGCTAAACATCGCAAAGCATATTTCCGTTAGATGTACAAAAGCGTGAAAGCAGAAAACGCGGCGGCAGTAAAAGTTTTAAATGACGCATAAAGAATTGTGCAGCAACAATTCCATTTCCTTAAATTATAATGATTGCATGTCGGAAGTAATGGGGTTTGCAGCGTAAGAGCAATTTCTCCGTTGCTTTTCCGATTATTCTTGTCATTTGAGCGTGTGTAGGAAAACCGGTTAAAAAATGTCGAACGGCGAATTTTTATAAATTAGAGGAAATATACAAAAACACGAATTGTAAGAACCGAGTTGTAATTTTTTTTAAACATTGGATTAATTTTATTCTAAATATACAAGGTAACTCTAATGTACATGGGCGGATTTACCATTTTACAGCCCCTTCCAACCAGTTCGTCCCCACCCTCAATCAGTGGTAGGAACATAAAAATTGCTACATTTAATATATGCCAAAAATTTTCGTGTTGACAATAAATATGTTGAAAAACAAACACACAATTATACAATAATTTTTGCCACCCACGTATATTTTAGCTCAAACTAGAGCTTTTTTTATATTTGGAGAAAAAGAGGCGCCGTCCTCATCCTGGATTCGAACCAGGGTCCCCGCGTTGAGCCCGCGGTGTCTTGACCTACTAGACGAACGAGGACAAGAACAAACGCATTTTTCTCCGTATATGAGGATGTAAGATATTATTACCCTTCACAGGGATAACACAATTGCCAAATATGGTCAACACAGAAAAGCCTCCGGGGCGAGATTTTTGTGAGTTTTCGTGGGGGAATTTATTATACAATAATTTTTGCCACCCACGTATATTTTAGCTCAAACTAGAGCTTATGTAACTAGAGCTTAAAAAAAACCTAATTAGAGCTAAAATATTACCGTATATTGCATAGCATTATTGCATATTGTATAGTATTATTGCATATTGTATATATTATTGTATATTGTATAGTATTATTGCATATTGTATATTGTATTTATATATATTGTATAATATATACAATACAATATATTGTACATATTGTATTGTATAGTATTATGCAAAACTTATTGTATAATAAATTCCCCCACGATAAACTCACAAAAATCTTGCCTCGAAGGCTTTTCTGTGTTGACCATTATTTGGCAATTGTGTTATCCCTGTGAAGGGTAATAATATCTTACAACAAACTCATAAATTGAAACATAAACATTAAACAATATTAACTTATATTGAAGTATTATTTCTTCTTGGTATATAATAAATCAAATTCAATTTTATTGAAATAAATTTGTATTTACCAAAAAAAAGCTTATCAAACACTGGCATTTAAATGGAACGCGTGAAGTCTGGCATTTTTCCGGCAAAACATTGAATTATATCATCGTATGGTATTAATTTTGTTAAATCAGACTCAATACACAAAATTTTGCCGCCCTAGTCTATAGCCTAGTATAGCCTATTGGGAAATACGGCGCTAATAAAGTGGTTCCTTCCTCATCGTTATATCATTACGTTTGGCCTATCATTTTAAAGAAAACCATTTAAGTGCAAGGAATTCTGTTGTTGTGTCGAGGTACATTAAGTAGCTTCGACCAAC
>QLNU02014176.1:37612649-37632617 GCA_006491805.2 Dysdera silvatica | reverse complement strand
ATTGCAGGATCTTATCCTCGGTGATAAAACACCAAGTCAGTTGTTGAGGCAAATGAAAGAATTATCAGTTGGTAGATTGGTTGAGTCAATGTTGAGTAATTCATGGTTACGTAGTTTACCCATCCAAACTCAACAAATATTGTCAGTAGACAGTAGTGACCTTAGTCAGTTAATTCAAATGGCTGATAAAATACATGAAATATCTGGTATGCATTCCGTAGTAGAGGAAGTATCAAATGACGTAACGTTAACATATTTACAAACTCAAGTAGTGGAATTAACGGAACAGGTTAAGCGTTTGTCTCCACCAGTTGAAAGAGATAAGAACCGTACAACTTTACGGGACCGTGCATCTTTATGTGACCGTACCACTTCGCGAGATCGTTTCGAGACTATTTGTTTCAGGTGAATGTCTTAATAGTAGAAAAAAGCCGTTAGTAAAAAATAATAAAGAAAAAAATTATTGTTGGTATCATGCAAATTTTGAACATAAAGTCGACAAATGTACACCTCCTTGTATTTGGACAGAAAACTAGTAAACTCCCCTGATTATACGGTGTCAGGTGTAATGGAGAAAAATAACTGTTCATTTATCAGTGATAGAAAATCTGGTAATCAGTTTTTAGTTGATAGCGGTGCTTCCATTTCAGTATTTCCCATGAGTTACGTTAAAGGGGTGAATTATAAAAAATACCTATGTTTATATGCTACTAATGGTTCAAAAATAGATACGTATGGAACAATTTATTTTGAGTTGGTTTTTGGTCTACGTAAATTTTTTAAATGAACTTCCACTGTTGCAGATATTTCACGTCCAATTATTGGAGAGGATTTTCTGGAAATGTATAATTTGTTAATTGACATACAAAATAAATGTTTAATTGATAAAGCTACGTCATTAACTACAAAAGATGAAATTTTAAATATTCCTTTGTTATTTAATAACTGTCTTCCGAATCTGAATATCATAAATTGTTATTTAAGTGTCCTAATATTACAAATCCTGCTTTGGTTGGCACTAAGTTGGAACACAAAACTATACACTATATTCCTACAAGTGTACCTCCGGTTTTTGCAAAAGCTAGACGTTTGACTCCTGAAAAATTGGAATTTAAAAAAAAGGAATTTAAAACTTTATCGAGCCAAAATATAATTAAAGCTTCAAAGCGTCAATGGTCAAGTCCGATCAATATGGTGCCAAAAGATGGTACTTGGCGCATTTGTGGAGACTATTGGAGATTAAATGCAGTTACAGAACCTGACAAGTACCCTATACCACACATACGAGGTTTTGCTCCTAGTTTGGCAGGCAAGAAAATATTCAGTATACTTAATCTAGTGAGAGCATATAACAAAGTATCAATTGCCAAAGATGATATGTTTAAAATGGCGATAACAACCCCAATAGGACTGTATGAATATAACGAAACAATACAGAGTTTCACCAGGAGATTCCATAACAAACAGTTATTTCGACACTGGCGTAAGGTTTAAAAACACGACGTTTCGGGAGCCAACTGCTCCCTTTGTCAAGTGAAGGCAGAATGAAGAGTTCGTGAAAGTCCTAAGCTTATATACCCGCATGTTGGGAATCCCCATCTGACGCCATTTGGTGCGGAGCATTTCCAGCTGGGGAAACCCCAATCGGGGAAACCCTCGCCGGGAAAGCCCCCGCACCCGACGATGTCAGATGAACACCCCCAACTCGAGGTTTTGCAAAAATCCTGTAAGGTTCTGGTAGAGGTTTTGCGATGTTTATTGCACGACTCCTCAAACCGTAGGTTTCCCATGATTCCAGAAAAATGTAAAAGAAAACACATTAATTTCAAAATTATATTAATTATATATATTACATTAATTATGTAAATTATAATAGAGAATGTAACAAATATTAATGTATATAATAGTAAAGTTAACATTAGTAGAATTTATACAAATGAGTAGAATATTGCAATATGTATAGCCATGTTGAAATATAAAAGTGTTTGAAATGTTTGGTATGAAATTCCTTATTAAAATAATTACAACTAAAAATATTTACGACGACCCCCCAGAAACCTGTTCACGGACCCATTGACGGTCGCGACCCCTAGACTGGGAACCACCGCCATAAAATGGTTGAGAATGAAACAAATTAACACAGTTGAATAATAAATTTAATCGTTCACAGCTGTTTCAATAGCCTATGGCTGTTTTCTTTAAAAAGGTATCTGATACACACAACGTGTAATGGCAAGCCGTGTTACCAACGGCGGTTACGGGTATAGTGGAAATGAAAAGTCAATTACATTATAAACCTAAGTTAGAGGAAACGTCTCTGATAGTGGAACATGAGTTTGAAGAACCGTCTTTAGTGATAGAACGTAGTATTTGAAAAAAAACGTATTATATATTTCTTTTCAAACACCACGAGAGATCTCATGTTTGAACAACTGGCATATATGTTGAGAAGAAAATAATTTATAATTAATACAGTGTTATACAGTAATAAAATGGAGTATTGGATAAGAAATTCCAAGGATTTCCATTATGCTTTTCAAAACGGATACAACGAATAGAATGCTGCAAAGTTAGAAATTCTTACACTTTATACCATTTTCCTGTATTGAGTTTTAAAAAAGTGGTATCAAATCAACAATTCGTCGTAATTTTTCCGCCGAACTCTGAGAAAGATTTTCAATGGCACGACCATCAAAAGCAGCTTTTTTCCACAAAAATTCGTAAAAACTTCTTTCAAGTTTCAAATTGAATATAAGCAGGATTAAACATAGCTACAGTCTTAAAAGGAGCACTCTCTGCGGCAAGTATAAATATATATATATATATACCCTGTACCACGCTGACATTGATTGATGTATATAAAGTAAGATATAAAACTTCCGTTCAACGTTTTTGAAATTTTTCCTTTACTTTTATTTCTTTACTTGATGTATCTGAAATTGGTTGTTAAGCTTAAAAGAGCGAAAACTTTCGAAAAATACGTTTTTTCAAAAAAGACGCTGAACTTTGTTTACGTTTCCGTCGACTGATATCTAAGTAGTGCTTTTATATGGCTTATAATCATATAAAAAAGTTTTATTGTGACTTTTTTAGCAAAGACAACTTGCTTTCCATGGCCTTTCGAAACTAATCACTAGCTATTTGAAATTTTGCAGTACATATATAAGGTTTTCTCTTAATGACATAATTGTAATTAATTTATATTTCCATTTTTTATTTATTTATTTATTTATTTTATTTTTTTGGTCCATCAGGACATACATACCTTCTATAAAAATCAAAATAGCAATATATATATCAAGAACAATGTATTACACTAGTTGCCCAGCGGCCCTTTGGAAAAAGTTGCTATCTGTAAGATACCATCTTTGATCACTAAGCTACTATCCAGCAGAGTCCTGGGTTTTACTATGATATTAATTAGTGTATGGTATTAACAGTAGGATATCACTGAGAAAAGAATAAGTAAATTTGAAAGCCTATGTAAATAATCAGATTCAACATGAAGTCAATAATTTTTAGTCCGACATTATCATTCGGTCTTGAGTTCTATCAAAATATATTTGCCAATCATAATTTTTATCAAAAATAAATTAAGTCGGTATAACAGATAGTACATTTAAAAGAATCAAAATCATGACTAAATGACACAAAGAGCATAAGAAAGATAAATCACTACTTCGCAAAAACATTTTAAAGAAAGATGCAAGAAGAAAATCTCATAGGATTGGTTTAAATAATTCCGAGGAAAACAAAAGTTTCAAACTGCCAGGAAAGGCATTTCACAATCTAGCACTCATGCGGTTTACATTTCGACCTATGTAATTTTATCTACATATTCCACGACAAGATCATTTCTGTAACATGTGTGATAGTTATGAGATTAATAACAAGGCGTTATAATGTCAGAAAGCTCCATGTGTTTCAATCGCCGATAATAAAGCAAAAAGAAATTGTATTTTATTACAGCATCAAAATTTAGCGACTGTATTTTGGGATCCCGGCAAATAATGCATAAAATTGCGCATATCACGGTTAATATTTTTTTAAAGCAGGTTTACCATCCCTTGGAAGTCCTTGATGAGAGAGATTAGTGTAATATATATGTCTTATATATAGAAGAAAATATATGTAAGAGGAAAAATATCATTAAACAGAAAAAAGTTTCTGCTGGTTTACAACATGGTAACCGCTTCCGTTTCGGCGATTGTTTTGCAGTCATTACATTTGTTGCATCATGGCGTTCTAACATGTGTGAATTTTGTTTAAAATTTTGCCACGTTTACGAATTTAACAGATCGCGAGGCCGCGATTATCTGATGTGTTTAGTAGGCTGGGGATGTGGGGGAACCCGAACAAGTCATTTACTGATTCGGGAAAAAAGTAGTAGTGGGTTAAAAGAAAGTCTTAAGTGTTGTTAGAAACATTTCACCATAGTGGACGGTTGCTACAACCGTTAGCGTCCGCCATGGTGAAGAATTTTGTAAAGTCGCCAGCGGTTACCGTCTTGTAAACTAGCACCAAAACGTTAAAAAAAAAACGTGTGTAACTTTACAAATTATTTATCCAAACCGCAAAATATATTCGTTAAATGGAAATAGTCAATTAAAACTCCGTTATTGAGAGAATTGCTGTAGTATTAAAGCACATTGATATCCAGTCGCAACATAACGATGACGGGAATACAAATTATGATGCGAAGACTCCCATGTTAAGCCCTGTCCTAAATAACTTACCGCCGGCCGTGGCGGCACGTAAAATATATATATAATAAATTTCAAATGAACTTGATATGTCTATTTGTTAATATTTCATAAAGCAAACTGACATGATATGTCTGGTTACAAAATATATCTGCTTATCATCTGCATATTATGTATATGATAAATTACTCTCAAAGAAAATAATTCCTTGGCATTTGGTGGGCACTGAATCCCCAGTCTTTGGATAATCAGTCAAGTGCTAATTTCCATTGAGCTATTGGCGTCGATTAAACTCTAATATTAACACTCTAAACTTTAGTATTAACATTTTATGCTACGATTAGAATTGTTTGACTTTAATGAACAAATGTTTGTAATTGGCATTTGAATTGCGTTAATATGCTCAGCTTCGAAGACGCTGAAGACTGCACAGAAATGTCGACATGGAACATGTAAGACTTCTGTGGTAACTAACAAGGGAACCTTTTATCATCATCGTCGCACTTAAGAGTCGACACTAGGATTATTTTGTGTAGTTTTTAACGCTGATTCCGAATATGTATTTAGTTCTTTGCAAAACTAATTGTTCGAGTAATTATGACCTCTTAAAGAAGAGTTGGCGACCTTTTAGCGAGAAATTTAATCTGAGTTTTGTTATATAAAATATTAAAGCCTTTTAATAGTAGTAAAACTGTATGTAAAAATGGGGAAAACGCGTAAAATTATGACAATGTCTACATTTTCAAAATGAATATATGTCATAATGTAAAATGTCGCAGTTCTCACAATCCAATTTAAAAGACAGTCCTTGGACATTGGCGAACTTGTAAAACTGCGTGAATCTTGTAAGCATATGAGATTAGCGAAATGTCTGAAATGCACAATACTCATTGAGTGGGCACCTGGTTTGGATTTCGTTGGCCACAAAACGACTTTACGCCAAATCTTGAGAATGCCGCAATATAAATTTATTGCCAAACGCTCACACGCTTGTCATCTTTAAGTGGTCATAATTGCTCAAAAAAGTGAGTTTTGTAAAAAAGCTAAACACATGTTCGGAAGCAGCGTTAAAAACTATATAAAATAATCTTAGTGTTGACTCCCGGTGCGATGAACGTGATAAAATGTTTCTTTGTAAGTGGTAACGCGTTCTCCTAGTACCCGTTCATCTGAATTCGGATAGCAGGGATGCCATACAAAAAAAAAACCAAAAAAAACGCTTACTGAGTGACTGTTCCTCGTAATCCGAGAGTTGGTTTCATTAGCGGTTCGGATTTCTCGAAAAAAAGGGGGAACCGCTGCCCAAAATTAATAACCCATTTGTCAATCATTCTGGACTCGGTGGTATAGTCGAGGTCTAGCGCAGCCTATCGGCGCTAGGGTACTTCTTTTGGAGACCTAGCGGCACTAGGGCAAAATTTTAGGAAATCATACATTTTACAAACGAAATTCTGTTCAAGTTGTAAATAAAAAATATGCGGCTCTACAATTTTATTAAGAAAAAAAATTTTTTAGAGCAATGACCCTAAAATTTTGAATAAATCAACTAAGAATCGTGGGAATTTAAAGGAAATTACAGCTTGGAACACGTATCATAAACTGTGTTCCGAAAGTAGAAAAAGCCACAATTCGTTGTTTTCCACAACGAAAGGAACAAGGGAGAAAACGAGAAGTTTTGGCAGTCTTTTTCAATTGTTTTCTTTATTTTATTAGCTCACTTCAGAGGTCATTCCTGGTTTAGTTTGGCTTGGGCACATGCGTTTGTATCACGGTATTATTATTTCACGCTTATATACCCCGAAGCTATATGCTGTAGGCAGTGTCGGTCGGGCATTTGGTCGGGGGGGGGGTCTTGCAATGCCAGCTCAACAACCCATACATGATAATTTCTGTCCCTATCAGATTAATGGGCTATTGATGGTTGAGGTTCTCTGATTACCCCGGTGGACCCACTCCTGATTTTCAAGAGAGCTAGGCTACTTTTTTCTGTAAGACTACACCACTGTTCTGGACTTTAAGGTTCACAATAAATCTAATTACTGTATAAGCATAAAAGAATGTTCACAATATTAGACGTATTTTAAAGCAAACTTGAGCAAAATCCGTCCATAGTTAAGCTCACAATGGTGAAAGGGAAGAAACCTTTGCAATGTTATTTTAAGTGTTCGTAAAATTTTAAAGCGGATTTTCTTAGAACATGTTTTTATGAGTTTATGCGTATGGGAGAGCTTTCAAACCGATTGAGATATTTGGATGGAATTTTTCAAGTACATTTATTAGATGGCACTTTATAATACTTACTTACTATTTTTATATATTTGTCACATCTTTATAGGTATAGATAAAACCATGTCAGGCTGTGTAATACAATAATGTATAATGAACATAATAATATTAATAATAATTTTATAAATTCAAAAGGAAAAACAACATTACATACCATTATACACACTGAGTTGCATAATTAGTATACAATGAATTGTCAGTAAAATCATTGCACAATGTAAGTTGGTGAACATATTATCTTAAAGGAAAGAAGCCATAAAGTATTTTCAGAATCAGGAAGAATATGGGTCTTAATGAATATGTGCCAATATCACGCTCACGCAAGTGGCGTTGCAAATTTCAATGGCTATAGCACATATTCCCTAAGTAATTTTTCCCTTAATATTTTCATAAATAAATTAATGTTGTTCGAATATTTTATTTCAATTGCTAATCCCACATCTTGATTCCTTTATAATTAATTTGGCTCTTCCAAACTCTGTTCGTATTTACAGTACGTATAGTTGTTCACTGTATTTTCTAGGTTTATTCCTTTCATCCTAGTTCTGTTATATTTTTACTAACTGTACATTTCTCTTTTCCTTTAATATTTCAAAAAATTTGTTCAAAGTACAACATTTGCTTATTTTAATTATTGGCAAAATTTTATATTTTCTGGCAAAGTTTCCAATATAATTGGTTGCACCCATTTATTGCTTTTATTGTCCTTTTCTTGTATATTGTTTAAGATTTGTGTGTTCCTCGTTCCACGATTTCCCCAAATACTGTCACGATATATCATGTGACTATGTATTAATGAATAAAATAATTCAATTTTTATTTCTGTTGGTATATTATCTTTAAATTGCTTCAGAATTCCGATTCCTTTACTCATTTTCTTGCTGATTTTATTTATATAAGCTTTCCAATTTAGCTTATTGGTCCCTGTTATACCCAAAAAATCTATCTTTCTACAATTTTTATTTCTGTTTTCACAATTTCAATTCTCATGTTTTTTACATTTATATCGATCTTTTTATTCATAAAAACCATTATGTGTTATATATATATTCATCTGTATCTGATTTAAATTAAACCATTTCTTGTATTTTATAACTTTTTCCTCACAGTCTTTTATTACTTCTCTTGTATACTATTATGATCACCGCGAACTACGGTTCCATAACATTATCATTTCTAGATTTTTCGATGGAAATATGTAGACAAAGACGAAGTACCATTTTGACTTCCCACGAAGAGATTTGACCTCGGTGACAAGCAGACGGCGGTAGTGGCCATACGTAACCCGTGGGGAATACACATCCAAGATTTTGCCGCGAAACGGAACGATCATGACACAAAAGATGCTGAAAATCTGCGTCCGGCCATAAGAAAGGAGAGAGGATTTCGCAGCTGAATACATAACGAGCGACCCCACAAAAAGGGCCATTAAATGGTTCTGGAAATGGTCGGAAAGACTAAGCTTTCTCTAGAACGTTCTTGAGGGCAAAGAGAGAATCGGTACATTGCAAGAGCTGGGAGAGGTGCTGACTCTGGTTGAGCTAGAGTTGGAGTTGGAACTTTGCCGTGAGCGCGAGCGGTCGACCTCTGAGTGTCTTGTGAGAAAGAAGCTAGCAGGTTTTTTTCACGGATGAGGATGATCCGATCGCAGATGTGGAACCGAAGCCTCCGCTGTCTTCTCATAATCCGTCGACATAAGTTTTAATGCTATAATTATTATCCTAATTATAACTGTTATTTGTTGTAAGAGGTCTGCATTTGAATATGAACGTTAACCACCTTCTATAATCATCCTCTCAACTTCGACGGTCTGGTGGTATGTTTCGGACTAGCCTGGACGACACACATTTCCGCAAGCCGTAAGTCCCTTTGATTGTCTTCCGTCATTTGTCATGCAAAACTAGATACTAATATATAATCAGCACGTAATGCCATGTTAAGGTAGGGTAACATCTAGGAAGGAAGTAAGCTGGGGAGAAGGTTTAGCAGCGAGAGTCAAGGTTAAATTAGGAAATACTAGTAACTATGTGCTAGATCTAGAATAAATGTGTTTTAATTGTAAATCCGTTGTCATCTTATCTTATTGTTTTATATCTGTTTTTGTATTACTTTAACATGCAATGATCTGCGTTCTACAGAGGACCATTACAATACCTTTATCCGCTATTATAACGGTAGCGTCATCTACAAATAACGTCATTTTTCTTCCGAGGCATTAAATATATTATTTGAGTAAATAGAAATTATTAACGGGCCAAAAATAATTTAATAACTTATAATATATTTGTATTGATTATTCGTAGAAACCTTTTAAATAGAGAATGCTCAGTCAAAACAGCGGTTAGTTATGTCTGTTTTATAAAGTTTGTATATTTATTTGTATACTATTTTTTTATAAGGTAAATTTAATAAGAAATTCAGTTTTCCGCCAGAATAAGTAAATCATCCTTCTTGCTTCCACAGTCTGTTCTCTATCGAATAATGATAAATGCTTCACACTCCTATGAAACACACACTAAATCATGATAAACTTCTTACCGTTAGATAATACATCCGTGTGATTTGGATAAAATCAGTTTTACCATGGAGGGTGAACAGCCACAAATTTTAAGTCCTTTTGTAGTTAATACTTCGGGACTTGTTTAAATACCACTGAACTAGAAAATTCGGGGTGATTTTAGAAAATGCGGACGTAATGATACGGTGGAATGGCGTTTCAACAAACCTTTAATTTGCGATTTTCATATTTTTAAATATTATCGCCTTGGCACAGAAAAGTATCTCATGGAACTAAGAGAAACATTTAGGAACATTTGATTTTACGAACATTTTTAGGATCAGTACGAGTTCGCAAACTCCAGAGTTCTCTATATCTGTTGTCTAAGAAATGCGCAATCACTGTGTTTACATTTATTTGTTAAATTCTCCTAAACTTTTTGGTTTAAGACATTTTGATGCCAGTTTTTATGATTTTGATGGCAAAATTTAGTATTCACAGCGGCAAATAACTAGAAGACTCATTTACCTTTTGCTTACGTAAATCTATCCGGCGCAGTAATGTATCATTTGAATCTATTTTATTATTAACAGTCTCGACAAAAATGTTCCTAGTTATAAATTTGTAACAACTCTTAAGGTAGGATTTAAATATTTGCCCATAATAATATTTGAGAATGATAATATTTAATATTACCCCCTTCAGTTTCATCGCGGTCTTATTAATCAAATATAGATTCTGCACGTAAACATCTAAACGAACAAAACATGAATATACTAAAATTATATTCGCCAAATTTTTAAATATGAAGCCATTGATAATTTACTTGGGGAATATGGAACTAAAATCATGCATTTAATTCATTAACTAGTTAGTTAATTAACCAATGCATTTAGTTTAAGAATTTTCAACCTACGTAAAGTTTAGCTTTGAAATGCCACAAGCGAATTTTGGATAGATAGAGTACAGATAGTCAAAATGTAGTCTATGGTATATAAAATTCTTTTCAAAAATGTAATATTATAGTTAGATATTTATTCGAAATCTAATTGCGCAAAGACAACAATAGTCAGATTCAGTCTTACAAATGGTTAGGCAAGTTAATAATGAAGAGGTATAAAATAATAGCATATGTTAAATACACCCTACTAATCATGGACGAAAATATATATTTACAGACAATAACACCTTGTCTGACGCAGAATGACCCTTGTTGTCGTTGTCCCCTTACAATACAACCAACCAACCGCAGACAGTCATAGTTGTAGCTGATTGCTTTACAACTGTTCTGGCGAAAACGGGTCCACCATCATCAAAACAAAACATACAGCTCTTCTCTGCTGTATCGATCAGAGCATAAAAATAGATCGGAATTTTCCGGTCGATAGCAGCAAAGATATATTTTTGTTTTGATGATGGCTGACCACTTTACCGCCGAAACAATTGTAAATACTTTATCTACAACTGTGGCAATTTCCATCTGTTAAGGTGAAAATTCAAAATTCTCTTTTTAATAAAAAAAGCATAATCAAAATAAAACACTCATAATTAGACGAGCGTCAGTAGACTATTAAATAAAAAATAAATAAATAAGAAAATATATATAAAGAAAAAGAAAAGAAACGGCACACACACTCTCTCTCTCTCTCACGATTGTGTATATATTGTGTATAAATGTATGTTATATGTATTAGTCATCGTGTTATTTCGAGATTCTGCCGCTCTTGTTTTTTAAATTTCAGAAGAATATGTACTCCCGACCTTCGACACCTCTTTTCCTTGAGGACATTACACCAATCCAACATCACATTATATCAATTAATCTCTTCAGCTCCTCATCTATTGTTCCCCTACGTTCATGGTCAACTCCGTGGCGTCAACCTAGCCTCTTCATCCTGAAGCCAGTGCATCAGAATATAACCGAACAATCTTTAATCATCAGAAGGAGCCAAATGACATTAAATTGACTATCTGCTTCAATCAACAATGAATGAACAGTTTGATTTCTTATAATATTTATAATTTGATTGATTGTGTAATTCATTCTTAAGGTCAAATTCTAAAAATGTTCAAAACTTGAAATTACATTAATGGCAAGTGTTGATATACATGTTGTACAATAGTAAGATTGCAATTCTAAAAATTCCCCATTTACCCTCTTAAACCCTTAAATGCATAAACTTCTTCTTTTCTCCTTTTCCCTTTTGCTTCTCAGTAAGGTTACCCTTTTGACCCCCTATTTTCACCACTTGCAAGACGCAGCTGTCCATAAGCCCCCTTACAATTTTAACCTAAACATTTCCCTTGTATCTGCCGCAGTCCATACCAAATCCCACCATCTCTCCCTCAACAACTAAACATACCATATAAATTCTAGCCCCCTTTCTTCAACTTCGACCCTTCAGGCTATAACTTGAACGTTTCTCGAAGACCTGTGAACAGAAAGTCCTAACAACTTCCACGAAATCCCTGGTCGAGGGAGAAGTTGTAGGACTCCTTCGGCGAAAAACAGTCAAACCACCCACAGAGATCTCGGACTCATCCAAAAGCATCTGGCATCAAGACCTCCGAAATGAGATCGAGTTGCTTGAACGTATCACAAATTCCCGTTTATGGGAAAAGACTGTCTAAAAGAGACAAGTTTTTAGTTAACGAAAAGCAGACCCTCGTCCCCACAGAGGGGTAAATCGAGGGGTTAAATCAGCCAATTGAAAAAGAGATTACTTTTACGTAATACTTCAACTGGCCAATCACATTCCACGTTTCTCCTCGATATAGAGTCAAGCCCGGCCATTTTTTATCAGAGTTAGAGTTAGAGATAGAATGTGTGTCCCGATGGCCTGAGAGCAGAAAGAGGTCAAAGCCTCTATATGAAACTACTTGATGCCATTAATACAATTAAACTAAAGAGCCAAGGCTCCTGCCACGGTAGACTCCCTAACATGTAAGTAACTTTCCTTTCTTTCCTTTCCTTAACAGTAAATATAAGTGCCTCCTCTTCCCCCCTTAAAATATTATAATGTAAAAGTAAATAAAATTTTCCTGGGTGTTCTATCCCCAGCGTTTAAGAAAGCAAGAAATTGATTGTATGAAAATCATATGTTTTTGATGTTTACCTGATATATATGATGTTTATGATGATAATTATGTAAGAGCAAGAATTGATGGGAGGTTAACTCCCTAATGTTGTGATTAATTGATACGGCCAACCCCCAATATGAAAAATTTACTAAATTATGTGTTTAAATTAATAAAAGAAAAAAACTTTTGAACCATATTGTTCTCATGTCTGTTTATAATGAACCTGTGGTTATTAATTAATATTATTATACTATTCTGGGTTATGAATAATTTATTGTTCTCATCATTATTCTTCTTATTATTTTGATTAATGTCACTACACTAAGCAATCCTAAATTAATTCATTATAATTACTCAAAGCAAAATTATTGAAAATTTCCTCCCTAACACATCTGTTGCGTCTTCCGACATAATTGGTATATAGAAGTTTTTAGTGGTAACACCTCTCGTATGTTTTTATATTATTTATTTGTTGCTGACAAAATGTTGCTGTTTTCTGTTTAATTTTATTCATAACAGTTTTCAGTGGCAGCAGTTCTTAAATTGTTGCTTTTTATTTTGTTTACTGGTTGTTAAGCGCGTGGAACGCGCCAGTTGCTGACGGGACTTCGTTCTGAATGGTCGGTATGTGGATACCAGTGATCTAGGATGCTCCAACTACGCGAGCTATGGTGCTCTATTGTAGTCATCATATGTATACCAGCGACCTAGGATGCTCCAACTAATCTAGCAATGGTGCTCCAATTCTGTACGTAGACACGATCGAGCTATAGGGCTCCAGTGTTCTGATTGATGTTTATAGTTAGTTAAATAACAGTCCGCTTTCAAAGACTAACGTCTTCACTTATTGGAATTGAAGAAGGTGTGAAATGTTGCATATCAACATGGATACACGACATAGTCCGATCGATTCGGAGATCCTTCGGATGGCCTATGGACAGTGAAGTAGATTGCTGAACTTTTGGAAGTGTGTTAGAAAACTTAAACTGAATTACTGAACTTTTGGAGGTACTTTGGAGAACTTTGAACTTTTAGAAGGACATACCAAGATGTCAACGAAAATTACAGTGCAAATCGCAAAGGCGCTAACCTTCGGGGTCAGATAACAAGACTTTATACTTTTCTAACAGAAGAAGTACATCAAGCAGATGGTGTCGAAATAGATGCTAAGGTAAACAATGTGAGAAAATTGCAAGTAACATTGGAGGAAATAAAGAATGACTATTACCAAATACTAGAGGATGACGAACTGGAAGAAACGGAACACATTCTGTCACAGGTGAACCAGGAATTAGAAAAATTGGATGTAGGTTTAAAAGGCTTTCTAAAAATTCCGAACGCGAATGACGTTAATGAATCGTCGAAGGAAGAGTTTAATTCAAGGACAATTCCCGTAGAACTTCCAGATGTTCTCCTCCCAAAATTCTCAGATGTCTATACTGAGTGATACATCTTTAAAACTCAATTCACTACCTTAATTGCATCAAACGAACATTTGTTAGATTCTAAAAAACTGTATTATTTACAGTCTTCTTTAACTGGAATAGCTAAACAAGTGCAAACCATAGACGATTCGTATTTATCATTAGTTCAAGCATTGACAGAAAGATTTGAAAATAAAAGGTTGATAGTTAATAATCATGTAAAGGAATTATTAACACTTGAAAAGATCACCCAAGGGTCCGCCAAGGATTTACGAAATTTAATAATGTTCAAAAATATTTACGAGCTTTAAAGTTAATGGAATTTAAAACAAATGAATTGACAGAAATTATGTTAATTAATATAATATCGCAAAGATTAGACCGTTAATCTAGAAAGCAGTTTGAAATGACATTAACTTCAACGAAATTACCAGACTGGGAAAATTTTCTTGAATTTACACAAAAAAGATGTCTAATATTAGAGAACTTGTAAGGGAATTCTTGTTTTAATACAAAACCTAAACCATTTTCCAATAAAACGAAAAGTTTTATCGTGAAATCCAATTCATCTTCCTATTCATGCTGTATACAGTATATATAAAGAACGATATGCATGATATAAGCGTCATCAATTTATAAAAGGTACGACAGAGTTAGAAAATATAACCTGATTTTAAATTGCTTTCACTATGCATATAGAGTTGGCGAATGTAATTCGAAAATCAGGTGCTCGTCTTGTTTGAATAAACAAAATAGTTTATTGTACCGTTATCAACAAAGAGTTGATGGCAACAAGGTACAATAGGGGGATAATGTAAACATTCTCTCGTCTAGCAGTCCTCGCATAACAACGAAAAGCGAGGTAAGGGTTCAAAGTGAAACTGAGTCACAAACTCATCCAGCGAAAACTGATTGTTTGTTATCTGTCCTTAGCAAAACGGCGTTGTTATCTACTGCTGTCATTTACGTGAAAGATAAATTTGGAAATTTCCAGCTATGTAGGATTTACTGGGTGGTGAGTCGGCCAGCCATTTTCTTTCTCGTAAGTGCGCAAATCAGTTGCAATTAAAACAAGAAAAAATAAATATTTCCGTTTCTTGCTAAACGGGAACCAATATGAGTATGCATCCAAAGATCAAAGCGTATATTTCAAATCGTAAAGACGATTATTTTCAAACATTAGATTTCTTTACTGTTCCTAATGTAACGAATGTAACACCTTATACACTTTTAAATACTTCTACAGTTAAATGGCCGCAAAATATTGACATGGCGGATACAGAATTTTGTAAACCGGGAAAAACTGATACGTTAATAGAAGCAGAAGCATTTTTCGAATTTCTAAAACCAGAAAGGTTCCGAGTGGCGAAAAATCTGTTAATTCAATATGCAGTGTTTGAATGCATAGTTAGTGGAACTCTCGAAGAATTTCAAGGATCGCAATATTGCAGTTTAATAATACAAGAAAGGAATCTGGATCAAACCATTCAATGAGAGAATATGAAGAATTAGGTCACATGAAGTTAACTAGTGACAACCCAACACCTTCATCTTACTATTTACCATGAAGTTTTTAGACATTGAGAAGTCTTCGAAATTACGAGTGGTTTTCAATGCCTCTACAGCCACATCAAGTGGGCGAAGTCTCAACGATATTCTTCTGAAGGGACGAATTGAACAAGATCTCTTTTCAATAATGATGCACTTCCGCAAACATCGATACGCATTTACTGCGGATATTCAAAAAATGTATAGACAAATAGACATTTTCCCATCTCAAAGGAAATTGCAAAGGATCCTGTGGCACGATAATGCAGAAGGTCCTGTAAAGACTTACGATTTAAATACCGCTACCCATGGGACTACCAGTGCCCCATTCCTAGCAACACGCACACTGCAACAATTAGCTTTAAATGAACAAGCAAATTTCCCCCTTAGCTGCAACTGTCACCTTGACGGATTTTTACGTGGATGATGTTTTTTCAGGGAACCTCAGATATAACGAAAGCAAGAAATTTGCAATCACAACTTATTGCACTATTAAAGAGTGGTGGCATGCATCTGCATAAATTGTGTGCAAATAATCCAGATCTCTTAACAAGCATTCCTCACCAAGATCAGGAATACGATTTCCACAGTTCTCCAGAAGAAGAGTCAGTGAAGGCCTTGGGTGTTTTTTGGAAACCTCGAGGTGATTTCTTTCATTTTAAAGTTAAAATTAACTTGCAAGATAGAAATACAAAACGTGACGTTTTATCACATATAGCCAGGATAGTTTATCCATTAGGTCTGATTGGCCCAGTTATTTCGAAGGCCAAAATATTTATGTAGAAGGTATGGCTTCCAAAATTGGAATGGAAAGAATATCTCTCGAAACTCTTGGCCAAGTAGTGACACACATTTTTATCATCGTCGGATTTGATTCAAGATCTTGTTATACCTATGCATGCCTTCGAAACTCAAGCAAAGGATTCTAATCTTGTAATTCATGGTTTTGCAGATGCCTCATAATCTGCTTATGGTGCTGCAATTTATAGTCAAACTATTCGTGGGGATGGTTCTACTTGATCCACTTCGTTGCGCAGCAAGTCCAGAGTTACACCTGTCCAACAAGTGATTATACCAAGATTGAACTCTGCGCATGTGTCTTACTACCTCAACTCGTAACGAAGGTCCTACAAACCTAAAAACAAAAAGTGGACAGCGTCGTTTTGTGGACTGATTTGACTATTGCAATACCGTGGATAAAGAAATCTCCGCATCAACTCAAGACTTTTGTCAGTAATAGAATGGCTACTATTCAAAGACTAACAAAAGACTCTCATTGGGAACACATCCAATCAGAAAATACTCCTGCAGATATAAGTTCGCGCGGAATGGATCCTAACTTTATGCATTCATGCTCTTTATGGTCCAGACTTGCTGAAGCAAGAAGTTACTGTTACGACTATGAATGAACTTATTGATTATATATATATATATATTATAAGGCCCTTCTTCCAGCACTGAAACCTTTATCAACCCTTGTATTGACTACATGGCAAGAGACTGATTGTTTGGAACATTTACTTTCCATTACCAATGACTATAACAAACTAATTCGTGTTATTAGCTTTGTGTTCAGGTTTCTGACTAATTTAAGGAAAAGAATGGAGAACGAGACGGGGTTGGAAGGCCCTCTGACTTCTGAGGAATTAAACCTTTCCTGTCAAAGTGTTTGCAAATCGGTACGAGTAACTGAGTTTAAACTGGAAATAACGGCGATACAAAATTCAGTTCACATTTTAGAAAAAGTAAGTTACGATTTCTAAATCCTTTCTTAGATAAGAATGGATTATTACTTGCTGGTGGCCGCCTCAATCATTCTTATTTGAATTATGGCACGACATTTCCAGTAATTTTACCTTCCGAACACAAATTCGCTTAAATGATATTTGTATACTTTCACAAAAAAATACTTACATATTGGCCCACAGGCTTTACTTCATCATATTAGATTTCAATTTTGGCCGATTGATAGTCGAAATTTGGCAAGAAAGGTCGTACACGAATATGTTACGTGTTTCAGAAATAAACCAATAGTAGCTGAGCAAATCATGGGTGATTTGCCTTCTGAACGAGTGAATCCTGTACTTCACTTTCTTAACTGTAGAATTGACTTTTGTGGTCTATTCTTAATTAAGTACAAAAATCAAAGGAAGGGTATTTTCCTCAAAATGTACCTTGCCATATTTGTATGTTTAGTAACTAAAGTTATTCACTTAAAAATTGTCACAGATTTAACTTCTGAAGCACTGATAGCAACTTTAAAGTGATTCTTTGCACGACGAGGAGAAAGTGCTATAATATTCAGTGACAACGCTACAAACTTCGTTGGTGCGAACTTGGAGCTACAACGACTAAATAAATTGGTAAGAACATCAAACCATGACTTGATGAACTACTTGCATTCTGAGCATATCAAGTGGAAGTTTCTATTATCCTAGAGCACCCAATTTTGAAGGCCTTTATGAGGCTGGGGTGAAATCTTTCAAATATCATCTAAAAAGAACGTTAGGTAATTCTCAGGTTACCATAGAAGAAATCCTGACAGTGATTACTCAGATTGAAGGAATTCTAAATTCTAGACCCCTTGTACCATTGTCTACCGAAACAAATGATTTCGAAGTTTGAATACCAGGCCACTTTTTGATAGGACAATCCATTAATACAGTTGCTAATCCATTCATAACAGAATGATCATACAATCGATTAACACAATAGCTGCGTATAGCTAAGGTGGTTCAACTAATCTGGAAGCGCTGGCAGCGCGATTATCTATGTCATTTGTAACAGCGTTCCAAATGGCAATTTGCGAAAAATAACATTGCCGTAGGCGATATGGTCCTTATTCGAGAGGATAAGTTACCACCATGCAAGTGGGCTCTTGGTATAATTCTAGAACTTATTCCAGGTCCAGATGGAAAGATCAGGGTGGTACGAATACAATCGCCCCCGGGTGTATATAAAAGATTTATATCAAAATTTTATATTTTGCCTATTAAGGATAAAGTAAATTGCACATAAGTGAATTTTGTAACTTGTGAGTGAATTTTGTAATTTGTAATTGAATTTTGTAACTTGTGATTGAATTTTGTAACTTGTGATTGAATTTTGTGACGGGATTGAATTTTGTAACTTGTAATTGAATTTTGTAACTTGTAATTGAATTTTGTAACTTACAATTGAAATTTGTAACTTGTAATTGAATTTTGTAACTTGTAATTGAATTTTGTAACTTTGTATTGAATTTTGTAACTTGTAATTTAATTTTGCAACTTGTAATTTAATTTTGCAACTTGTAATTGAATTTTGTAACCTGTGATTGAATTTTGTAACTTGTGATTGAATTTTGTAACTTGTGATTGAATTTTGTAACTTATAATTGAATTTTGTAATTTGTAATTGAATTTTGTACCTTGTACATAATTGAAGGAATATCAACTAGTAAGTTATGGTGGTTCAGGTTATTTTGATTGTTGAAGATAGCTTCAACGCGGGGCGGAATGTTGCAGCTTCCCGCATAATTCGTATATAGCAGTCTTTAGTGGCAATGTTTCTCTTTTATATTATTTATTTGTTGTTAACGAAATGTTACTGTTTTCTATTTAGTTTTATTTATAACAGTTTTCAGTGGCAACAGTTCTTAAATTGTTGCTTTTTATTTTGTTCACGGGTTGTTAAGAGCGTGGAACCCGCCAGTTACTGACCGGACTTGGTTCTGAGTAATCGGTATATGGATACTAGCGAGCTAGGATGTTCCAACTACGCGAGCTATAGTGCTGTATTGCATTCGGTATATGGATACCAGCGAGCTAGCATGCTCCAACTACGCGAACTATGGTGCTCTATTGCATTCGCCATATGGATACCAGCGAACTAGGATGCTCCAACTAAGCAAGCAACGGTGCTCCAATTCTGTACGTAGACACGAGCAAGCTATAGGGCTCCACTTCTAGTGTACTCATTGATGTTTATAATTAGTTAAATAAATATAATCCGCTTCCAAAAACTAATATCTTCATTTATTGGAATTGAAGAATGTGAAATATTACATCGAAACATGGATGCACGACATCATCTATGTATACAAGAATTTAAATTTTTTTTATTTAATTGGAAATATTTTCATTATAGTGTAAATTATATGTATGTATAATGTAATTGTTCAATATAATGTAAATACATCGAAATCTATTATCCATTTTAATTATAAATTTGAATCCGCCTGAATAAAATTCTTATCATACTCTATCTAAACCAGCATGTTGTACAGGGTTTGTCCCAAAAGTTCCCGAAATGATTTTTTTTAAAATCATTTATTCAATATCAGTTTACAATCTTTTCAGAACTTTTCAAAGTATTCTCCCCCTGCTTCGATGCACCGTTGCCAACGCTTCACCCAATCATTGAAGGCGCCCTGGAAGTCGTCAACGGG
>QLNU02014176.1:37577713-37612549 GCA_006491805.2 Dysdera silvatica | reverse complement strand
TATTACCAACCCTTCGAAAAGTAGAAGAGTAAACCTATTAATACTGCAGCATATCTACAACGTACGTAACAGTACTTTTTATTTAGGCTAAAAATAGTATTAAATTCAATGTTAAATTGAACCAGAGTATAATGCTACAAATTAAATTTTTAAGCAAAATTCCGTGGTTGGCTAGGATGGCTTTACTTACGACTGCAGAAAAATCTGAAATCATCTGCAGTGTTAGATGTATTCTATAACGTCTTGCATTCAGAAGTAGGAAGCAGTTTTCCAGCAGATATGGCCCTCAGACATCTAGGCACTGATCGTCTGTCATGAGACACAGGACATGGGCAAGAAAAGGTTTGCCCTTCCCTAGAAAATGGAATCGCCTATACGTTGTATATACTTTGTAGCTTATTTGAAACGTTGTAGCACTAATTAAATATAAACTGATATTGGTTTCCTCCTCCTCTTAGAGTTTGAACTAGTGGCATTCTTAGGAGCAGGACTTCTAGAGACTGAACGATTTGTTTGATAAGGAATTCAAAGGCAGTTCACAACTTCACGATTCACAATAATAAATTTTGTTACCTTGATTGATCAAGGCAGACGTCCTATAACGATATTATCCTCACATCCTAAAAGGACGTCCTGAAGATGTGCGAAAAAACACCCATTATATACTGGGAACAAACACGGATGTTCTGGACATCCTCGGGACGTACCCAGGACTTCTGCTGTGGGATGACCCAAACTAGGACGTCATCGTTCTTCAGCACGTCCTAAAAGGACGTCTTGAGGATGTCCGAAAAACATCCACTATGTCCTAGGGCCAAATACGGATGTTCTGAGCGTCCTCGGACGACCTTTGTTATCTGGGCCAACTGTGTAAAATCTAAAGTTGCAATATTACTCTTCACTTGTCTTTCTACTAAATGTTTTTCATTAAAAAACAATGCAATCTTGGATTTTAACAAAACAAGACGAAAACGTGAATTAAGGCAACCTCAGAGATCAACTAACTTTTATACTAAACAAGTACAAGCGCGATTATATTTCATTCAAATTTTGTTCGCATGCTTGACATCTGCATAGATTCTTATGAAAAATACCTGTTACTTCGTAATTTTATATCATTTACTTGCAAAGATATTCAAATTTTTACATTTTTTGCTTTGTTTTTGTGTTTCCTTAACATCTGTGAATTTTCAAGTGCAGTCAAAAATGCAGTCTGTTAATTGATTCTGACACACAGACATGTCAGGAGTCCATCTTAGTAAATATGCCTTATGAGCAAATGGTTTTCAAGTATTAAAATATTGGGTAAAACTTGAAGGCACGCCCACTTGTTAACGGCAACTTAACACACATCATACTTAAAAAATATATAGACTGAACTTTTGAACCACTAAACTGCAAAAGTGATTTAGTGACTTATATTATTATTATTATTAGTTTAATAAAATAGCACTTGCTGATACCCACGGTTTTATATGGAATTGATATTCTTAGCAATCTGAGAACGCTGTTTTCAAATTGTATAACAGTATTGTTTTTAAACTCTTTTCTCTTTTTAAAAATAATTTTCCTTTGCCCTTGTATACTTCCTCAATAAAATTTAGGATTCCTATAGTAATTTGTCCGTCTAAATATCATTAATGTGACTTAGTTTGAAAAAAGCTATTTTACATTACTTTTTAGTCTAAAGGTTTGTTTTCATCCCCGCTACGAATAAATATACTGCGGAATAGATATAGGTAGAGTCAGAGAGAGAACAACTAAATTGACATAGCCACGCAAGAGCGTCTGGAAAGGAGAAGGGTAAGCAAAAGTAATTAACACTCTTTTCAAAATAAAACTACGTACATGGCGAGTCATATTTAAAAAAAAAACTACAATGGGAAGTTTATGGGTTAATATTAGTTTGTCCCTTTTCAATTTAAACCTAGGAGCATTCTTGTAGCCACAGAATTAAAATATAAAACCGTATGTATGTCCTTATTTTATTTGATACAGAATGAGCCTTGTTTGCCTCGCACCATAAAAATTCCACCAACCGAATAGAGTTAAAATAATTACATTTATTTCTTTCCATATAGGAGCCGTAGGAGGTATCAAGTGGTTGTTCCCTGTCCAAAGCAAGATCGACACTGTATCCCAAGTGTCGACTACCCTATCCTGTTGTCAACGACAGTAGCGTTTTTCGCTTCTTATCCTTCCCTTACGACGGAGTCCAGCTCCCAACCAGGCGCCAAAATTTCCTTCTCAAGCTTCAAACAGAGTTTCGCCTCCACTACCAGCTATTTGCGGAGGCGATTCTCTTCGGGAGATCTATCGGGGGAACTTTCTGATGATGGTCAAGAGAGAAGTGAACACCCCGACGCCGAACCGAGGAGTGATGAGCCTCCTTCCCAAGAGCAAGACCTGGCCCTTCATGTGCGACAGGGAACCACCATAAGTGCCCCAACCTCCCCATCCAAGAATGTGCCAGCATTTCAACAACGAGCCAATTCTGTGACAGCTACACCGCTCACCAAAGCCGTCTCGGCTAAAGACAAGCACAAAACCTTGTTAGTCATCGATGACCAACACACAGACTGGTAAGTCTAATATATTAAATTAATATACAATAGAATCTCCTTTTATATATATATATATATTGACGAGGGTTGGAACTTTAATAGTGGCAACTATTTGTTTACAGTGGACACAAAATGGATGCATGTTACCAAGTTTTACTGTTTCTCAGTGTAGTCACCAGCATTGTGTACAACCCGTTGCCAGCGATGTGGAAGTTGTAGGATACCTTTAGCAATGCCTGTTGTGTTGATAGCTGGGATGGACTGGTCTACTGCCTGAAGAATCTCTGGAACAGTTGTGAAACGAATGCCACGAAGTGGTTCCTTCATCTTAGAAATCAAGTCATAGTCACAAGGACTCAAGTCCGGGGAGTATGACTTGATTCCTTAGATCAAGGAACCTTCATGGCATTCGCTTCAGAACTGTTCCAGAGATTCTTCAGGCAGTAGACCGGTCCATTCGAACTATCAACACAACAGGCGTTGGTAAAGATATCGTACAAATTCCAGATCGATAGCAACGGGTTGTGCACTATGCAGGTGACTACATTTAGGGGCAGTAAAACTTGGTAACATGCATCCATTTTGTGTCAACTGTAAACAAATAGTTGCCACTATTAAAGTTCCAACCCTCGTATATAAAGAGAATAGCTCTAATTCTCTAATAATGTGAGCTAAAATCTCATGTCATCATGGGGTTCCTTATTTGTCGTCATAAATATTTGATATATTCACCTCTATAAACATTATTTTCAATTGGTGCTCATGCTTATGAAAGTCTTTATTATTTGTTACTTTCGGTATTTCATTCAAGTAGTCCCACATTTATTCGTTATATTGACAATTAGCCTAATTTTTCTCTTTTCTTTTGGTCAAAATACTTCCATACCAACCTCATATATTCTGTATATCGTTCGCTGTTGATGTTTACATTCGAAGTGAAGGATAAATCTATGATTTTGGTTTCTACGTTAATGGTCTATGCATGCCTTTTCTTTGTGATATTTATATGCTTAACATTAAGAATCTAGCACACAAATTGAAGTAAAACTGTCTGCATATGTGGTAAATATTCGTCATTTTATTTTCAAAATATAAAATTTTTTTTAATTATTCTTTTTTTTTTCTCAGATATCATCAGTGACTTGTTGGATCCAGTTCCCACCGGTTCCTTTCAACCGGTTGTGAAAATATTTTTGAAAATAAAAATAATTGTTATTTTCTACAGTTCAGCGAATAGATCATTAACACCTTAGCTGCTAACATTAGAATTTAACAAACTATTTATAATTTTAAAGGGCAGGTTGCAGATCGAATAAGTTAACTATAATGTCATTTATTTATTTATATAAATCGAACACTACGCAGATTAAATCAAACAACGATGTTAATAATGTTGTTAATAATGTATAATAATAATTAATATTTAAGTAATTTAATTAATAATATAATGTCACTGTTTATTATTTTACCACAAAATACAAAAAGAATGAGACTTGTTTATTGGTATATTCCAAAATAAATCCCGACGCGACAAAGAACAACTTTTGAAGCAACACTGCTATTTGGAACAGATTAGATGTGATTTAACCATCTGATTACCCATTTCAAGTTGACTAAATGTTTTAATTTTGTAGAGATACATCTGTGTCATGTTTGTATCATGATCCATTGGGAAAACATACAAAGCATTCGTAATTTCTTTCAACAAAAAGAGTGGTGGTGATAGTACACATCAAAATGAACAATATTGGCAACGAAACTACAAGTACAGTGCAAGGAAAAGTATAGTTCGGAAAACGTTCAGCATGCAAAAGTAAATATTATAGGTACATCAGAAGCACACGATGCAATGTCACAAGTGTCTACGCTCTTGATTGGCTGGCCTTATTCTCATATTACGAATTTCACGCAATGATTGTAAATACAGTGAACCCCCTCATTAATGGAGACTCATTATCCGGGCAAAACAAATTGTCGATGAAAGAGAGATGGCCGTAAAAGTGAGGCGGGCATTCTGAAAGAGCTGAAATATTACATTTCATTCCTTTAAATACTTCATTTTGAAACTTCTGTATTTTTGATTACGTAAGACAAGTTTGACATAACAAATATAAGCATTTATTAAATGTAACAAGTAAATTTACAACAAAACGTTAAATATTAAAATTTATTTACCTTGGAATAAAAGATCAATGGTTGTTTTCTGGCGTTTGCTCTAACCAGTCCTTCTCCTTCAAAACATATTTTTAATTGCGAGATTAAATTCACCACTTCTCTGTCATTACACCTCCAGGACCTGTGGGTAGTCAAATATACTATAATAGTACATTTTATCTGCAGTAGTTTTATGTTGAAAATTATTTATTGTTTTCGTACAGTGCAGCACTATAATATCTAAATCTTCATTTGAATCTGCGAATCCTATTCAGTTGCCATTCTTTGCTAATGGGAAGGAAACTTCTTCTTTGTTCTTATCCTATTTGTGTTTAATCTCCCTTTGTGAGAAACGCCGTGACGGATGAAGTCCAAACGTATTTTGTCCGTATAATGATTCTAGTCTAACGGAATGAATCACGTGAATAGTGTCTGCGCCCGTATCTGAGAGGGACCATTAACAGGGGTTTCAAATCCTGTAAATAAATTTCTGCCGGGGAAGTTTTATCTGACCTTAAAATCGGGGTGACTGTAACTACAGGGTGTCCGTTAAGAGGGGTTTTGTAGCTTTGTGGGCTACTTTTGGTTAAAGTTTACTGTACGCGCTTCTCGTTTGCGTATTCTTCCGAAAATATCCGTGACGTTACATTGAGAAAGCAGGACGAAGTTCATTCCAAAAGATGACATTATTTAACATGAGTAGTTAAGATTACAAATATACTCCGTTAAATTCAATAACAAGAAATAATACATTGGCCACCGGCTAATAAATCAAATAATGCAAAATAGGACGTAAATAGTACTAATAGTGCTGACGTTTGTAAATCAACGTTTCTTCATACAACCGAAACTGTTATGCCATGTTCTGATGTCAGATTCCACTGAAGTGGAATCTGACATCAGAACATGGTTTGCTGACATTATGCAGGTTCCACTTCAGTGGAATCTGCATAATGTCAGCAGACGTCATGCTACGGTTTCACTGTACGTTTTGTGAATAGTCCTTCCTGGAATTATGAATGAAATGCGGAATAGGTTCCATTTCAAAAATTGTTCGCCTTTATATGTATTATCACCCTTCTTCTTTTCTTAAAAGAATTTACGAACACCATGTATATATATCGGCAACGTTATACGCGCATACGAATGGCTAAACAACGTAGCGGGGGCAAATATTTCTAAATCAGCTTTAAGTTTTGAAATTAAATGGATTTCAATAACCTAATAAAAAAAAAGAAACGTTTTGTTCCTCAATTTTACTTCATGCAACAAGAAAAGCAAAAGCATACGAATAGCGAAATGCAGCATAGACTACAATAGACACGTGTGCCAAGAAAGACACAAACGATTTAGTATAGTAACCTAGAAATGTTATAGAGACCGGTCGACATGTGTTGACTTTAATATGCACAACTTTATTGGCATTTCGTTGGCAAACAAGTATCTCTGTCTTCCTAGTATGTAAAGGAGAGATGAAACACCATAAAATAGAAGAGAACTGTTGTAGCGCCCCATGGGCAATGAGAAATAATGATGTTCGGAGGAAACGATCAACATCCGCAAAGAATGAATCCGAGTCGAATATGAAGCGATATTACGGGCTGCATCGACAGAAATTTTCAAGCAACAGAAGAACTTTGAAACGGAGGAGGAGGAGGAAGGCTTAGATGCCAAAGTCTTATAACAGCTTGTAAGATATCATTACCCTTCTCAGGGCTAAAGGAATAGCCAAATAATGATAACATACAAAGCCACCGGACGAGTTTTTGTGAATTTTCTGTGGGGGGGATTTTTGTTACGATTAATAAATTTGACACCGACTTTGAAGCTCATACAGCTTACATGCTGCTTGAATGATATTCTAGTGCTGTACGAGTGTTACATTTGTCGAGCTCATTTTGTTTTTGTTTTGTTTTTGAGAAAGAATAAGGTAACGATGGCACGAAATATTTAAATGCTTATTTGCTTATAAACAGCTTGTTCAAAATTTGATTCTAGATAATTCTAAATCCTGAAATTAAAGTGTCTAATTGTGGGAGTACGAATATAATAATACGCAGCAGATAAAGTATATTTGGCTTTTGAGAAGGAATTCGTAATTGTATCCCACATAACAAAGCGTTGATTTCATGGCATTGAACTGAATTATTTCAGCAAAGGGATAAAAATGGAGTTCTAATTTTCATTTTTTAAATTTATACTTTAGATTTGTCTCTTCTGAACATGTGAATTTTACTTTTAGAACTCCACATAAAATAATTTAGCCAGTATCACTATATTCTTAGCGCAAATTTCCTCAACTGGAAAAACCACCCTTTGACGTTTTTACTGCTCAGAGACAGTAAAGGTCAAGGAGCTAATGTTCTCAAGGAATCCGAACCTTTTGAGGCTAAAAGAACCAAACCCTTGACTACAAGGCGCAGTTAGTTTGCGAGCCTTCTTTTTTCATGGCTTTGTTTGGATTCAAACCTAGGTAAACGTCACACTAGAGAAAAGCCTTAATACCGCGCTGCCTCAGAGCCGAAACATTCACTGCATCGCTCAATGTTTTTTTTTTTTGTTTGTTTGGTTTTTTTTACCACGAGTGGCATCTCGAATATGAAACTTCACCAGACCTCAAATATTTTAGTTAATACAGCTCAATCGAAAAGCTGTTAGCGATAGTGCATAATTCCACAGCTTTAAGGCAATTTTCCCGATGCGGGCTAATTAATACATCCAATGTCTCGCAGGCAAATGTGATTTAATACTCCATCGCTAAACCCGGTTTTAATTTAAATTCATCGATTGAAACTACTGAGCGCTTGTAGTCAATTCCTTTCACACAAAGAGAACAAAAGCCCAAATTCCAAACTAAAACTTTCCGTGGAGCTTTGATAAACGCTAATTTAGCTTCGATGAATACCAGCTGATCCATCGAACTCTGATGGTGACTGCAAGGCTCATTGGAGCTGAAATGGCGTTATTTCCTATATTTCGGATTGATGGAGCGATTCAAAGTTGAATGATTTCTGACGATCGGCATCATCGTACTTACATACGCCCGTTATTAGGGAAACAGTTCAAATCGCAACCCATTCTACTTCAAGTCAGGATCTTAAGCAGGCACTTCAACATATATATATTAGGGAACACTCCTGGGGCAATGTTTAATTCCATCTATTCCTTCGGAATGGTTTTTCGTCATTTTATACATTGTTAGGTTAAATGCTGGAGGAATGGAGTACTTTTGATGCGTAACAATGCAATGAATTTTCTCTTTCAACCCACGCAATGAGGCAGAAATACGTCGGTAATTAATTACAAAGATCAATGTTATATATACAATGTAATTGAATTACAATTACATTACAATTACAATGATTATGTAAGATATTATTACCCTTCACAGGGATAACACAATTGCCAAATAATGGTCAACACAAGAAAGCCTCCGGGGCGAGATTTTTGTGAGTTTTTCGTGGGGGAATTTATTATACAATAATTTTTGCCACCCACGTTTTAATTACAGCTCAAACTAGAGCTTATGTAAATTTGGAGAAAAAGAAGCGCCGTCCTCATCCTGGATTCGAACCAGGGTCCCCGCGTTTAGCCCGCGGTGTCTTGATCAAGTCTAATTAGTCAAGACACCACAGGCTAAACGTGGGGACCCTGGTTCGAATCCAAGGACGGCGCCTCTTCCAAATATAAAAATCTCTAGTTTCAGCTATAAAAGTGGTGGCAAAATTTATTGTATAACAATGATTAATGTTATATATACATGAGGGATGGATTTTACCATAAATGTTTAAAAAAATGCATGCATATTCAGAAATGACGACAGAGCCTATTTTAAAAGCAAGATTATGAATAAGTGAAGACACTCCGTTATTTAAGGGAAACCACTTTAATTTCAGTATAGCTAAACAAAAAGGAATAGGTGTAGTTTTGGCCAACCAAACCATATTAATGAACCATAGCCAATACCATCACCAATACCATATTTAATAAACCATATTTAATGAAAAACCCATATAGGAAAAAAATTGTCTTTAACTTAGACTCTCATTTCTAAAATCATATATCTGGTCCATAGGTTCCTAAACATTATGGCTGAAGTATCACATTTGGACTAAACAGCAAGTACAGAAAAAAAAGCTTTAGTCTAATTACAAAATATATCGCCTAATGAGGGAAATGTGGTTGTTTAGTTATGTCTAGTATGGCGATGTCCTTTGTTATTGAGATTAACAGCAAACGAGTGTCAAGTTCAGCGTCGACAAGGCTTTTATATGTGGTTTCAGGGGCGGCGCAAGCTAACTTGGCGCCCTAGATGCACGACCTGTGCCACGTCTCTTCAAGAAAATGCACCGACACGTTTTAAATAGAAAAGAGTGATATGCTCATGGGCGGACTGGATCCTCTCAAAGGGCTCATACCGTGGACTCTCTGAGGCTCGGGTCCAATCGCCCATCAGGGCGCACCGGCCTGAGGGCCGATGGACCAGTCCGCCCTTTGATATACTTACATACGTAAAAACCCTTTATAAGTTATCACGCATTACCTATATGCTTAAGAATTTATCTCGATTATCATATAGTATTACGCACCTTAAATGTCTGTTGTGATGCCGCCCCACCAATATGGTCGCCCTAGGTGGATGCCTAGTTCGCTTTATGGTTGCGCCGGCCTTATGTGGTTTTACTTACTATATAGACAAAAAATCCAGATTCACACAAAAAATTGGGGGAAAATGGAGAAAAGATTACTTACGCTTTATTGGCTTGTGATTCAAATTCTGTTTTAAAAAATTTAGCCAAAATTCTGAGTAAGACTTATTTTAGAAGGCAATTTTCGATGTGGTATCTGATGAAACCACTACGAGGCATTCATAATCAGTTAATCTCAGAGAGGTTGATTTTGCAGTAACGACAGATACATATTCACCATCCAATCATACTCCGTCATTGTTATATTCCTCGTTGTTGGAAAATAGTTCAGGAACGGATGTCTCAGGCATCGTACATACTCGAGAATGTGTTATCTAACACGTACTTAAAGTTTCCAACTCATAATTAAAAGCGTGATTTTAGGATAATAATATAATAATATGGTAAACACATTGTGATGAAAATAATTTCCTAGCAATTATGATTGATCATTTGTTTTTTATTGCGCAATTGGACTAAGTCTTGTAAACGTGTGCTATGTATATCTTTCAATGTTTTCGCAAGACACAATTAATGAATTTCTGATATTGCCTTTACTTTAAAATGGATGTAAGACCTGTACAATGGAAAAGGGAACTAATTCAAAGATCAAACAACAATGTCAATCAATCAACGTTTATTGGCGTAGTGATACCAACGCCGATGGTATGGCGTGATTAGATGGTGAAACGTTCGAAAGAAAATAAATATTTCTGCCTTCGGTGGGACCTGAACCCACGACCTTCCACTTGCCGGGCGGAGGCTCTACCCACTGAGCTACGAAGGACAATATATAATCTCTTTACGAACGTATATAAAGACTATTTACTGATGCCGGTTATTATATGCCAGTCAGGTCCCACCGAACGCAGAAATATTTATTTTCTTTCGAACGTTTCACCATCTAATCACGCCATAACATCGGCGCTGGTATCACTACGCCAATAAACGTTGATTTATATTATTGTTTAATTTAATCTGCGTAGTGTTCGATTTATATAAATAATTCAAAGGTATTAGAATGTGCGATTTGCGAAAAATAATGAAAATATAGTGGGTAGATAAACTCACTAAGAGGTAAGTTCTTAACGAATGTAGCTCGAACTGACATATTATTAACGTAATTACATTTGTGAGAACCGATATACATCGCCTCAGCAGAATGAATAAAAACATTGAAGTATAACTGCCTTTTCTCCTATAATACTTTGCCAAAAATTAAAATCATGAAACAGTGGGATATTGACACGTACATGTTTCATGCAACTTCTGACAACAACCAATTTTAAATGCTTATTTTTCTTATAGGAATAATTTTAAAAACACGGCTTGAATTAAAAAGCTTCAAATTCCTTTTCAAAAGTTGTTGGAGCAAAAAGATAGTTCATCTCAAACACGATAGAGCAGTCAATTAATTAATTCGATTTTAGAAAAAAATTCTTTACAAAACCAAACTCTACCTGAAGGCACTTTTTATTTCAAATGTTGTTTAATGAAAGTTATTACATCAAAAAATTTACAAATATTATTGTTTACCATCGATCATTATCGTAATGATTAGAAAAAATAATCAATTGCAAAGTAATCGATTGCGAAACGTAATTAGCAGAAAAAAATTTATCTCATGTTAAAATCAATTACAAAATTAAAAGAATGTTTGTCTAATTATATTAATGAATATCGATAAAAAATACGGATTTATTAATTCATTACTATTTCTACAAATAAATTCACGGTATAAAATAATTATTTTATGGAACTAATTGGCCAGTTTCAACATACATAGACCGAACCGCCTATTTATTTCACTTTGTCTCTCCGTCTGTATGACGACAATAAAAAGGTGGGGTGAAGGTTTCTAATTAAGGCTAGCTAGTTCCACTCGCATTAATTAATTTATCTCATATTGATTATTTTTATTCGTATTTTTATTATTATTTTTATCTCTATTATTCGCAGTATATTTGTATTTTTATTACTATTCGCATTTTTATTATTATTCGTATTCGTATTTTTATTATTTTAATTATTATTCATATTTTTATTATTTTTATTCATATTTTTGGATTAATGTTATGATGTTTTAAACCGTCATACTAAAATTTTAGTCTACAGATTATTTGAAATCCCGCGTATCGGAACTTCGGTTTCACCTTCTTTAGAAAGTATCCAAGTATTAGCGGAGCAATATTTTGCCATTTTATAACCGTCCCCCCACCCCGGTAAGCAAAAATTAACATTGACTAACATAAGGAAATAAGCGCAACAGCAACACCTCCCTCCCACCAAAGGTGCCTTCGTAATACTTGAACTTTTACATGGCGTCAAATATTTTTTCTCATTTAATAATCGTCTTTGCAATAATTAAAACACATTTCTCTCTCCCCCACTCTCTCTATTCGGCAATTAATGATTATTTCGTGTAATATTAATTCATTTCTCTTTTTTTTGTACAACGAGAAACGAACAAAAGGTCGTCTAGCATTGTACGAATCATTCTCATAAAAGAGGTAGTGAGTTTTAATAATCTGTGACTAGTTCAGCAGAATAGCGCTACTCACATGGGCTTAATAACTCTCATTTCTCTTAACACCTAAAATTTCTGATCTGTTTGACTACACATTTCAATTTCAAATGTATTGGGATCAAATAGAGTGCTCCCTTATCGACCTATTCATACTTTTCGAAATTTGTACTTTTAGAGATAAGTTACTTTTGTATTGAAATATGTTTTTAAATTCTCTGGGAATTCTTATGATTCACGTTGGCACTTTAATCTTAGGAACATAAAAATTCTAGGGTAATAAGCTATTATTTTGGGAAACAAAGTATATAAAAATATAAATGATAAAATGCGAAATGAGGATACAAAATTTCTTGAATTTTCAACAGTCTAAAAATAGGAAATTTTAAATTTCGGGAACAGTTTGCATTGAATAATCTGTTAAATGATAATATTATTTAAATTTTACGAATAAAAGTATGTATGAAGTTCCTTAGTGACGTTTTTATTTACAGCTGTGTCTACTCAACGATATTTTATATCCATCCCTTGAGATTCGCTAATTGGAGAATTTACGGTGCATAATTAATAAAGAATAAAATAGTATGATTATATATATAATAAAGTAATAAGTGTCTTTTTAATAAATTGCAAAATTGTAACATGAATATCTGCCCATCATTATGCTACCGAAATATCATCATCAGGTAATTAATGATAATACTTGAAGAAACATCATTTTTTATCTGATCAAATTTAAGAACATTAAAATTTATTATATTGTTTCCGTTTCCATTTTTTCTCTTTTCCTTAAAAGAAATTACATATGGGACTATAATTTAAACAACCTTAATTTTGTAAAAAGTAGTAATTAGTAATTTTGTATGTATCCCTTTTATTTTTTATGTGGGTAGTTTAAATAGTATCTTTGCGAAAAAAGGGAAAAAATATTTAATCAAAACCGATTATAATTACTAGTTGCATAAATAATATATCTTATCCATTGAAGGAACATTATTCTAAAAATATTTCCTCTGTATTTTTGTACAAAAGCTTTGCAACTGGATTTTTGGAAAATTCGATTTTCATTTTCTCAAATAATTCATTTCATTATATAATGTGTTTCTGCTAAAAATCCTTCGGTAATGACATTAGTGAATACTCTCAGCAAAAAATTTCGAATCCGTGGGCATTTAAACGTATCTCGAAAAATTTGTCATATTTGTAAAACACAAGGTAAGAAGGGAATTATTCATGGAACTAAAATTATATTTATTTATAGAAAATTATTAACATAATTATCAAAGGAAGGTAGGTAGGATGAAAGTAAAATTGTATAAAACTCTGGTGAGAGCTGCAATATTATAGCGGGGAAGACTTGGCCAATTACAAGAGCGCATGAAAGGAAGATGGAAGTGGCTGAGATGAGAATGTTGAGGTGGATGAATGGTGTTACAAGGAGGGATAAAATAAGGAATAACCTAATTAGAGGTACGGTCAAGGTTGGACCCATGGGAAGAAAAATACAAGAACATAGGTTAAGATGGTTTGGGCATATGGAGCGTAGAAATGAGGAATATGTTGGAAAGGTAATGGATAAGCTGGTGGTAATGGGTAAGAGGAAGAGGGGAAGACCACGTCTGAGGTGAAAGGATAAAGTGACGGAAGATCTGGAAGAGTATGGATGGAGTAGAGAAGAGGCATTGGATAGAAAATTGTGGAAGGGAAGATTAAAGGACCATAACGCCGACCCCATATAACATGGGAAATGACAAAGCGAAAGAAGAAGAAGATGCTTAACATAATCATCAAATAATATTTTAGTTTTTATAAAGTTATAATAACAAATTAGGAAATTGAATAAATCTTCGGTCTGTATATAAATGTTCCTTTTTGTTTTTCGTAAGAATTTTTTCTTTTTATTTGAGGATATTTTTGCACTTAAAATTTTAAAATTGAAGCTGTAAGCAGAAAAGTTAATTGAAGAAATAATAGACAAGTTAAATCAATTTTATGTGCATTATGCAGTAGAACATATCTCACGTAGAAACCTGCTTATCCCTACGTTATGAAAACCTTCTTAGTGTGGATCACATCCGATCAAAGATGCAGGAGGAGGAACCAAAATATTCCCAAAACTGGAATTTTGAAGGAAAGAGGAAATAATCTTTCAGATAGGTTTGTTTTTCCGTTATATGCGGTTTCTTAAACCTGCTATTACCTGGACCAGTGGTCCTCAAGCTTTTTATAGCACGGAACTATTTTCTTACCAAATGTTTAGCCACGAAATCCGTCTATATATATTTAAAGAAAAGCCTAACGAACTATTATTTATTACTTAATGGGCATGAATATAAAAATACATAATAATAATAATAAGTATATAAATGCACGTAGTATTTTTCAAATATTGCGGGACATTAGTTATAAATAGTTTTGTCTATTTAAGAGGTTGTCATGGCGGACTCATAGAATTTACAGATTGTCTTTGAATTTTCGGCCATGTTTTACAAGTAGAGATTATTTTTAAATTTTCGGCGATGTTTTACAAATACAGATTGTCTTTGAATTTTTGATGACGTTTTACGAATTGCTTGCGGAACCCCAGGAAGGCCGTCGCAGAATCACAGGTTTCCGTGAAACTTCTTACTTCGAGAAACATTGACCTAGACAGTGTTGAATTTTCCTACTTAATACATGATTTCACATGATGAACTACACACTTAGAATCAAGAGTGGCAGCAATTTTTCAAATGTTTCAATCTTTATTAGGGCTTCCTCTCCATGTTCGTCAACCGGTAAATGGAAATACTCACCTAAATAATGAAAAAATGGAAATATTTACGTAATGAAAATACTTACCTAATAACTTCCATAAATTTGTTTCCTTGGATGAAGCACCACTATATCTATTACAACAAAACAATAAAAAAATTGTTTTATAATGTTTTGATTTTTATTTATTTCTTTAATAAGTGTTTGCTAATCTATTAGGGCTCCCAATCTTTTTTACACCTCCACACCCTTAAAATATTTTATTATTGTTCACACCCCTTAAAAAATCAATCAGTTGAGGAAGTGCGTTTTCTAATTTTTGAACAACGTACAATTGTGGAAATAAATAGACCAAAATTAAAATATAAAGTTTAAAATCAGTGCCTACAATCGGAATATGAATTGAGCAATTAAATCCTAATTTATTTCATTAGCACTTTCTAAGTCACACTGGTAGCTGAGATGATTCGCTATATTCAAGGATACAAGCCACGTTTTGACTAGCCTGTTGAAATTCCATCTCGTATTCTAGGATGGAAACCCGTTCTGTATTGTGTCCCGGGTTCGATGGTGGAGATCTGAACGTCTTATATTTTTATTTCTTTAGCTAAATGAAGAGGCATATTAAATCGATTTTGAATTCAGGAAGTTTGATGGTTATATATGAACATGATATGAACATGGCTCTTCGTATTTTGGTGCCGAATTTGCAAATGATGCTATTTTTAATAGCTTTGCCAGGTTAAATGTAATACTTCCATTATGGTTTTATAGGCGATGCAATTGTTCTGGGCACTTTGTGCATTCGAAAAAATAAATTTTGTTGGAAAATTTTCCTTTACGCTTTTGTATTTTTACGGACCCAGGTACCTGAAGAGGTTGTTTTAACATGATTAAAAACCGATTCACGCAAATAAAAATAAAGTTTGAAAACAGTTATAAAATCATTTATAAAGACTTTGCCTCAGAAAGTGAAAAATTTTGCCAAAAGTTCGTAAAAACTTTAAAAAATCATTAAAAAGGAACAAATAATGATAAAAATTGGGGTTTGTACGAAAGAGTTTTTAGGGAAATCGGATTGTTTTAGCAATAAAAAATTCTAGTTAAAAATATTATCTACAGACGGCGCTGACAACTCGGAGAAAATGAACAGGACAACTGTATGTTCCATCGACTTATTATTGCAAAATTGGTTTACCATGATCCCCAGAGCATTATATGACAGAATTAAGGGGGTCCACAACTGCCGTGATGGCTGTGAAGAGCATGTCGGAATAGGTGTCAGAAATGGTAAAACGAACGGCGTCTTTGAGTTCGAGCCATGTAGAAGGAAAGGAACATTACACAAGCAATTTTAAATACCCCATAGCCAAAAATCAACTGCTGTGAAGTCGGGTAACCGCGGAAGCCATGCAATCTTGCAGTCTCGACTGATCACTCTGTCGTTACCAAAAGTATCCAAAAGGAATCTCTTCACCAGATTGGCCTAGTAGGGTGGTGCGCCATCATGCATAAAGCTAAATGCGGAAAGTACACCTCTTTCATGTAATGCGGGCACGACTTACTCGCACAAAAATTGAGAAAATCTCAGCAGTACCATGCACGACTGTTATGCATGTTGACATCCCCATTTTGTGCAAAATGGGCTTCATCAGTCCAGAACACTTGAAACAACCACTGAGTTCCTCGTTGTCAAAGCTGAATTGGCAAATGATTCCCTCGTAGCTGTATCTACCGGCAGCACCTGGTACAGTGACTGCAATTTGTAGGGATACCGATGCATCATCCTGTGTATAACTCAACTACACCCAATAGCTTCCCAGCCACGCGAGCACTGTCACTCCCCGTATAAGATTCCGCCGCCATATTCTCTATAACTGTTTCCACGGCAGCAATGCTGCCCTCTGCCAACGAAGGTTTTCCACTTCATGGCTGACCCTACGAATGACCCGTTTCTTCAAATAGTTTAGCAAGCTTTAATGTCCCAGCACATAATATGAGACTATTGCACATCTCCAGTTATTTCGCAATGCAGTGGTTGCCGATTCACAGTTCAGGTAGAAGAACTGCACCAAAATCGTTTGATTTGGTAACAATAGCATTCTCCACTTGTGCAGTACTTTCTGATTCAAGTACCAATTCCACTTGCATCTTTGTCATTTATTGCAAGCCTGTTTTGCATGCAGCTGCTTAATATCTTACGCGTCAGCGCCGTCTACAGTTGATTTTTTGAAATATACTCGTTTGCTCTTAAAAAATCTAATTTGCGCAAACATCACTTCTTTCTTTGTCATTATTCGTTCCTCTATTATGAGTTTTTAAAGTTTTCACGAACTTTTGGCGCACCTGACATTATCATTTCCTTTTAGATCTTTTTTACTGCTAGTTACTTACTCACAAGTACATCTAATTTCTTAACACAAGCTTAATGTTTAAGTATATGTGATTTAAAATACTCACTTATACTCTTGCCCTAGGTTTATTTTGCATACTCAAGTCACCGCCTGTTTTAATGAATCACGATTTTATAAACGCAGTCATTAAATTTAAGTATGTATGTTCTCCAACGAAAATGCGAAGCGTCTTTCAAACATAATTTAAATTCTGGCCAAAACATAAACTTAAATGCTCAATTTACTTCTTAAATACACAGTTTTCGCTAAAATGCTTGTTGCTAAAGAAGTTGTTTGAAATTTAAGAAAAAAAGAGAGCTTTATGTCGCAATTGTGAATAAATAAATAACTTCTAAAATAGAAGGGTAAAAAATAAAAGTTATTTCGGAGTTTAAATTGATGTAACATGGTTCTTAATATGCTACGAATTTTACTTGCTTCTTACTCAGGAAAAAGTTATAAATTTAGAAAAAATCCTTTACCCAGTCACATATTTTAAATTTTGAAAATCTTTGCATATTTTACTATTTTAATGTATTTATTTTGCATCAGATTTTTATCTCTTAATTAATTTTAATATGCATTTTCTAATTATTTATAATAATTCAACTGATATGCAAGTTGCATATATAATTTGTAAAATAATACGTTAATATATACGTTAATGATCATTTTTAGAATTTTATTAAGCCATATCAAAGATTAGTCAAATTGCTGTAGTAAGAAGGACTTATTCTCATTAAATATTATGTCATTGATGTCATATAGTTTAAATACATTGACAGCGAATATCTAGTTTAGTAGTAAAGGTGTTTGATTTCATCATGATGAATACACGAACATATTATGATCTTGCAAAAATTAAAAGTAATATTCATTTTTAAATAATTAGGCATCCTAGATAACATGGTCCATTCTAATTTCAAAATTTGAATAAATAGCAAGTTTACTGAATTTTAAGCATTGCATTCGAAGTGAAATTCACTGAAAGTCTGGAAGTAAACGAAAATAATGAACCAGAATATTCACGTAATACGTCTAAAATTCAAACTTCAAGTTTTTAAATATTTGAAATAAAATGATAAAATATATACCATCATAATTAACCATTATCAATCCATTATAGAATTAAGTTTTTCCTATCATGGCACATAGACTTAGCATGATAAAAAACCACAGATGCTTTTGCTTTAAGCTCACCATGCTGGTCGAACACTTCGAAAACTTGGATATACGATTCAATGAGGAATCTGAACCTCGCCCCCAACGTCAACGAGGTCCTATGCAGAGCCAGATTATGACAAGGGCTCACGGGGTCCGGGATCGGCCCCACAAGGGAGCCCTAAACAAATTTATTTGACAATTGTATTTAATGTGATAAAATAGTAAATTAATACAAAAAAACGTTTTTTCTTCAGATTTACAATCCGAAACAATTCAGAGAAGTCATAGCTGGTATCTAATTACAACTATTTCAACCACAGCTTTGAGAATTGGATAATAAAAGAGCAGAGTTTTCAAAAACACAAAATTGGTGCGCCAATTCCACGCATTATTTGCTATTTTTACCGACACTTTCACTTCAGCTCTGCAAGTCCAGCATTTGACATCCAATGTTGACGTGAAAATGGAAACAAAAAGCATATTCTTGCCTGCATTTTTAAATGGTAATAAGGGTGAGTACGTTTTTCAGATATATATCCAATACGTGCGTCAATGGGCCCCAAAATGGAAATTGGGCTGGGAGCCCAATATTCATAGTCGGCCCCTGGTTCTACACTAGGATATGACTCATTGTGTCATCCCCCAAGCAGACAATCAATAGCCTGGCTGTTGGCAAAACGGAAATCAGTATTTCAGGCATAGGACAGTTTCGGCACCAGGAATATCCACAATAATCTTTGTTTGTGTTTACATGGCGCATGGAAAGCAAAGGTCAGTCAAGCTGTGACAAAATAATCACACATAATCTTTATCGTATATTAAATATATTTGTAAATGTATACGAATTTAATAATTTAATTAAATATGTATCAATATTTATTTTTATATATATATATATAATTTTAAAATGATCAGCTAAATAAATACCTATTTACGACTACAACTGTAATTATTAAAACATATATTCAAAGCTTTTCTTATTTTAAATAAAAGTAATGCGAATTCTGCTCCCAAGCACTGCTGCCAATTTCAAAGTGATGGTGGTAGAACTTATCTAAATTAAACATTTAGGAACAATGCTTTACAGTTGACTGTGCTCCTACTGCTCTGTCATGATTTCAATCAGTTTCACTTCTTAATTACCCTTCACTGACTTAGTTCTATGCATATATCGCGGGCTCTGTACATATCTAGAGCTTGAATGCTGTTCAATTTCAATTAAAAGATTTTCATTTATATCATTATGTAATAGATATCAATCGTTAAATGTAATAAAATTATTATTAAAATATACAATAGTTATTCATTATAATTAAAAATTATTGAACAATTAATAATTATAATTAAGTATGCGGTAGATTGTCGCTTTACCGGTCCCTCTTTAAACGGCCTCCTCTGATCGCTCGGACAGAAGGGACAGGAGGTTCCTCGTTTAAATTTTCATCGTAGATTTTAAAACTATGTTATATTTTGCTTCGACATGCCTTTTCTTATGTAAGTAATGATCATTTTATATTAAAACCTACTAATTTAGAAGTTTTCGTTATAATACTTTAATCTTACTACTTTTTTCTGTAAAGAGCTCAATTTTCATATTAACTAGCTAGAGTTCCAGTCATATCCAATGAAGAGGTATAGTGCATTGTAATTACATTTGTAATTATTTTTAGTAAGTATAATTAAAAAGTAATAATTATCATTACATTGAATAAATTATTAACTACGTTTGTCAAAGTTATGAATATTTAATATTAATTCCAATATTTCACTCTTAATATTAATTTTAGAATAGAGTTAATCAGCATAAAGATTGCTGGACGTGTAAAATTTGATCGTTGCTTGTCTGGATTTTCCAAAATTTACTCCCAATCTTCTTAAAACTTAATTCTCGAGTTCCTTGAAAACAAAATAACGCATTCTAATGACATAAACTTGATTTTCCCTAAATTACTGCCAGCATTATTTTTAGAACCGAAACAATATAAACGAAATGCGATAAATTGGAAACTCTCTTACAGAATTTCAACACTAAATGCTGAATAAGTATTTGAAATATGCTACATTGAACATTTTTTGTTTTATTTTTGGAATCATGTATATGTTCTTGATGTCGGAAGGTTATATATTATTGATTTCAAATGCATAGTTAAATTTATTACCAATAGATTGCGTTGCTTTTAAATGACTTTGGCTGGAAATATTTAAAAAAATTGCTGCATTTATTACTAAATAACTTATCAATCAATCAATTTCATACATCAATAAATTTCTTTTAAATATTTGTGTCGTCCGATCCATATTTATTAATTAAAATTTAATCACAAAACATGATGGAACTACTTTTTCGGAAGGATTACTTTTTAAAAATATATCTGCTTCCATTTATTAAACTTCTCAAGGCATTATAATTCGATCCACTATATCTCAGTTCGTTAATCACATTGTAAATTAAATTATTGCTTCATATCTTGGAAATTTTGCATCAAATTAAGCAATTTTTTAAACAGAAAACGAGACACTTTGTAATTATACCGTAATTTGTATATTTAATGGCAACGATTTTTTTAAATAGTAATTAGTTCGAAATTTTCTGAGAAATTTGATTCTTCCTACTCCATGTAAAAAATATTACCTTAAGAAACTGATGACATTTGCTTCCAAAAATCAATACCCAAATAAATAAAATATAGGCAATTTAGGAAACAAAACGAAAAAAATAAATATGATGAATATTAATTTGTATTTCCAGTTAATTTAGTAACTATTCGAGACACAGTCGTTTTGCTTTTTTTGCACAATTTAAAAATAAACCAAAAAGAGGTTTGTAACATTGTAATTAGTGGGTGAAATAAATTTTGTCTCTTTTCACAATGAGTTCTCTGAAACTAAATACGTGGAAAAAAGATTTAAATGGGACTTAGTTAATAGTATACAATTTTAGGTAAATAAATACACAGGTATATTTTTAAAAGCTTTTTTTTATTTCGTAACATTTGTAAACAATGATTAAACTACTTTCCTCTTTCGGATCTAACATCTATTGGCAAAATGCAGCCTTTCATTTTTTGAAGTGAAATTTGAATGTTGGAAACGTTCGACGTCTGTAAGTGAATTTTCATATCGTAAACGATGTTCCTTCACTAACCTATTATCAGGGATACCAACTTGTAGAAAATATTAGAACAAAACAATACAGAATTTCGCCAGGAGATTCCATAACAAACAGTTATTTAGACACTGGCGTAAGGTTTATAAATACGACATTTCGAGAGCCAACTGCTCCCTTTGTCAAGTGAAAGCAGAATGCCTTCACTTGACTTCACACACTTCACTTCAGTTTCCTCAGGAAGCTGTAATTTACGGCGCAATATCACCCTTGATGTTTTTGAGCCGCAAAATTCGCATAAACAACATCGTCCATCAAGTTTGGAAAAGGCCCGGCTCCTCAAATATTATTTAAGACCAGCGGGACCTAGGCCTCTTGGAGTGGACACTCCTGTTCAATGCAAAGTCTCATAGATAACATTACGGCAAGTCTTGCTATAAAAAGATGTCATCGTTCTATACATACATGCATACACATGTAATTTTGCTAGTTTAGAGAAGTATTAAAATATTGGTTATTATGTATATATTGATATGTAAATATTGGTGATTAAAAATCACCCAAAATTAAAATTGAACTCGGCAATTATTCGTATTTATTGAAATAGATGAGAGCTGCAACACGCGTTTGTGCTTATATGTGTTTGTGTGCGATTGGGTAGATATTAACTTTATTGAAGCATATTGAAATATTTCAATAGATATATATGTCCTATCTTCCTTTTAAAGGTATGTGGGTTTTTTCATTCCCACTTAAACAGTTCCTTGAGCGGAAATTAAATGTAAAGTACTTACATTTTTGTTGGATGTACAGCATCGTAAATAACTACATGTTGATAAGATTCGTGGTATCCATTGTAAGTTGAGAAGAATATGCGCTTTTTAAACACCAACAATTTATTCACGTAAATTAAAGATATTACAGATATTTCTTTTTAACACGTAAGAGGTCATTTCGAGCTATGCCCGGCCGCGCTTACATTCGGTTCCAGACAAGATTCAAAGGCATTCTCCTTGAGTTTGCTGTATGTTTCTCATTTATAGTTTTGATACATCCGAAACTTTATCCAATGGGACTATTGGAATTTTAACCAATGGGAAGAGATGTTACGGGAGCCAATGAAATCTTTTATAGATCCATATGGACCATGTACGCCATAAGTTCAATGCTTTGGTTATTACATATTGAGCGCGTGTACAAGACTTTCAAGCTAGCTGCTATTATATATTTAAATACATTGGAAAAACGAAATATTTAATACTATTGGATCTTAATTAATTTAATTTGGTTTAAGGGCTTTAATTTTTATTTAAAGGCATAATAATATATATATTACTTTTACTAACCAATTAAGCAAGCATGTTGCGTTTAAAAGTGCATACCTCGCTGCGAATAAAATTTCTTATAAATGAAATTAACCCACCAGTGGCGCAGCTGTAACGCATCTTCACTACAATGCATGACATCCATGTGTGGATGTAAACGGTAGCGTTTGTGGTAGCGATTATTCTTTTCTGATACATAGTCTTGGGTTCGATTCCCTAGGAAACGAGAGTTTCAAAACTATGAAAAAGTGTAGGTCCTGACGCAAAATATCCTTAAATGTTCTTGCTCCATAAAGCAAAAATCAACAAACGCGTAACAAATATTAAATTTAAAAGATAGATAATCAGACCTCACGAAAGTGGATTAAACACAGAAAACAAAAAATCAAATATTAAATGCAAGTTCGTAAACCTATGAGGTAAATATCGAGTGTTCTTCATAAAATGAAGATCACGATTTTGACAAAAAAAAAACACTTTTTCAAACCCCCTGGCTAGTAACAAGTTATTTTATGACGAGTTCTAGTGAGTTAGAAGACATATGCACATGCTAAATTGTGCATCGCTTTATTTGGCGCAATAAAATGTTTTATGCATTTTGCACAGAGATGCGTCATAGAGAACGCAGTCATTTGGAAGTAAGCCCTCAAAATACTGTTTCCTGTGAAATCGTGTGAAATGATCTGTATTCAAATTTTAAAAAGTAAAAATTTTAGAAAAGAATAGAATGGCATATTTCATTTCTGTTGCCTTTTCGTATTCAAAACAATCTCTCGGGATAGAAAAATATAAATCTCTTGTTATTTTATTTTATGTTGAAAAAAAAGAAACGCAAGCGACCTGATGTTAATTTCATGAAAGAAAACATTCATTTTTCTATATTACTTGTTTACACTTATTTAATTTAATAATACTTACTCCTTTAATAATCTGTTTGTACGCGTAAGCGTAATTGGCATTTGAAATGACACTGATATTGTATGTGTTGCAATATATTTCAATAATATCAAGTCATCTGGAAATGTAATTTTTCGAATTTTTTTATTCTGCTATTCGTTAGCTTCATTCTTACAATTAGTTTATTTTTTTGTTAATAATTCAAAAATTCTACTTCTTCAAAATATTTCACATTTTGCACTTCTCACTGCTTTATTAATACGTTCTTGGTATCCTTTATAATCTCAAAATATTGTTGGTGAAAACCTTTGGGAAATTAACTGATAATTTTCGCATCAAATATTCAGGTTTTTAATTTTTAGAGAAAGAGAAATTAATGTTCAAAGCGTGTTTACATTTCTAATATTTACTAGTTAAACAAAAATGTATGTACTCAAAAATATACCGTTTTTCTTTGGATGTTCTACTTTCTTTGATCTTTTTGCGAAGGACGTAGAATTGATCTATTGTAAATAGTCCGTAAATTTCTAACTTGAACGGAAATTTTATAATTTATTTCGTTATTATGATTCTCGCGATATTTGTTTATTAAGTTAAATATTTCCCAGTCGCAAATAAGAAGAAGCAAAAGTATTACCGAGTGAAGCGAGACTTGTTTTTCTCATACTTGTAATTTGCACGCGTTTCGTATATATGCTTATTTATCATTAAACAGTAGAGCAGTTATAAAGGATCAGCTGACAAGCATAGAGCCCCGAGATTTTGTGAGTTTTTCGTGGGGAATTTATTATTTAAACTCACAAAAATCTCGCCCCGGAGGCTTTCTTGTGTTGACCATATTTGGCAATTGTGTTATCCCTGCGGAGGGTAATAATACCTTAACACCTTTACATACGGAGAAAGAGAGCGTTGTTTCCTGTCCTCATTCGTCTAGCGGTCCAAGACACTCCGGGCTAAACGGAGGGACCCTGGTTCGAATCCAGGATGGGGAAAGCGTCTCTTTTTCTCCAAAATTACACAAGCTCTAGTTTGAGCTATAATCTATACGTGGGTGGCAGAAATTATTGTATTACCATGTTTTTTATGTGTCAAAAGACCGTAGGCGAAGTTTGTTGAAACATAAAAACGATCTCTCTAATTCCTATTTTTATACACCTTTTGTCATTGTTCATGGAGATTTTGGGGATCTGCAGAATAGCCTCGTCCACATCGAATTCAGATAAAATAGTAAAATATTTCCTTATCTTTGATACTTTAGCGATCGCTTGCCCTACTTGTAAAAATGCTGAAAAAAACTTGCAAAGTTACAAGCTGAAATGGATATAAAATTCTATAGATTTGAACGCTGTAAAACAAATGCTAATATCAATCTTTATTATGCATCCTACTTGAAATTCTTTGTTTAAAGCATACTTAGGAAGGTTTTTTATTTATGTATAACTTTTTTCATAAAAACGCTTTTTCCATATTTATTTATTTTCTTTATGCTTACTACTGCTTTGGAAATTGCGACGTGTTTTTAATTAGAGAGCTGCTGATTTAAATTATATTTAAAGTTGTTCAATGAATTCTTAGACATTCAAAAGAAATACATTTTTGCGAATAGCATTTTTTATTTTTCTTTCATAATGCATAATGATGAAATAAACGTACTAACCAGGAACGTTTCAATTTCATGAAAAAACTGTTTGACAATTAGTAAATTCTACCTATTAAGAAACATACTTTGAGTCTAAAAAATTGCTGAAAAAGAGAAAAAAGAGTTTTTCTTATTAGCACATGATTTTTTAAGAGTCAGTAATAAGGTCCCTTAAAGCCAAAACACACCTTTCACTTCAGTGTTGTTTAGAGTTATGTATATTCATAATTTCTTTTATTCGGAAATCCAGTCCCCTTTCTTGCTTTAAAGAAATTACGTCTGCTTCATAATTTTCCGAAAAAATGAAACTTAATTTAATAATAAATTTAAATAATAATTAAAGTATATAATAATTTAGATGTATGGTAATTTAAGTATATAATTATTTATATATAAAATAATTAAATTAATTTTATAGATACCGAATGGATTTAATTTAATTTTTTATGCTTACAGTTTCGTAACTCTAATGCAATAATGTGTTTACAATGAAGTAGTTTCCTCGTCATATACATTATTATGAGAATAAGCTTTGTATTTTATGTAAATAAATTATAATTCGACATAAATATTTACTTTGTCAATACCTTTTATAATTTTTTTAAATAGGTAAAATCCCATATTCAGCAATTATGAAACATTGTATTCAGTAAGAAGAGTAAGATACTAAGTAAAAGAAGGTCCCATTTTGTTTGTAGAACAAAAAAGAAATAACTCTTGAAGAAAGCATCTTTTTTTAACATACAATTTGAAAATACCTTCTATTCATCCCCTGATACCAGGTCTTTGGTTTTGAAATCATGAAATTCAAAAGTAATTCCTATTTTAACTCCTTCATAATTTTTCGAGCTTTATGTAAAATCATCCAAGGGACAGTACCGAGGGGATTTGCGAAGGAGTGGTTAATAGGTTAAATTACTTAAATAAATTACGAATGATATGTAAATATTTTCGAAGGAGTTGTTTGACAAAGAAAATATGGATGCATTTTCTGAAATTGGGGAAACATTTTTTACTATTTATGTCGGCATCAATTTGCGAATAACAGCGTTTTATTATCTTCATTATTCATAGATAATAACTAATATAAAATTAAACACTATAGAATAGGCAATTTATTTCCTTGTCATTTTTAAAAACATGATTCGATTTGAGTCGAAACCTTTTATTGTAAAGTATTTGCCATACATGAATTTGTATAGAATTTTTTATATGTGCATTTATAAAAAAAAAATTATTTTGAAGAAGTAAACAAGCCAAGGATATCCGCAAATACTTGCAGCGATGGATCCACGAGGGGGAAGAATTAGTGAAATTTCCACTCCCGAATTCATAAAAATTCTCGGGAAATAACGATCGGAATTATAACGATCAATAATTATAACGACTGATTATAACGATGGAATTTTTACGAAAAGTTTTAGTTCCTATTTTTAATTGCTTGCTAAATCTAGGATCCAAAGAGAACTTGTTCTCTAAAAGCAGTTAAATAATATTGTGCTTAATCATTACGTCAAACAAAATCCATGTTTTTCTCACATATCAAGAAACTCGCTAAATGCGGGCTCGTTATATGTAGGTCCTACTGTATTTTACATTCCCCGCACTTAAAATATCCCTGTGGATCCGCCCCTGGTCACATCTGTATTTTATTCTTAAACGAAGTGAACCATTTTAGTAATAAAGTCATATTCTGCGCATTGGCGTTTATAGTCATCGCTATGGATCATAATTTTACACATTTGTTCAGCTCTCATCGACAAATCTCAGGCAGACGTCACGGTCATTCTTCATAAATCAGCTAGCGTTCAATACGACAAGATTCCATGTAACCATTAAGCATGAAGTCATCGATGTGGCTGTATTATGATCACTATATCACTATGGTATTTATATTATGTTTGAATTTAAAGTATGAAATTGATTTGTCATATGTTTCATTATGCGTCCTTACTTTAAGAATTTTTAAATAAAAAATCTTACATAAAATTATACAAATATGAACTACTGAATAATTTGTAACACTTCAATTACAAGCATGAAAAGTGCATCAAAAAATGTTTAATTATACATATTTGCGTAATGATAGCTTTCTTGCGACTAGCATATTCCTATTCAATAGCTACACCACACACCTATGGAAAGAGATCCACTTTTCGACAACAATACGAATACATTCATAAGCAGAAAACTATGAGCAAAATATTGAACATCTCTTCAAATCGATGACACGCTATCTATTTAATGAGAAATAGAGTAGGCGTAATAAGTATCAGCTTTGTTATAAGTTCTGCTTTACATTTATGTTCGTATATTGCCTTCATTTTTCTCGCAACATTTTCATATGATACGTTCGTCGGATTTACTTTCTTTCTTACATTTGAAAGAAAAACGTTTCTTCCTTTCGGGTTTTTGTTTCATCGTAACCAACGTTTTCATTCACGAGGCGGGGGAAATTCAATATATATTTACTGAGAGAAAGGAGTTAACGGAAAAAAAGGAGTTAAGGAGGAGACGCATAATTTATTTCGCTTTCTAAAATCAACCGTGAAATATGTTTAAACTCTAAACAATCAATTGAAATTCAGTTTCAGGATTATGAAAGAATTGAGAACTTACGTTGTAGTCAGTATGACTCAAAATTTTATGAAGGTCTCTGATAAATTCAAATATTCTCTCCTGCTACATATTGCTTTGATTAAAGTCGTCTGCGATGTAAAGACTAATTCTATTACGAAAGAGAGGATGTGCTACGGAATGGTTAAACAATGGTAGCAAAAGGTGCTTAAAGCTTGGGATGAACAAACGTACGAAACGTCCGGAAATTAAGTACCAAATCTTACAAAATAGTTTTATATTCTTTCCATATTTATATATAGCTAAAATGTATTTCTGTCTTTAATATATGCATTTTTTTCAGTACCTAACTCTAAATAACTATATTCGAACCTAATATACATGACATATTACATTTAGCAAAAATTGGCTATACGCATTTCGGTAGTAATAATAATTAAATTATATATGAGGCGATCAAATGTATAAAAATCTTCCAATTGTTGGTAAATTTGCGAGGAAATAAATCGGAAAACCACAGACCTTGCAATTCTCATCCACAGTCGTGGGCGGATCCAAATCCGCCAGGGTTAAATAAGAAAAAAATAAAGACGATGAAGAATATTTTATGTGTTGTTTGTTACTACCGTAATAAACTAAAATCTTACACCAAAGTCTCCAAGCCTTGGAGAAATGCGATCAAGACGTTTTTCCACGAATCTATAAGCTATTCGCCTTTCAAACTACGTTTTCAGTAAGTGTCAAATAAAGTGAGTTATAATCTTTCAAAGAAACCAAGATGGCTCGACTTTGCACTATAAACTTCAAATTTTTTAAAAAGTTGCTTGTTATAAAAAAAGTAAAATAATTACAATGTTTTTATAGTTTAAATTTAAACTTGTTCTATTAATTACATTGTAAATTATCGTTTTTGGTTATTGTATATGTCTCCTTTACTAGCTTATCCTTCTGTCATACTTGACTATAATCTACCCTAAACCATATAGTTTAATTAAAGAAAAGCCCAGCTTTAATTCATTGTCGTAAATTAAATATTTTGGTGAGTATAAAGCAGGGTTGTCCAACCTTTTTGAGTAGCGGGCCACTTAAAGAATTTTCACGGATCTTGCGAGCCAGCGGTTTCTTTAAAAAATGGGGAAAAAAACTAACTTGCACCTAAGAGCCTTCCTTTAGAGTTTTTTCCAGTTATTTGTGCTCTTGCGATGTAGAAAGGGGTCACCTCTCCTGTCCCCAAAATTTTTCCTTATTTCTGAAAAAAATCTAAAATTTTTGTTTGTGAATTTTTTTTATTTCAAACAGTTGTAGGCAAGCCAGATAGTGGCCTGCGTGCCATATGTTGGACAACCCTGGTATAAAGGAAGGCTAGTAATATAACGACATTTACCTAAACTATTTAACAGCCCAAAACTAAAAATTTCCCCTGTGTAAGCCCCCCGAAACCGCCCTCCATAATAACATCCTGGATCCGCCCTTGTCCACAATCCGATGGTAATTAAGATGTCACATCAAACGGTTGTGATTAGGGGCGGACTGGGCCTCCTAACTTCGGGCCGGTGTACCCTCATGGATGATATGATTCGGGCGTCCAAATGGACAAGAACTTGCGCTTTCCGGAAATCCAAGGTATGCGCTATTTGAGAGTACCCAGCCCACCCCCAAGGGGCACAACTATAGAAAAGGGCAAAAGCATTCAAAGGCAGACATTTTAAGAAACAGCAGCGACAAAATAGACTTTTGCTTTCAATACAAGGTAGCAAGTATAATTCCCGATAGGGAACGTATTTTTTCTTTCTTTTTCTTCAAATTTTAGTTGTCCGCCTAATAAATGCTTGATTGTTTGTTTGGATGTTTTATGGCGCAAGAGCATCTGGGCTATACTGCGCCAATAAATGCATTTTTGGCTAATAAATGCATTTTGGTTCTATAAAATGATGCAGCACGCATATAGAAAGGCAAAGGACGTTCAAGAGTAGGCCTTTTTTAAGATGGAGCGTAGATAAAAATATATTTTTCTTTAAACACAGAGCAGCGAGTACGACTTCCAACATGGAAACTTTTTTTTTTTAAATATAAATTTTCTATCAAATAAATGCAGTTCGGTGCTCTGAAATAAAAGTATACACATATAGAAGAGAAAAAATGTGCATGTGCAAGCATTTTCAGACACAGATGAGCAAAATACTTTTTGTTTTCAATACAAGGTAGCTAGTACGATTCGCGACATGGGAAAGCATTTTTTTTTTCAAATTTTAATTTTGAGCTTAATAAATGCAACATGGTTCTTTGAATTGAAGCGACACACATATATAAATAGAAAAATGTTAAATCGTATTTTAAATAACAGCGTTTATAAAATAGTTTTTTTCTGTTAAAACACATTAGCAAGTACGGTTCACGGCATGGGAGCGCTTCTTCCTTTTTTTTCTTCTTTCAATTTTTAATTTTTCTTTTTTAATTTTCCGCCAAATTAATTCAGTCTCGTTCTATTAAATGAAGCGATATGCATCTATAAATTACGTAAGCAATATTTTGGCCATTTCAAACCTCCTCCTCCTGGTAAACAAAAATTAACATTGGCTAGCATAGGAAAATAAGCACAACAACACCCCCAAGGTGCCTACGTCAAACACATTTGAACGCTCCCATTCCGCCAAATAAATGCAGTCTAATTCTGTGAAATTAAGCGGCACCAGGGGCAGACTGGACCGTCCACACCCGGGCCAGTGCGGTCTCATAATCGATAGGACTCAAGCTTCCGAAAATCCAAGATGTACCCCACTTGAGAGGACTCAGTCCGCCCCTGATTGTAATTACAGATACTTTACTACCGGTTTCTTAACTACAGTGCCTATATTTATTATTGTTTCTTCCTTGTGATTATAGAAGCTTTTGTAGGACAACTTTATTAGCACGAGTTTAATAAGCAGAATAAAATTAAATTCTAGAATGTGTGATAAACTATGGATTGATCTTTTGAAGGGAATCCATTCAAAAATATTTATTAATATGCGAAGGAAAATGAATCTATGTGAATATGGAGAAATGTGATACAAGTGAATATGGAGAACTATGCTACAAGTAAAAATGGAGAAATAAGATACAAGTGAATATGGAGAAATATGATATAAGTGAATACAGTAGTAAAGTGTCGTTAATCCGAACTATGAAAACCGGAAATTCCAGTTAATCCAAATTTCTTCAGTCAACTGCCGTTGCATCCGTCTGACAAGACGTAAGCGATCAGCGCTCTTTGTGTTGACAACTAATTAAAATTTTTCATGAAGGAATGGAAATTTTCCCCTAGCCCGCCCGTCGTCTGTTGCCTGTTATGAGTGCACACGAAACACGCACATCCAACAAATATAACTTTGATTAAATTCTGCAGCAGATTTCGGTTTATCCGGAAATTTGTTAACCCGAACAGCTTCCGAACCCAATTAATTCGGATTGACAAGACTCTACTGTATAAAGAAATATGGATACAAGTGACTGTAGAGAAATGTGGATCTGACCTACCGAAACATGCCATATAGTGATATAAAAAAATAATACTTGATAATTTTCATTACCACGAAAGCTCAAAGCTGACGTTTTGCTTAGGAGAAAAGCCCGCGTTCTGGAGTCAGACGGTTTCCCTCATTTGAGGCTTGGTGCGCTGACCGCTAGAACTAACGAGGATAGAACACAACGCCACGTTCTCTACATGGCACTTATGAATGCAGGAATATTGCCCTTCTCAAAAGATAACACCATTAACAAATAATGGTACCTACAAAGTCCGCGAGCGTTTTGAGGGTTTCGTAAGGAGATGTAGTGTATTGCTTAATATTCGGTAAACAGGAGTTAATGGTAAGAGGGATTGTATGTATAGTAATCAATTCCCCATGGCTCACGAAAAAACTCATAGCTGGCTTTGATAATGTTGTCATTATTTAGCAATTGTATCTCGGAGAAAGGTAATGATGTCTTGTAAAAAATAATGTATTTTTAGTGTACTTACAGTTCTTAGAACTAAAATCAAATCGTTAACATTATTGAATGAATATACGATAAAGTATTCCACTTTATATTTTTCGATTTAGTGAAAAATAATGTAACGTAACTGTGAAATAATTACCTTTGATTTGTACGCAAATTTAAGACGTAGTGTTATAATTTTCCAGATTTAATGTACATGTAGACACAAAGGGCGAAGAAAGCAATTACAATTGCATGCAAATATATATATATATATATATAATTATAAGATATATAGGCTTATTTATACAAGTTTTTGATATAGTAGAAACAATACATACGTGTACATGTAAATTAAGCTCTATTCCTTCTGAAATAAAATATTTCAAACTTTGAAAATTTCAAGTAAAATTAATTCCAATGGGGAAAGTACTAGACAAATACGCATAGAGGAAGCTAGTATATGAAGTCTCCAAGGGTCGAGCATTTCTGAATGGACAACAATAACCTTATAATTATATATGTAATTAAATTACATATCATTCCTAAACAAGGAATACATTTTTATTAGAAGGTGTTTTGCCCATATATTTAACATTATTCACCTCCTTATTCGTCTGCATTTCTTTGATAAAAATAAAAATGTCAGTAACATTTCTGTAAAGGAATGTTAAATAAATTGACAGGAGTGACAGAAAAGTATTGTAGAAGTGTCTGCGTTCGGAGTTTTTCGAACTATGTTTTCATATCTGCTGCATCCATGCGTGAAACTTCAACGACTAGAAATTAAACGAAAGCAAGAAAAAATGGCAGAAATGGAAACGTCGAAGCATGTTCAACCAAATACCTGTAGGAAATGTGATGTTTGCTCAGTAACTTTGACAATACCCGAACTGGTATCAAATAGATCTCGGAAAATCGAAACAAAATCACGCTCTTCAAATTCGGAACATATTCCATTTGTATCTCATAGGCCTGAAGGGAAAAGAATCGGTCAAGGGAGACGGAACGTCGAAATATATATCCGAATAACATCGATACGGGCTCCAAAAATAGCAAGATATCGAACTGCTGACGATATATTTGCTGCGTCGAAAATAGCGCTAAAGATTTCAACCGCTTTTCGTTAAAAGCATTTCAAGGAAAAACGAAAGAGTCTTTCGAATATCAATATCGCGCATTGTAAATTTATAGGGTTTTAAACTATTATCCTAGTCTTTGGGAGAAATATGTTTAATTTTGAAATAAATACCATTATTCTGGAATATTTAGGTGCATAGCAAATTTTTAATCAGTATTACTGAAGTTTGCCTATTTCATATTGAAATGACAAATAGGTAATCAAATAAGACTGTTCCACAAACCTAAGATATGTATATGATAATATATATACATTATTAGGGTGGGTCGAATTTTCAAAAGTTGCTCGAATCGAAACGCAATAGTGCGGAAAAGTTGCTTTTTCTCGAGATAAGTACAGTGAAAAAATAAGTTTAGGAATCGGATAATATCTTCAGGTCACACATGACCCTCAAAATTTGTGAAATTAGCCATAAATTGACCTTTTCTTCGAAAATTTTGAAAAGCACCTTAAATTGGTCACATTGTCATAAAACTTCAGTTGTGGCAGTAATTTGAAAGTAGTTAACGGGAAATAATACTTTGATGGACTTATATCCCTACAAAGGGAGCAGAAAGGGGTCGCTGTAGAAGGAAAATTGGCTAAATTTGTGGAAAAAAAAAAGTCGTAGAAGCGTTCATGACTTCAGAAAAATAGGTTAAGTAGACTGTTTGATTAACTATTGCTGTGCAGCTCTTCGTTCGGTCCCATTCCACATTCAGTGAAAAGGACAACGACAAAGATCTCCCCACGGGGAGGTGGCCGCCTTCCCAATTAACCAACCATATCTGGAAGTGGAAAATTACTATTCTTTTGATTTGGTTTGGTTCCACATGAACTGGATGTCGTTTTCAAATATTGACATTTGGCAGCGGGAAAGCAAAACTTCTCTGATGAAACCATCTCTGCTGTCACCGCCACATACTTTGCTCACTGCTTCTGTGATTAGTTTCACAGTAAGTTTAACCTCCTGAGTGTGACATGGAAATTCGTTATGTCGAGAATTAGTATCCGCTTGGAATGAATGAGGTCTAAGAGTTCTTTGGATATTTCAGATGCTAGAAGTGGAGGACAGGTAATTTTCGTTGATGACTAGATGATCCACCTTGTCTAGTCTTTTGCATTAAAATTAAAATCAGGAATGATGAACGCATGTAAGGATTTGCATTTCTCTAGTTTTTCCTGGCTTTTAAAATATGTCTCAAAGCAAACTCTCTGACATGATGTCGTTCTTCTTTTACCATAGCCAGAAGAAGATTCTTAACATGGGCAAAGAAGGCATTGTTTTGGATTATTGGATCAATGATTGTTTTGAGATGATTTGGGAACACGAATTTATAGCAGATGCTAATTCGTTGGCGATATTTACGAAAGGCCTGCAAAAGGGTTGCTGGTATCTAACTGGAAGGAGACCCACACGCTGAACGTATGTGACGATGTGTGGAACCGGCCAGGCCAGTAACCTAGTGTCCTACCCCGCCTTCAAGTGGTGCAGGCTGGGCTTTCTATTTATGTGGCAAATTAATATTTGCTGCACGGATGGAAAGGCGGAAGGGGAGGGCTAATTCACCAACCCGTCTAGCCAGCGTGGTGAAATGATGGCTAATTCCTCCAATATGCTAATACACCAAAAACCATGGCCCCTAGTCTCCAGGTGCTGGAGTGCTCCTGATCAAGGCAGCGGTCAGCGTGGCATGAAAGCAGGGGGTGCTAAGAATCACTGGAATGGCCCAGGCTGCCGTTTGTTATTGACCTTGGCTACGTATAATGGACGATCCCTTGCTTCTGAAGCAAAACTTCAGGAATTGGAAGAAGAACTTGACAAGATCAAATGGGACATTGTAGGACTCAGTGAAGTTAGAAGAAAAGGTGAAGAGTTGGTGGAACTTAAAAGTGGACATTTGTTTTATTATAGAGGAACGGAAACTGGAAGAACAAGTGGTGTTGGCTTCTTAATCAACAAAAGAATTAAAG
>QLNU02014176.1:37546626-37572850 GCA_006491805.2 Dysdera silvatica | reverse complement strand
ACGAGATTTAATATAAATGCTGTTTCACATTTACACATTGATGCTTTTTTTCCCACTTTCATTCACTGCGCTTACTGGTCTTGCTGCCTTTAAAAAGGGAAAAATATTTCCCCTTTACGGACTTTTGTTTTATCGGAACCAAAGTTTTCTCTCTTGAGACAGAGGAAATTCAATATCTATTTACTGGAGGGGGTATATATAACATTTTCCAACATATTATTTTTCCTATTCTCCCGCAACAGACTAAAAACATGTTTGATTTGCAAAAATAACAGTTGCTAATGAATTTAAAAAATATACAGAAAGTACAAATTTTATATTTAAATCTATAAAGAAATTACATAGAAAATTATATGAATCAGAACATTTTTTCTATTATATGTTGCATTTCATGGTTAGAGGTGTCTGCGGGGTATACCGGGCGGCAAAAAGATCGACTACGGCAAAAATTAAAATTTCCGCTCCTTACTGAAAATATTGTGTAATAGGTATTAGACAAGACAACAGTTCGTGTGTGTACCACATACAGAAACTATATTAAGTGCGCCCCCATTTCCAACAAACGTTTTAAAATCTAAAAAATCTATATTCGTCGTAATGAATTCCTAGTGTCCGTGAACCTAGGCAACCGCCTAATGGATGGGTTAGTCTTATGCCACGGACTATTCTGTGCTCTCAGTTGCTTGGGCAAAGGGACGTTATCTCTAGCTTACATTGCAAAAATTCACAGGATGGTATATCCTGTCCGAGGATACAGGATAGGGATACAGTCCGAGTTCACAGGATAGTATATCTGGAGTCGAGGATGAAAACATATATAAGAAGCTGCTGAGGATTAGGTGTTCATATAATAGTGAGTGGATTCATAGATATAGTTGCAATTATGCAAATAGAAGACTTGCTCCTTTTAGTCTTTCAGCACGTGTGAAAAATATGTTTACGCATATAAATATAGAACCATATTCCAAAAAGATGTTTTTATTATAATGGATAGAATTAGAATTATGAGTACAAATGATGCACTGTAGTTTCATCTTCTAGAACTTAATTGGAAAGCATGCACATATACATCAAAAACGTATTTATAAGTGAATATTTAGAAAAAAATTGCTTACAGCTTTTATTTATTATCATATTAGGTCATTTGTTTTGCAATAAATAATTTATAATTGCAGTAAATATTTATTTTTGCACGTAAGAAATAATCAAGGAAACAAGATGACCAGGCGATAGGCTAAACTTGATCCAATGGCTTTTAGGTTATCAAACCCATGTATGAAAAAAAAGAAAGAGGTAATTCCTTTCTGCTTATTTGCTTGTTTTAATAATTAATCTGGTAAGTGTAAATAAGACGATCCTGTTTTTAAAGTAATTAACTCTGACTGAATTAAAAATTAAACTCGAATGCTTTCTGACTTTCGCATTATTGTAGTTAGCACCGAATTAATAATATATAATAAATACTGTATAATGGAATTCATGTATGAAATAGAATTCGTGTATGAAATAGAATTCGTGTATGAAATAGAATTCATGTATGAAATAGAATTCATGCATGAAATAGAATTCATGTATGGAATAGAATTCATGTATGAAGTAGAATTCATGTATGAAATAGAATTCATGTGTATTCTATGGAATCCATGTGTGTAATAGAACCCATGTAGCATAATAAAGTGTATATGCAGAAAACTTCGTACTTAGGTTTGTTTACTTAGGTCATGTTTATATATAACTTAATCAAATTGCTTATACACAGATTCCTAATATGCAAATCAGTAACTCTTCACAAACAAATTTTTGTTAACAAATATCTATGTGCTATATATTTTCATCTGTTCCAGTGCTTCAAAATAATATTCTTCTTTCCTTGCAGCAGCATTTCTTTTCTAAGCAAATAACACTTCTGTTTAAGAATGTGGCAGTCAACTTGACATGAGTAACATAAAAATATGGACTCGTCAAGAGTGTTCCAGCGACTAGAATTTTTTTAACCATGTTTTCATATCCGTAGCAATCATGCGCGAAATTTCAAAGACTGGAAATTATATAAAAGATAGGAAAAATCTGGAGACTATCGGCAGAAATAGAAATGTCGAAACAAGTTCTACAAAATACTTGTGGGAAATTTGATGTTTGTCCAATAGGCTCAACAATATCAAACAGGTATTGAATAGATATGAAAAAATCGAAGCAAAATCACGCTCCACAACAAAATCACGCTCCACAAATTCAGAACATATTGCATTTGTATTTCTGCAGAGCCCGGGGGAAAAGGTATCGGTCAAGAAAGTTGGAACGTCGAAATATATATCCCAATAACATCGATACAAGCTCCGAAAATATCAAGATATCGAACTGTTGACAATATATGTACAGCACCAAAAATGTCGCTAGAGTTTTCAATTGTTTTTTGTAATGAACATTTCAAGAAAAAACGCAGTTTCTTTAGAATGGCAATCTTAAATATTATAAGGATTTTGTTTGTTCGATTGGATTTTGATGGCGCAAGAGCATCTGGGCTATACTGCGCCAAAAGGGAAATGCTTTAAAATTATTTTATATTCTTTAAGAAAAGTGAGCACAATTTATTATAATCAACAAAAACTATCATGAATATACTTTTATTTTGAGTTAAGTATTACAAATATATGCTAAAAATATATTAACCATTTCAAAATAAAATACATTACCGGGATATGCCCCCCTAACAGAAATACTTTTCGTTAAATCATGAAGTGCGTTTATAAATACCATGTTTGGCGCAGTATTATAGCCCAGATGCTCTTGCGCCATAAAAATCCAAACAAACACGCAAGTTTGTTTTAATAAAAAATGTAAGTTTTGTCTTGAAAATACCTTAGCACAAAGGCAAGGTTACAGAAATTTTAAAATTATGGAGGGCGGGGTTCAAACAGCTGTGAAAACGATCGAGTGATTCGGTTTTAAAGAGAACACTGTATTTTGTTATACAATGGGGGGCTTTAGCCCCTGATTTCCTCCCTCTTATACGCCACCGCTACTTCATAAAGGTTGAATATGAAAAGTCCTCCGTCTGCTGATTCGTTGTTGAACGCTGTTGAATGTTGTCCTTATATTGAACTTAAAAACGATTTTCCTGAGCTTGAACATTGGAAAACTTTCGCGTTTTTTCCTAACTTTTTTTAAAATTTTTTTTCACGTCTCTATGCCAAACTTTGTCAGATGTCGCCAAGTTTCAAATAATGTTTTCAAGGTTGATTTATCTTTAATTGAATTAAATGTTTAACTTTCTCATAACATTTAGTAATTTGGAAATCAACATCCAAAAGAACGAATGGGTGTTCGTATTTTTTTTCATTTTTTTTTTTATTTTAGGCGAACATTTTGTCGTATATATTTATTTATCATAAAACATAATTCATAGCATTGAAAAGGGATTGGAGAAACGCATTGAAAATTTTAGTCTAAAAGTGCATAAACAGAATATCTCCATGGTTATTCTGTCGTCAATAAAATATCATTGATACTGGAATATCGGCAAATTTTTACGGAATTAATTTTCTAAAAGTCTAAATTTTAAAAATGGAATCAATTTTAATTTAAGCTTTATCTTTGTATTCGAAGTTTTATACTGAATTTTTCCATTTTAAAAATAAGATTGTTACTATGAAATAATTGTAAAGAAAACTACAAATTCCATCAGAATTCAAATTATTCTTTTACTGAAACAGAATGCAGTTTTCCATCAATAAGAGCTATATTATCTTATTATAATGCTCGAGAAACAGTTGATATATTAACAGTTTTTTTTATTTAGAGTAGTGGTAAAAATAATAGTGTTTTAATCCTATATTTAAAAAATCTTGGAGATGTGAATCTGAAATCACACTTAGGCAAAAGTGTATATCGATGAATATATACGTAGAGAAACATGAGTATCAAAGCTATCGAGAATTCATGCATATTTTTTATATTATATATGTTACGAATTACCAAAAGTAATTAATTTTTAGCTATCATATTCATTAAATATTAATATATTTTAAAACTTTAATACTAATAGTGGTTTTCTGGGTACCTTGATTTATAAATTCTGTATATTAGATATTACAGGCTATACCAAAAGCACGTTTTTTGATAAAAAAAGTTATATTTTTTAACGTTCATAACTAATAACAGAGACATCTGTAATGAAGAAATTTTTCCGATTCTTAGACTAGTTTCCTTAGACTAGTTTCCTTGAGATGAAGGTTTCTCGGACTTGACTACTTAGACTATTTCCCTTAGACTAGTTTCCTTAGACTAGTTTCCTTGGACTAGATCCTTAGACTAGTTTCCTTAGACTAGTAAACTTCCGTTTTAGACTAGTTCAAGTATTTATACCTATGTGTATGTCGGATATCTACCACTTACATCTGTTTCTCTCTTATAAGGCCAGATTACACTAGAAAATAAATAAACCTCCGTTGAAAAAGTTCGGTGAATGATCTTCGCACACTGGTAAAAGATGATATGCGCAGCAAAGTGCGCACGCAACGCATGCAGCTATACGTGTGTTGTTGTTTAGACAAGCAGTGTTTCGTTCGGACATTTTATTTTCTTATACGTAAGTTGGAAGTGCAGCATAGTGTAGTGGCTTTGTAAAAAACAAAAACATGGATCAACATGTCAATATGCGATTTTGTTTTAAACTCGTAATGTTAGCTAAAGATTGTCATCAAATGCTTTTAGCGGTGTATGGACAAGATATTGTATCTTTAAAGTGTGTGTACGAATGGTATCGATGGTTTCATGAAGGCTATGACAGCGTATAAGACTTCAAACGCAGTGGAAGACCCACCATTATGAGCGATGGGGATCACATTCAAAATTTGAAGAACCTGTTAGCCAAAGACCGTCGACAGGCAGCGCGAATGTGAGCGGAGGAGATTGTAGTTAGTGTTGGCACGGCGTATGAAATTTTAACTGAGAAATTGCGTAAACGTAAACTTTGCTCGCTTCTAGCGTCTCACCATTTGCGTGCAGAACAAAAACAAGAACGCTTAGACGCATGCGGGGAATTCATTGACATTGCAGATAATGACCCCACTTTCCGTAATCGTATTGTTACCCGCGATGAGAGTTGGTGCGTCAGGTACGACCCCGAATCAAAGACGCAGAGCATAGAGTGGCGAGGTATGGGCTCGCCGAAGTCGAAAAATGTCCGAAGCGAAAAATCTTGCATAAATAATTTTTTTTTTCTTTTGATGCTGCAGTTATAATTCACAAGGAATTTTTGCCCGAAGTAAGCACATTGAATGGGCCTAAGTACGTTGAAATTTTGGATCGCCTTGTGAAACGGATGCGGCGAGTGTGGCCTCAGTGTGCAGTGAAGGGCTCGTGGTTCCTACTCCACGATAACTCTCGACCACATACGGCCATCATTGTACGCCAATTTCTAGCCAAAAGGGGGATTACGTCACTTGCTCACCCCCGTACTCTCTTGATCTGGCGCCCGCGGATTATTTCCTGTTTCCGTTACTGACGAAAGCCTTGAAAGAACAAAGATTTTCGACGATTGAGGCGATTCAACAAAATGTGATCGCAGAAGTGAAGTGCATCCCAAAAGATGCCTTCTCACATAGCTTCAGTGCCTTGTACACACGTTTTTAAACGTGCATAACATTGGATGGTGATTACCTTGAAGGGCAATGAATCTTGTTTGCTGATATGCGTGAAACCTTTCGTAAAATATATGTTTCACCAAACTTTTTGAACAAAGGTTGTATAAGCGTTTTAACCTAAACCGTTAGAAAAGTATTTTCCAAAAAAAAAAATAATAAGTACAAGAGGTACGGATAACCCGAATTGCGGATCAGAAAACCTGGTGTAATCGGCTTTCTACTGTACATGAACTCAAAGAAATCCAATGGAAGAAGCAGTGCTAGGTTTTTAATGTTGCCATTATTAATTTAATTTGTGTAGGAATATTATTCGAAGTTGAAAAATACTTAGTTTACTAAATTTGTTTCTTGTTTCTCATTTTCTCCAAAAATGTTCTTTAATTTTAAGGACATAAGAAAGCACATCGCCTTTGAATCAATAAATCGCTGTAGGGGGATGATCTTCTACGCCCAATTTCCACAGCGGCTCCACTCTTTTGACCCAATGTTTAATTTCCGCCCACATGAAAATCAGAAAAATGTTTGTTCATTGTAGTTTTTTGTTAAACTCACCATTTTCTCTCTTCTTAATGCCCGCCAAGATTTTGAAGATAAAAATTCCAACGAAAAAATCGCGTTCAGCCTTTACTCGAAGGTGCTTTTTAAAAGATATTCGTTGCTTTTTAAAAATAAAATTTTCAGTTGTGGTTTTTTTAATAATTTATCTGCATCGTTTAGAATCTTGATGAAATTTGTAATTTAAAATCTGAGTGGCGTGTCTAATATCCATTATTTGTTTCCACTCACTGCGATTAAAATGTATTTTCATTTTTTATTTAAATTCGATTCAATTTTTTAATCAAAACTTTTAATTTGGAAATAAATCTATCACGAAGCCCCGGTTTTGTATTTTTCTAGGGAACTCCAAAAATAGACCGACGATGTGGGAAAATGCCGGTGCGAAAATGATATTCTATTCCACCGGTTCTTTAACTTTCCTAGACCGCGGACCCCCAAGAATTAACTCAAAGTTTAAAGCCCGGAATTTGCATCATATGTATTTATTTCTAGTGTTTCATCACTAATTTTCACTATTTAAGGAAAGAATTTTTCGTTCCCTCATAATTTATTCTTAGCATTAAAGAGTAAATAAATTTTCTTTTCGTAGTATTTTTTCGAACTTTTGTGGAAGATTGGCAGGGCCTTGTGAATCCCCTGATAGGGTTCCGCGAACTCCCAGGGGTCCGCGGCCCACAGTTGAAGAACCGCTGCTCTATTTAACTAACAATTTACGTTCGGAAGCTTGAAAAAACGGCGTTCGAAGCGGGAAATAGGTGTTATGTAGGATCCTAAAGTCTTTGTTTTATTGTAAATGATTTTTTTGAGTAATAGAAAAATTCAACTCATGCCTCAAAACAAAATTTGTTTTTGGATCATTTTGAATATTGTGAAACAACTAATTTTATTTTTTTAATTCAATTATCGAAGTAATGGTTGGGTAACTCGTGGTTGTGTCGTTTGCGCAAAAATTTCGCGATCGGGAAAGGTGGGCTGCTAAAGGAGGCTCTGTATTCCCAGTATCAGAAAAATAAAAAAATACCCACAGTAGGAAATAAGACAATAATTCATTTACCATTTTAAATTTAAGTTAAATTCATTTCATTAATTTTAATGCTAAGTAAATATATTCCTTTGATGGATTAATTAACGAAGAAAATTCGGTATTCTACGGATATTTTTCAACGTATGCCTATGCAATTTAAAAGGCACTTTTCTCAGATTCTAAAATTAATGACTGCAAACAAAAGCTTTAAATTTTTTTTTATTTTTTAAATCGTGAATTTTTATAGACGTTTTTCTACTGGTGTCTTTTATAAGCATCTAAAATATTTATTGTTCAAAGATATTTTAAGGAAATTCTTACGAGTTTCCTTACGTATATTTGGCTTTAAAGCCTCTATTTTTATTTATTTTTTTTATTTTTTTTTAATTATTTATTTTTATTTTAAAAATATTCAAGAGCATAAAAAATATAATTACCACTATTTTACTCATTCTGCACTTTTTACTCGCGAAGGGGAATCGGATCAAAGGATTGAATTGAAAATCTATCTTTCTATCATACCACGTATAAAACGATTATGATAATTAATTATAGCTTAACCACACCCTACTTTATGTACATGTTCTATGGCAAAGGTTGGGAACTGTTGTGTGGGTGGGGCTTAAGACTGCATTTGGCTTCCTAAGCTATTGAATGCGTCCTTTTGAATAAATTCAAAGAACAGTTTTCATTTTATATAGAAAATTCCCCTCCATGAATGATCGAAAATTGTCATGGCAAGCTAATAATATTTTTAACGCTAATTGCGAATCCGGAAAGATTTTGAATGTGCAAAATTGAGAAAGAATTTTCTTCGGAACTGAAAATTACAATGCAAATCAATGGAAGAAATATATTTTCTACGATTTCTGCAGAAGAGATATTACAAATAACCTCAATCTTATTTTTAAACAAGAAACTAGTAGTTATGCTGCATCTAACGCATATGCATTCATGCTTGAGAAATCTGGGGAACAAATTCAAATTCAATTTATAAAGATCAGGAACCTATAGGGGAAATGAAGTATATGATTATAATAAAGCCGGTTAATAATTTGTTATTTGTCTTAATTAACCGCCTGTAAACATATTTTAATTATTATTCATATGTTTTTCGGATTAATATGGTGCCTTTTGTAATTCGTAAATTTATATGCCGCAGCCGCAACTTAAACATACTTAGAACGCATCTTTCATAACTGAAATATCTGTGGGCATCATATAGCATATTCTTTTCAATGATCACTCACGTACAAACCAGCGACAGAAGAGCACGTGCCTTGATAGTCACGCCTGATTGGCTGCGCCTGACATGACGTCGTAACTTGTCGTCCTATCGGGTGCTGACGCGTGTTTTCGGGCGTGGTATCACATGGCGCCTTTCACGCTGCGCTAGCAATATACGTGATAACTTCATTTTCAGCTCCGAAAACTCTGTATCCAGGACGAAAAAAGAATAGCCTAAGGATTTTCGCTTTCATTGGCACGCTAGCCAAACCGGGAATTATTGTTATTTTGCTGTTTCTTTGCTTTCTACGATAGTGCTGTTTTTCCTTTTTCTCAGCTGAGGTTTATTCGTCCAGTTTTTATTTATTGCGTCTTCTGTTTCCCGAGTAAGAAAGCTAAATGGGATTTTCCCGGTACAGAAAGTAGCAAACTTTTATTTTGTGCCAAAAACTATTGCTTCATGAAATAATGCCGCTACTTTTTTTGGTCCACTTCTCATATAATTATCAGAATTTAATAATCTCTGCACGCTTTCGAAAAATGATCCATTTATAGCCGTCGCAAACTGGAAGTAAGCGTAAAGGTCGATGTAGCCCTCCCTAGAATAAATTAATATTTGGAAGAATGTTGTAGATGTGCCTTTGGATATTTGGTAGAAAGTTTCGACGGGTTTCAGATAGATACCCTTGATCTTCATCAGCTTATTAAAATCTTAGTCACTCCAAGCCAACGATGTTTACATCCTGTGCGTATTCCGTGGGTTCATTCCGTGGATTTCGAATATTATAAATTCGGTAAAATTATTCCTCGACTTTTCCTTTGGAATAGAACCGAATATCTTTAGTTTCTTCTCCCGACATATTAATAAAAAAATTCGACCATATTTTCCCCACTCATATTCTCCAAAAACACTATGTTATCCTTATTCGCTGAGCAACAAGTTCGAGAACAATATTCCCGTTCTTCAACGGCGGGGGCGTGTAGCAAATGCGTGTGAATATAATAGCCAATACCCTGTTTTTTCTCTTAAATTTCAGCTAATCGACTATTAAAAATAGGTTGAGAGAAAATAAAGGCCGAATTTCAAACGTCTTCTGTTACTGTTGATTAATATACTCGAGGAAAAGCTAACCTAATAAACTGTTAAAGTTGCGGCGGCCTTCAAGTCCATGCAACATGCATTCGTTCCCAAATTGGCGAAAAATGAGGTAACCCTCAACATTATTAGGCTATTTATCGCCTAATTTGGAATGCAGAAAAACGCAGTCGCCAAAATTCCAGGCGCCAAATTTCCCGCCAAGCAAACGAAGTCCTCTGAGTGGTCAGTTACTTTAATGACGTCAGCGCTTGCTATAATGAGTCTTTTTTCTAAATTTAATAAATACCAGATTTTAATTGCACAAATATGTTTTATGTCCCAAATGTATCTTCTATTAACTCTCTTAACGTAAGAAAGGGCGAACTATATTGCACTGGCGAAATCATATTGCTATGCGCCTTCTCAGTGTACAGGGTTGGCTTTGCCGCGAGTACAGAAGAATAATCACAACTGTATGTTTTTGAAACCTTATACTGTATTATTTGTAATTTTAAATCTTCGGAGCTAAAAACTCCAGAAGCTTTCTATATTTGGCAACAGTCACAAAGTTATCATCACTAATAACCTCGTTAGTGACCACATATCTACGAGTGAACGGCCAATTTAGCTCCACTCGCTAATTGCCGCCGTCCCCTATTAAAAATTTTCCTATGTTTCACGGTTATCAAATATGCTTCACTAAATACTGCTGCCGTCAGTTATAAGCACGAAATGAGGTCACTCTCAGATCTTTTGGTATTCTTTCCAGTCTATTTATGACAAAGAGCAGTAAGATATATGTCCCAAACGGGTCAAAATTCTTTACATGACGTCGAAAACTACGCTTTCCAACCTTATAACTAACCTTTAATGCATACAGGAAGTTTTGAGAATTTACTGAAAATGCAATGTTTTTATAAATCCAATTACAACAATTTATGAAAAGCATATTTTTATATTCCATAACGTCTCCTATTATATAAAATACATATGTTTCTGTAGGGCATTCTTTCAAATTATCTTATTTATTTATTTACGCAGCATAGCCCAGATGCTCTTGCGCTATAAAAAATCAAAACAAAAAAATTTTATTTGCTATTTATTTATTTTTAATAAAATGTACTTTTTCTGTTTGTTTGCGGTTGTTTTCTTCATGCATTTCTTATTTCTGTCCATCATGTGTTTGTCTTAGATCGTTCTTTCTTTAGTGGCTTTTCTGCTCATGTATTTTATAGCCAAATTCTTAGTCATAGCTTTGCCAAAGCAGATTTAATGAACGAACCTAAAGGAAATTGAGTTTCATGAGCTAATGAGAAGCAGTTTAGCACAACCATTGCGAGCCATATTTCCCCTTCACGACAGAGATAATAAATTAATTCCTCGCTAATTAAAAGCTGTGTTAAACGAGATTTCCTCCTAATTACGAAAGTCCATAAAAGCCCAGCGTTAATTGCACCTCGAATCGTACGATGTACTCATTTGCATCTTCTGTCCTTTCTCTCCCTCCTCCAACGAGTGACAAACCTGACACAATTTGCTTCGTAATCATATTCTCACCATCAACATAAACGCCGCATCCAAAGTGTCAGCTCATTTCAATCGCATTTTACCAACATCGTGCGTTTCGGAGCTGTTACTAAAAATGATTACGAGAGTTATGACTTTGGATAATGATCTATATGATCCTGGTTGAAATATAGCTTATGATTATGCTATTTTATGCGAATGATGGTTAAATAGCTAAAGAGGACACCATCATTCGCATAAAATAGCATAATGATGGTTAAATAGCTAAGGAGGAAGGACCTGAGAGGTTCTTGAAATTCCGTATTGGCAAATTCGAAATATTAAGAACCATCTTTCGTCTCTCCTTGCGTATTTGCTGTTACTTTTTGTAGAAGCTATGTCACTTTCATGTTTCGTGTTCTATCAGCTTGGTTTCTGAGCTCATTTTTATCATTTCTTTTCTTGTCATGGGCTCGTTTCCAATCCTTTCATTCCTTGTCATAAGAAACTCGTCATTTATTGTCATGCTTTCGATCTGATCATTTACGTTGTCGCGGCCATTTTTACAGCCCGACATTAGCAATTACTTTCGTGTGAATCATATGTTCTCACAACTGCACTCCTAAATGTATGTGTTCAAGACTTGAAGGCAAGAGAAAGTTTTTGTTAATAAAGGGATATGATCGAATAATGCAAGCTATGTCAAAAGGTATAGAAAAAACTCACAAAACATGATGTAACGTAACGAGAGAAAGTGAAAACCAGGTACAGAACCTTTCAGAATGGAAAAGGTAGCTAAGATGTTTACGATAGTTCTGAATGTAACTTAGAGTCCAGAAAGGCTTGGGATGTTGAAGATTTGAACGCCTTTGTAAGTTCCCCCTTAAGCAAGGTATCATTCAAGAGGTTCCAGAATGAGCTTTCTTTATAAAAGAATGTTCTTTATCACGATGATGGATCCGAAACTTATTGTTGCCGCACAGCAAAAGTTAGCTATAATTTTATGGGCAGAAGAGAGGTCAGTTACAGTACGAGCCTTTCTCTTTTCATACTAGGTGAAATTAATGTTCCAAGCCTGTTATCTATTTGAAGTTACCACGTCTCCAAAATGCACCTGCAAAAAGGGGCTAAGCAGGTGGAAGATTTTCTATCTCCTACTTCTGATTCGAAGATCAGTTTCTTTTATTAAATTTTTGACAAATGTGAAAATTGGGAGAGTTTAGAAAGATGGCGCTAAAATAGGAAACAAAAAGTATAATACGGGGGAAAAGGCCAAGGAAAGTGGGGAAGAGTGAACAAAACTCTAATAGTCGAATGAAGGACGAGAGAGAGAGAGAGAGAGAGAGAGAAGGAAACTCTAATAGTTGAATGAAAGAAGATAGAGAGTAGAAAATTTAGATAGTTGAATAAATGTAAAAAGGCGGAGATGTCGTGACTATAAATTCCAGTCTGAATCATACTGACGAAAGAGAAAATGAAGCTGAAGACAAAAAAAAACTATATGCTTTGGTAAGTGATCTGTTTTCCAGCATTAAGGACTTCTTATTCTCGGTATAGTTAAATAAGTACTCTCATTCAATCCCCATTATTAAGTGTGGTTTAGGTTATTATTATTTAATTTCGTGATAACCCTCCTGCTTTTGTTTTAGTCACCAATTTTTATACGACCGACCATGTTTATTAATTTATTCGACTATTTTATTCGTTATTATCAGTAGTATTGCATTATTGCCTTTTCTCCTTGTTTGTTTTTTGTGTGTTAAATTAAGTATTAATAAATATTATGCTTTTCAATTTTCCTCTCTGACCTCAATTTCATGTAGCTTGTTTATTAATTACTACACGTGCTTTATGCTCAAGTTATACGGACTGCACCTTCACGGTCAACCTGAACCATTAAACAATTTAGGTACAGCTCAGTACTTTATGCAATCATAAATGAACTCTTCATCTTGTAGCCCGTGACAACGTGAAAAGATAATATTGCACGGAAATTGCTTTCCTCCATTATTTTCGGACTCGTCGTTGAATCTTAATATTATCCCGACCAATGTGGCCTTATACTTTGCGTTGACACCACAGCTTCCTGAAGGCCGCTTATTCGTCGTGTCTTGAAATATGTTAACTGGTTACATGGTGCTTTGCGATCACTAGTTCTATAAGTCATAAACATTTAATCGTTGTTCAAGAACAAGCCAAGATTCTATTCAAGAATTGAATTCTAACAAGGATTGAATGTTTTGTAATATGTGAATGTTCATATAATATGAATGTTTTGTTTTCTAATAAGATTGAATTCTAACAAGAATTGCCAAGATTCTATTAAATTTATGTTTCTTCGAAGTAGAAGTCCTTTACCCATTGCACATGCTTACGAAGTCCCAAATGTGTACAGTGTGATGTAAAAAAGGCAATTTTCATTCTTTATCTCACTAGAGGGCAATACAGATCACGATCAGGAAATGGAAATCCGCATTTTTTATTTTGTCTCTGTTGTATTACTAGGCCAATGACTTAAAATCTGTATCAAAAATTGTATTCAATTCGTATAATTGCGTACACAGCAACGAAGATGGACGTAAAACATAAATTCTCTATACAGACAAGCTGGTTTCTTTGCGAACCGTGTGAGTTCCACCAATACTGTTTATTTAACGTCTTTTCCAACCCTGAAATTTTCCAAACGTTATTCTGAAACACCCTGTATATAAGTAATACAATATATATAATTAATATAATTTTATATTTAATGTGTTTTCTTTACTCTGTTAAAAATGCTTTTATTATGCAAATAAGCAGACAGAGGGGGTCGCAGATTATTTGGCTACTATAAAATAGAGTGTCGCGGCTTGAAGAGGGTTGGGAACCGCTAATCTAATACAAACACATATCCAGCTATGATGAAAATCACTTGAATAAAAAAATATAGTTCTAAATTAAGATAAAATACGTAAGTGTTGAAATTTCTATTCCACTTGCCTTGTTTTGGCATTTTTAAGAGGGTAAGTTACAAAGAACTTTGAACTCTTCTTCGCCGAAATTAAAAAAATATTTTTTTTCTGGGTGAGAATACTGTATTTTTAATCATACAGAGCCTAAATAAGTGAAGAAATGAATTAAAATTTTTTAAACTATGGAACTGAAAACGCGTAAGATTTAAAAAATTAAAAGAAAAATAAAAATTATTTTCCGCGCTCGTCGTTAAAATAAATAACAATGAACTGAAAAACTTTTTTTTTTTTTAAACTCGTAATTCAAACCTTCTTTCGAACGCGTAAAAGGCAATTAAACTGCAGAAAAATGAAATAAATGTTTCCGAAACAATTAGTTTCCAGCCAAAAGTAAATATTTTCCTTACTTTCTCCAAGCAAAAAAAAATCGTCAAAACAAACAATGACGTTTAAACAATTCGCTGGAAAAAATTGCTGCCAAAGCTAGGTCTGGCGAAATGACATGAAACACAGCATCGTTTTCTACGGTATTTCATACGAGTAAGAATGCAAAAAAATGTGTTAGATAGCTAGGGAAATGCGTCAGTTTGTAAAAAGAATTCAAAAAACGGGAAATTGTACTTAGGTGCGATATAGGTTTGCTTTCAAAATAGCTCAACGTTCCAAATTTCCATACACTTGATCTTCTAAGCATTGCAAACTACATTGAAAACCAACTTTCACAGACACATCGTTTCATAAAAATTATTTAATATTAAATCTCACCGTTTTCCCCCCCTCTCTCTCTCTCTCTCTCTCAATCTCTCTCTCTTTCCCCTCCTTAATATAAGCTACAAGATTTCCAGTAAGCATAGAGGTGTAACGCAAACGGTGCAGATAACTCAAGTATCGGTTTGCATTGGTTTCGTAGCAATTAATAAGCTATAGTTAAGAAAACAAGTAACATCTATAACTGTATTTTCTGGTAATGTACTCCTTATTACCATTATTTTTTGTATTTTCAAATTTGACCATATAGACTTAAGAGAGGCGATACCAAAAATTTAAAACTTCTTTCGGTAAATTATTCAGTTGTTATATCAGGAACTTCCGGACTATTCAGCGTGTATTTAAAATCGTGGCCTTTTGTAGCTTGATGTACGTATATGCGTTGATCTCAAATATTTCCAGAATTCTGTTTAGTGAGGTTAGTATTATGCCTGTGACTTTCTGAATAATAGGTACAATGCCAATAAAGATATGTGGCATATTGAAAGGGATGGCATAAAATATGCCACATATCTTTATTTTCGTATCTGACGTCTTGGCATTTGGTGATTTCTGTTATATCTGTCATTTGTACGTTGTTTGTGTTAAGACTATTTAAAATTATTACGGTTTTGTTAGTTTCATTAACTGAGGTTATGTCTGGTCGGTTTTATGTCGCTATCATTCTCTCTCTCTCTCTCTCTTGTCAGTTATTATTATATTACCTCATCCATCTACAGCTTATGCGTTTCATTCTCTAAAATATTTTCATTATTATTATGTAATAATAATCATTATTATTTACAATATGGTAGTTAAGTCGTCACTAAGCTAGTTCTGATGGCTAATTTTTGGTATTTGTATATTTGCCATTTGTTTATACCCATGTCTGTAGTCTGTCTGTGTTACTGACGCTGTGTGCTGAATTGTTTCAGCTTTTAAATGGTCTTGTTGGCATCTACCATTGCCCAAGTTTCATTTCAAGATACGCTGAATGTAATCATTTGTTCGAATATAAAATGATTACTCAATGTGGATACTCAAGGATGATACCCCTAATGAAATAAATGAACAGTGTAAAATATAAGACGGTATTAATTTATTGAAGACAATTCGATATCGGATTGATTGTAAATCGAGTAAAACGATAACAATCAATTCTAAAATAATATCAAGTAAGATATCAATAAATACAATAATAACACAAATTACCACAGTCAAATTTAACTGCGATAATTGGTCTTAATGTTTTATTTAATAATTTCGCGCAGTATGGCACTAACTGATTTAAGATACCAATATTTGTAGACCTGCCACATGAATAGTAGACATTTTAAATAGTAGACATTTTAAATAGTAGAACATTTTTAGTGAAGACGTAAGTGTTTTGAAATATCGGTAAATTTGTTTGCATTTTAAAAAGCCACGCTGAAAAGCTGAAATATTATGCATATGTAATTTATATGAGCGATCTCAACCACAACTACAGGTATGTGCTCTTACTTTGTTGAACTTACACTATGCTACTTAACATCAGAAGTGAATTAACCGGGAGTAACTTATTATTTATTACTAGAATATTTCGAAAAATGTGTTGACATATAGCAGAGATAAAAATTCTAATTAAAATACCATCATAGGAGAAAAATAGAAAATTTCTTAGAAAGTATGCAATTTTCTATGTCAAAAGAAGACAATATTAAAGCCTCAAGAGAACTATGTTCCAATATGCAGGAATATTCCATGAATAACAATAGACAAAAAAATATAGACATAACTAGCAGAGCCAACGAGAGGGGAACTGCAGCCCGGGGAGCCCGAATGAAGTCCATGGGCCCGCGCTGGCAAGGACTTATGGTGTATGGGCCCGGCCCTGAAAAAAAATATCCATGCCACTGCCCATGTCATGGGGGGAAGGTCGAAGTGCGCCTGGGTGCCCGAGTGGGCTCTCTACGCCCCTGATAACTAGAAAATATTTATATTTAATGTAATCAAATATAATATAATCTATTTGTTCTTAATCAGCATTAAGGAAAATACGAACTCCGGTACGTGTAGTCACTACACAAAGATATAAACATACTTAGCGTTTCCAATCCTAAGCCATTATCTCATTGGTGTAAATAACTTCGAGGTCCATGGGGGCTATATCCCCGCAATGCTTCGTAAATATCATTCATTTGTGATTTTTGTTTTATTAAAGAGAGCTAAACACAACACCTATATCCCCTATAGCTACATCACTGATTCTGTTCTTCGTCCGGGACAGCATAGAACCCCTGTTATTGAGAATATTTTCCTTGTTTACTATCATGCCCAATTGAGGTAACATTAATAGATACTGATTAAATTCCCGTGGGCATATTGATCGATTTTTTGTTTACGACAAGCACACTCAATTAATACGCCAGTGAAATAAGTGAAATAATATCATTAAGAAGTCAGAATGAAGATATTTAATTATTTGTGAAGAAGGCAAGAGATTTAATAAATAGAAATATTTTTAAGTGTCCCATATGCATATAATTGGCGAGATGTAGATTGAAAGACAGAAAATTTTCATAAAAGGCTAATATACAATGCTGGATGCTGGAGTTATAAAAAATACATCACCACAAAAAACGATTGAACACAAAGCTATATATATATATATTACCTAAAAAAGTTGTATTAAAAGAATGAAATGTTACAATCGTATGCAGTTTTTGTAAATGTAAGTCATTGTAGTATTTACTGATTAATGTTTGTACATATACTTAATGTCCATAATTTTGATTTCACTTTGTCAAGTAGTTGTTGGAGTTTTGTTTTGTTTAAAGCTTTACCTTCATGTTTTGTTCCAGTCTTGTTTTTACATTAGATAGAACTGCTTGTGTGTGGAAAAATGGAAAGTAATAAAAATATAAATAGCGCGTGATCACTGCATTCGTGGCCATACTTTCTATTGTTAAAAATGTTTGTTTCTGCGTGTCCTACGACCTATGAAAGTTTGTCCCATGAGTTCTGAATCACCCTGTATATTATACCCTCTTCAACTCTATATATATATATATATATTCATAAAATTCGATCCTGTCAAATTTTTCTTTACTGGTACGAACCTTCTGACCATTCTTTGGAAGAATTTTAAGTAGGCTGCGAAAAGAAATAATCTTCAAAATTAACCTAACCGTGTAATTACTAATAATACAGAGTCGTACTTCATTGCATTGAATTATTGGAGCCTGAAAGATAACTGATATAAAATCATAGAATGTTTTTGATCGAAAACACTTCAGATAGGGAAATAAAATTGCCAAGCGTATATATATATATTGTGAAAACTCTATGGTGAAAATATTAAACATCCTCAAGGAACTCGAAAATATTGTTTGTTAAAATTTATTTAAAAGAATTATTGCTATTACGTTTAAAGTGCTCTTTATATTAAGAACTTCTGGACTGCTGCCACTAGAATAACTCAGTTTTGCATAACTTTTGTAATAATCATTTGCCGCATTATTGGAAACCTACACAAGAAAAGTAAACTTGATAATTGCAGTTTCTAAAATTGGCAACATGCACATTGTTTTCTTTTTTTTATTTGATGTTTTACAAATGTGCATATTTTCACTTTTGGTATCCGGTAATATAATATTGTACAATATTTAACTTTATATATATATATGGCAGCAGTACGTGTATTTGTGTTTGGAATTCCAAATAATGTTCAGTTATCTATTTACCATTGCCGTGTACGCATGTATGTCGGAAACTCCGCCAAAAAAAGCTTATTTACGTAAATATTTAAATATTAAGTTTATTGTTCGTTAAAATAAGTTATTTCCTCTGATAGAAAGATCCAGAATTTATTGAGTGTGAAGAATTGCCATTTTTCAACGAAGTTGTAAATAGAAGAGAACGTGACGGATCGGTTTTGAGGAGAATAAATGTATACCATAATGTTTGTTAAAAAGTTTAATTAATGTAAGTGTCGATACGGGTAGATATGAATAAACTCCGCAAATGGCTATATAATCATATTAATATATACTATGTATTTAAGTGTTGCAAAATTAAATAGATTGCATTTTTTATAGCTATTTAAAAAGCTTTGTTATAAATTAAACATCCATAAGCCAAAAAAACGAGAATTCAGAAATTATAAAATAGAGACACACTTATAGACTTAGCACTTACATACTGTATTCATTCATTACATAATATTCATTGCATAAGCATTCAGAAATTATAAAATAGAGAAACACTTATAGACAGACTTAGCACTTACATACCGTATGTTCAGCCGTTCCTTCTAGTTTAAATGTTGAAGATGCATTTTATGTTAATGTGAATAGTATTTGTACGATTTCAACTAACAGTCCGTACTAAAACCTCAATCATTCCATGTACGAATGCTCTTTACTAATCTACATACCTGTTTATGATTTTATTCCTTTAGGTAAATTCCTCCGTGACTAATTTGGGTAATAATTTTCAAATTTGCAACGCAGAATACGGCAATTGACCAAGAAGATCGCTAGAGATCTTGCATATACGAAAGGAGTATATTTATCTCTAGCTAAATGAAGAATGGTGTGCTTAAAAGTTAAATATTATTTCTATTGAATTAGATATGGAATTCATGTAAATGAGACTGTTCTAATTTGAACGATATATTCTTTATTTTGTTACAAAATACTAAGATACACATATACATATACGTGCGAAGGAACATATAGTAAGCAAACATAATATTTTTATTTATATACTACGGATATTTATATATTTATATATAAGTATTATTTATATATACGGTGGAGATGGGCGATAATCGCATGTAAGTGTAAACAAGGGCACATGGGTGACAAGTTTGAGAATTTCTGGATTAAGGGAAAAAATAAGAAGGATTATTAATGCAAAATATAACCCATCAAATATATATCAATAATAATTTATTTCTATGAATATAATATAATTTTTCTTTTTTTAAAAGAAGACTGATATTCAAAAAACCACATACACCTTATTTATTTTGCAATTTATAAAATTTGATTTCAAATGTGAAAACTTTTCAGCGCCATAATTATTCCATGCCCGACAGTAATTTACATCATGTTTGAATCAACCACCATTCACACACATATTTTCATACCACAAAAATGGCTAAAATACTTAAAGTATGAAGGAAATTTTAAAATACGAGGTGCACAAAATAAATTATGAATTTCATTTGAGTTGAACAATATTTTAAAATTCATTCCAGAGCATTGTTCCTCCAAGTAGGCCTCTCGGATCCCTGGGGTGCCGGAACGACACCCCAGGGCTTGCGCAAGCAATTTGTAAAATACGGTGGAAATTTGCAAGAAAATCTGTAAATTTTGAAATTTATTTTTCCTCATGACAACGCTTTAGTGCCAATTATTTCATCTACTTAACCGCAACCAATGAAAAGGAAATATCTTTCTATATTTTCTATGCTTCTTTATTGCTAATTTTTATGTTTGTATCCAAATATTGATAAATATAGCCTTTCAAATTCTCCTTAAATATTGCTTATAGAGTAGTTCCGTGGCTGAGCATACAATAGGAAAAGAGTTCCAAAGAAAAAAAAATGAGAACCAGTTCTATAGAACGTTAAGAGCTGGTTTCTAAGAAAGTAATTTCTTTAAGTACCACTTTTCTCCAATTACCCAATCACACATATCTTATACGAACAGTAAACAACTACATACCTGAATTTTCCAAAACTAATCGAAGACAGGTGTAAATGGGCAGTTATGGCCTCAGAATATAGAACGGCCTTCCTACCTCCTTACCATCAATAAGCTCTCTCCCACTGTTTCAAAAATTCCTTATAAATTCTTATTGGCTTAACACATTTCCATCTTATGTAAAGAAATATCTCTACCTAGGGCAGCATGGCCTCTATCTGACATAGTAGTCTGTACCCACTGTTGCCCAAGTAAATCATTCTATATTCAGCAATATATCAGAGTATATGTAACCTATGTGTAATTCTCCTGGACAAAATTTATGTTATCTTAAGTAGAAATAACGAAATAAAAAGAAGAACTTTTAGTTAAAATTTACGATGTATTTTCAATGTCCTAAAATTATATGAATTTTTAAAACCACTAACCTGTCTTTTGAAAACGCTAAACTTTTTGCACCGTAGTGAATATGTGTCTTTCGCAAATTTTAAAAAACAACTATGTCTCTTTAGTAAGAATGTTTTTTTTTATTATAAGCCGAAAAAGGATTACACGGATCATCTATTTACTCTTGATAAAAAAAATAAGGAAGCTGTTTCCATAGATTTTTAAACTAAAAAATAAAAATTTTCATATTCCCTCTTCTAGACCATATCCCCAAGACAACAAGATAACCTACTTGTAACGCTTGAAAAAATATTGTCCATTGTCATATGCCAAGTAAAGAGAAACAATATGAAAAATGTCCGAAAAGCTCACACACCATTTATTATATCAAAAATTCAAAATCTGTGCGAATACCGGATGGCCGCACACATGACTGATTTTCCTTAGAAAAAATAACCAGATGAAATATAACACTAAACCCAGGCCTTTTGTCACAAACTGCTGTCCTTTGGGAAACTTGTATAAAAGCTTCTTTTCCAGGTACTCACCGCAAACGCCTGCATAAATAAAAATAATAGTATGGACAACAAAATACATTTATCGCCTTCGTTTTTATTTTACCGTAACTGTTTTGGATGTTTCTTTAAATAAAATTATTCGAATTTCAATAAAAATTATATTAAATGTCCAAACGTTTGTTTAAATTTTTAATGGCGCAAGAGCATACTGCGCCGTAAATGCCCAAACGTACACTGATGAGTTAAGCATAATCTCTCTCGAAAATATTTCACAAAATAGAAGACTGAATGGAACGAAACTGGGCATTCCTATATGAAAAGTACAAGTATAAGAAATATGAAAAAAATAAAGATTAAATTTAATTTTATGAAGAAATTGTGTATTGTTTTAAAAATAAATACTGAAGCGAAAATTTTGTTTTTCTCAGTGGCGCAATCAGAATTTTCCCAAGGGAGAGCCAGTTGTGTAAGGAATATTTGGAGGTAAAAATTGGTCAGAAGCCATAGAAATTAAGGTTGCCTTTTTGTGTACATATATAATTATTAAATTGCTAATAATTCTATAGTGCAAGATAATACTTAAATATAGTAATTAGAAGTAGTAATAGATTATGATTATATAATTTTATATAGACCAGCCCTTGTCATCCACAAAAGAAAGCACTGTTTTGATAATAGTCGTGGAGAAAACTTTAATTTACATATGGTTCCCAAAGATTTTTTAATATTATTATCCTATTTCCATTGATAAGTTAGATTTCTTGACATAATTAGAAATATCTGCAGTTAGAATTTCCATTTCAACCGTGTTTGATATTGTGTTTTGGTCTACCTTCACCTTCTGGAAAGTGTTTGAATACAGTGTACCACTGCTGTTGGTTGTCTCAACAGCAGTCTCCTCAATATTACCAGCATTCTGAGAAATTCGTTGGGAACGTCACTACTTTCAATCTTAAATTTAAAAAAAAAATCGTTTACCAGTGACTGTTGGCGTAATGATTTTTTATTTCGTTAGCCCAAGGTGGTGGACGAGCCCCTTAGGTCCCCACGTAGGTGCGCCACTGGTTTTTCGTAGAAAAAACGGTATTTAAAATACACCAGTACGTAAACATTAATGGCATTGATAAGGGGTGTGATCGCTTCTTTCAGCTACACAAACCTTACATCGATATTGGATTATTTTTTCAGATTTCAAATGAACTCCCAACTGAACAATTACGTATCCCAAGTAAGGTTTAGAACCAAATTTGAAGAAATAATAAAGTAGCAAAATAAACTGCACACATGTCTTAATTGTATGCGGCGTAATATTTATAAAGCGTAGCAAAAAGCATACATAGGCCGACAAGAAGCTCGAAATACTCACAAGAAAAAGGTATTTGACAAAATGAGCGCAGACACACTTGTATCATTAAATAAAATAAAACACATTAACACAGTTAAAATAAATACGATGGTTTATAGCTATTTCGGAAGCGTGTTTAGGCTTCCTTCTTCAGAACCCTCCTAGTACACATGAGTGAATCCCATTTGTGTAACTAGGGTTCCGAAATAGAGACCTAAACACGCTTCCGAAATAACTATAAACCAATATATTTATTCAACTTGCGTTAATGTGTTTTATTTTATTTAATATTTTTACATACATCTTTATTATACCCTCCTACCAGTCGATAAATATTAGTAAATAATAGACATCGTGAAAAAAATAACAAAACAGAGGAATTAGACGAGTGACAGCAGAAATCGGATGTTGAATCCAGATAAGGATCGACATATATTGAAATCTAAAGTAGAAAATGGAAGGTGAAGAGATTCGAGGCTGTACCTTCACTAAAGCCGCCATATAAATAATAAACTAATTAAATAATCACAATAAATGAACTTCATTGAATATGATTGAACATTTTCTTTTTCTTCTTTCTTTTTCTGGCTATTTTTTTATTCGCTGTCAACTATATGACAGCGGCACTTCCATTCTTTCCCAACTAAGGGGTCATTAGATATCCAACGGAGGCTAACCACATATATGTATATTTTCATCCCACATACATTTTTTATTATTATTACAACTTACAATATTTTAATTAGATATTATATGCATGTAAAATAATTATTTACCTGAAGCTTTTTATCCTCGAATAACTTTTTTTAAATTTAGGAGAAATTACCGTTATTTATTTAATCATAATTTTTAGATGTAGCCTACAAACAAATAATAAAATCACGCGCTTCAAAATATAGCAAAGACATGAAAAACAATGCCTTAAATCTAGAAGAAGAGAAGCTAACAACTTTACCGTAAAGTAAACAACTCAGACGTGATGGAAATTAATGATATAAGCAACATGCTAAAAATTAGCCTTAATGCGGTTTTGTCATATTTCAGTTCTATTAAACTAGTTGAACGAGTTCCAAAATATTTTTTTTTACTTTTTTAAATAGCTTTAATATTGAATTCTTTTTCTTTCGAATCGACATTCCATTTTAGATAAGCGCAAACGCCAGATAGTTGAATGATCTTGCCTAATTATCAAACGAATGCAGAAATTTATTCAGAGAAATCAGCATCCATTTATATAAAATTACTTTATGTAATTATAATGTAATAGTTTATATTACAGTAATATAGTGGTTTACATAGCAATAACCTATTTTAAATATTTATCTTAATAGCTAAAAGTAATTAACAAGTTTATTATAATAAGTAATTTTATTTGCAATTTTATATGAAGATTAGGATTCCATTTAGAAAACTGGATATGAAACGATTGCTCAACGTTAAATCGAAAAACTTAATTAAAGAAGTGTATTGAAAATATTTGAAGTTACGTAAACTACCTCATTACTCGGTTTACTTCAAAACGATGAGATGACATACATCTTACATAACATATATCTTATATAATCATCTTGTATAACATACATCTTATATAACATACATCTTATATAACATACATCTTATATAACATACATCTTATACTTGCATGCATATAATTATCTATAGCATGTAATCATCTTATAATAACCATCTTTATGATCCATCTTATATAGCACACATCTTATACAGGCCTGCACAAAAGTTTAGACACAACACAAATTTGAGTATAACAAAATACTATTAAAACTGAAGAAGTAGGAACTTTAATATTACGAAGTATGAACACATGTAATATGCAAATTAAAAATTTGAGAACAGAAATCACATCAGTAGCGAACTTGCTGCAATATATAACTTAAAATAAGTAAAATATGTGGCACAAAAGTTTAGGCACAAACATAAATTTTAGCACTTGCATAAGGAAATGAACAATTTTAATAATCAATGTAGCCACCATTACTTCGTATTAGATTAAATACGCGGTCGTTCATTGAAAGCACAAGATTTTGAAAGGTTTCTGGTTCAAAATTAAACCACGCTTCTTCTATAGCCTTTTTAAGTTCTAAAACGGACGGATATTGCTTTCCATTGGCATACACAACATTCGTTAGTATGCCCCATACATTTTCGATGGGATTACAGTCAGGACTAAGAGCAGGCCAATCGAGAACTGTAATATTTTTAGCGCTCATCCATTCTTTTGTTGACCTGGATGTGTGGATGGACGCATTATCTTGTTGGAAAACCCAGTTTCGTCCACATAAAAGTTCGCCAAAAGGTAATAGGTGACTTTCAAGAGTTGCCTGGTATGCCTTGGAATCTTGTTTTCCATTCAAAAACGCCAAAGAAGTCTGTCCATTGAAGCTAAAGGCTCCCCAAACCATGACTGAACCTCCTCCTTGACGTCTGCTGAACCGACTTAAGGGGCGTTTTCGAAGATCGTGCCAGTAGTGCGAAAGGCCATCGGGACCATCTAAGTTCCACTTTTTTTCATCACTAAATAACACCTGCAGCCATTCGTCACTGTATGATATGTGCTGCCTTGCCCATTGTAGTCGTGCTTGTTTATGATGTAATTGCAAGCAGGGCTTGCGGCGCATTTTTGCATATCTCAAATGCCTGCATTCTACAATCCTTCTACGTATGGTTTCTCTTGACACTCGCATTGCTAACGTGTTTTTTATTTGATTTGCAGACAGGCTTTCATTTGAAGCCAATCTTCGTATTTGTCTATCATCCCGAATGCTGGTCACTCGAGGCCTCCCAGATCGTGATTTTGGTTGATACTGATCACCCCGGGATAACACTCGATAAATGCCTCGCTTTGAACGGTTCAATGCAACAGAAATTTGAGTAACAGATTTACCTTTAGTTTTCAGCCTCCAAATCTTCAAAATCTCGTCATTCGTAAATTGCTTTGACTTCGGCATCGTTCTAAGCATTCTAAATTATTTCAGGCCTTATATAACAACTCTGGGAAACGCCCCTTCGATCACTTGGGAACTTCGCGCCGTTAATTTGCATAAATCTGACATATGTGCCTAAACATTTGTGGCATGCAGATTCCAATATTACGGTGTTGGGATATTTTGTTTCAGTACTTTTGGTAATCTTTTAAGTTGCACAATTTATTATTGGTTCTAGGATTATTTAGATACAATATCGGCGAAGTTCAATGCAAATTCTCGCTTTTATTTATAATTTGCCTCTGTGTCTAAACTTTTGTGCAGGCCTGTATAGTGTTTTCTTCTAACCATAGAGTAGGTTCGGCCCTGTTGTGGTACAGTGTGGTAACGCGTTCGCCTAGTACGCCGTTAATCCGGGTTCGACTCCCAGCAGTGCAAAGAACGCTTACTCAGAGATCTCATAAAGATCGCACTGCTCACTGTAGTCCGGGGTTTGGTTCCCTAGGCCTTAAGAGGTTCGGATTCCTCGGAAAACTGTAGGTCCTACACGATCTGGAAAAGTTGGAAAATCTAGAATTGTCAGGGAATTTGAAATTGTCTGAC
>QLNU02014176.1:37521189-37536455 GCA_006491805.2 Dysdera silvatica | reverse complement strand
ATATATATATATATATATGTGTGTGTGTGTGTGTGTGTGTGTGTGTGTGTGCATTTAACGTATTTTTAAGCATAAATAAATCAGTAGGCTATTCTGTTTAATATGTACAAACAAATGTAGGAAATATTAAATAAAACAAAATTATGAAATATCAGAAGGTCGTTACAGAGATAGAGGGAGATAGAGAAATATATGAAATAGTTTTTAAACATTTAAATTTCACGGTATATCTAATGTTAAAAAATATCCTCATCCCAAACATAAAATGAATCTAGTAAAATACAAATTAATAAAATTTGCCGGAAATAAATTATTTTTAGAATATGAAGTGTTTCCGACACCCTACACAAATAGAAATTGATTTCCAGTCACTTGCTTTAATTCGCCTCTTACAAGATTTCACTGGCAACATTAATATCGTTCCACCTGGGAAAAGTATAGAAGCACATGCTTTAGGAGTATAAATATTGTACATTGTATCCATGCAAAATGTGAATAAATGAAAAAAATAATTACAAGTTTTTAAATGTGAAGAATAGAAAACGCTTGGAATTTTAAATGTTATGAGAAAAATAAAAATTGTACATTTCGCTCCAAACTGATATACATGAAAATGCACTGAAAAAATTTCGTTTTATGCTTACATTTTAAACGTGCTCCCGAAATCGCAAAAGGTAATTATGCTGAAGAAAAATGAAAACGAAAAAATGTTTCAAAACAATTAATTTCAGGTAAAAGTAAATATTTTCCTTACTTTTTCAAAACAAAAAATAATCAAAACAAACAATGGCATTTAAACAATTCCGCGGGAAAAAATAGCTGACAGTGTCACGTCTGAGAAAAAGGCGGGAAACGAAGTATTGTCCCCCACCGTATTTCATACCAGTGAAAATACAAATAAAAAAACTGTGTTAGACAGCTAGGGAAATGCGTCAATTTAACGAAGAGGAAGCAGAAAACGAGAAATTGTACTTAGGTGGGACATAGGTTTGCTTTCAAAATAACTGAACGTTCCAGCAATCCGTACACTTATCCCAATTCTCTAAGGGCAACTCTAAATAAATTGTTTTGCCCTTGGAATCTCTCTCAACTAAATATTTCCGCAGCTTTCACTCATTTTCGATTAACTCCTTTTTCGTTCTTCCACCATTCTGTTCTTTTTCCGATTTAGAAATATTTTATCACACATAAATAATACCTGAAAGTTTTTAAAGCGCTAAGAGTTCTGGGGCAACAAATGGGCTTCTTGTTCTTTTCTAACATAAATAGCAAAATTTTAGACCATATTTCTCAAAAGGAACATTCGTATTTATTACACAGATGCGTTGCATTGTTGTGTTTATTTCTTGTAATAACATTCTATTGACCATTACGATATTATATACGCTATAGTTAAGTGTAGAAAAATGAATTTGTAATAGTCATGACCACTATTCCTGGAAATGGAACCTTTACTACTAGTTTAAAAAAATACCACATTTATTCACATGATGATTTATTATCCACATTTTTTAAATCCACATTTATTAAATCACTAAAACCACATTTCTGAACTCCACATTTATTAAATCATTAAAACCACATTTTTTAAATCAACGTTTATTCACATAATCAGCGACGTACTTTTGAGTAGGTACAAAAGGCATATACCTAACGGTGTCATTGTTTTGTAAGGCGGTATTCTTTCTTTTTCTCTCTCTCTCTTTCTTTTTCTTTCTTTTCCTTTCTTACTCTGAGAGCCTAACGATAATTTAAAATCAAACTTCTATGTATGAAAATCATCTATATATCGAAATTATACTGAATTCCGTGATTTGAAATCATTAATTTCATATACAAATTCTTCCTATATATATTAAAGATTCTAAATATCAAAATTCTTTTATAACAATTTGGCTATCGCTATATAAAGATTGCACTGCATTGATTATTATATGAATTTATTAGTTAAATTATTAATTTCAATAATAAGTAAAAAATAACTTCCATATATGAAAATTTAATAATGCAATATGCCGGATATTTTTTTTAATATTTCTTACAATGTAAAGGACAACGAGGCGTCTATAAGGCTTTTACTTCTGGACGCCAATCTCATAAATATGCTACTATTCATAACCCATATATTTTTGTAAATATTTATTTATAGTAATTTATTTATATGTTCTCATATTATTATTTATATAGGCCTATAGATGGTTCAAAAAAATAATAATAACGATTTAAAGCATATAAACGAAATTTCATAATTTTAATTATAAAGCAAATATAATATAATATATATAGGCTGTTTACATTTAACTAATTTTGGTTTAACGTGTTGTTTGAGTTACAACATATTGATGAAACCAATATTAAAGATATAATTTCTTAAATTTTTTACGCCCGGTTATGCAAAGTCTAGTCATTATTGATAAATATTACTCTAAATGCAATATTGCCTTTCCATGTCAATTTCAGCATGTTGTTTAATTAACAGGAGTTTGATAAAGAGCAGTTAACATATTGCCTAACAATGAATATATTACTTATTATAGACATTCCTTTAGAGGCTATAGTTTTACTAATTATTAAATAGCTAAAAATTTGAACTCATCAACAGAAAGAACTGATGTAGAGGGCTTTCCTCTTATTCGTTGCGAAGTTTCTCTTCGAATTGTTCCACCAATCATATAAAGAATTCGCGCCCATACGCCGAGAAGGTGAAGTGTAGTCCAGCGTTGGAATACTAATTGAAAAATCAGTTCCAGAGCTAATTTTAGGAGAGAAATTTAAAATAAGAGATTCGTTTGAGGTTAAATATTTAACTAATTAAAAGTTTAAAAGAAGATCGCATAGCTTCATGAAGCAGATGGAATAGAAGACTCAAATATTGTTAAACAACACTTTGCAGAGGCGTAGACTATCTATAAATATCCAAACATAACTAAATGGAGGATTGAATTTATCAGGGCTATAGACAGACTGGGGTCAGAGAAAAATCACTCCCGGAAAATAGAGTTGGTTCTATTCTTTTTCAAAACTAAATTATTATAAAATTTTGTTCTAAATTGTTTACTTTTAATTTTTATACACGACAAAGGAAATTATTCTTTGACATTGAAAAAGTGTTCAAAACACCTTTTACGACAGATCTTGTGTATGTCAACTTTTACAAAGTTCAAAATCTCCATCTTGTCTGCAGTGAGGAGAAGGGAACTTGGACATTTTAGTAGATATCTACTACACATATTTTTTCAAAAGAAATTTTTTGAAAATAACACCCCGTTGTGTATTGTAGAGGCCATATATTTATTTGCAACTTTGTGGCGGATAAATTGTCTATTATTATTGGAAAAAATGAATAAAACGCTTTAAAGTTCCATAATAATTATAATAAATCCCTTCATAAAAACACACGAAAATTGCAAATTAATGTTTAGTCTAATAGAAAAATAAATATCAATTAAACAACATCTAATCAGATATCAATGTATATGATATGCGCCAAATTGTACAAAAGGAAACATGTATTTTGAAATATCTGTAAACTTTTTTTTATCCAACGCCCATATTTGACCTTATGGCCACTTGGCGTAGAGCAGTCCAACATAAAGTGTTCTTGCTAGAAAGTGTCATTAGAGTCAATCTTGGCCCTTGTCTCAGAAAGTCCAGGACACATCCAAAGATGATTTGAGTCTATGGAATCACTGGTATAGCAGCGTAAACATATTGGTGAACCTACCAGCCCGATTCTTAAAACATGCAATTGGAGATAGTAATGTCCTGTTAGAAGTCTGAAGTTTAATACCGAAGTGGATTAGTTAATATGTTTTTGGTAATGTAGGTGTAAGCAGGGAAGACCATCTTTTATGGGGAGCTTTGCAATGTAGTTAGCTGACTGGAGTTTAGTAATGGTTTTTCGATGCGAGTATAATCTGTTTACAGCCCAATTTTGTTAATTGGGTGATTCATTTGACTTCCTGCCTTTGCCAGTATGCCTGCTCTTCCATTTCCAGTGATACCATAGTGACTGGGTATCCACTGAAAGGCAACTGTCCAGTCATCTATCATTAGAGAAAAGATGGCATATCTACATTCCACCACCATAGATATAATCGGGGTGTGGATCACTTACATTGCTCATAATGCAGCTTTTGAATTGCAGACTTTTCTTGGATAGTGATTCAAGCTTCTTTTAGGCTTCTGGAATGTCTCCTAATTCACCATCCAAGTTTGATACTCTTTTGCCAATCGGGATTGGACATTCAAAGTGAGTACTGCACACTCCGGCATTAGGCTCTCCCACAAAGGGAGAAGCGGAACCATCCGTGTATATATATGTAGCCAGGAATGTGGAGGGAACCGTAGATGTATTGTTTTGAGTGATAATTGTTTCAGTAAAGTGGAGCTCGTATTTCCGTTATTTATCTGGGATTGGACCTATTAGGTCCATATAAACTATTGGCATTTCTAACGGTGAAGAATTGGAAGGGGATCTCTGAGGCCCATTTGCAGGTTCAAGTCTCGGAGGAGTCCCTCCATAAATGGGAACAACCCTATTTGGGCCGTGAGTCTAGGTAAGTCTGGTCTATAATTGGACCATTCTAGTTGATCTTCTTGACGCCAATAAACGTTGATTGTTTGACATTGTTTAATTATCGTAATAGTTTTTCATATTGCTTGGTCGCAATTATTTTTCTTCGGATACTAAGAGCTTCTATTGATGTTTGTAGTTCCATAGCGCTAATAGGAGTAGGTTTAGGGCCTCCCGTGATTCGCAAAGCCTTGTTATGTACTATGTCTAGAAGCCGTAGTACACTATTGCTTGCCGCGATCGTGGTTCCTGAACCGTATTCCAAAACAGGTCTGACATATGATTTGTAGATCAAATTAAGTGTCTCTTGTGTAGCATCCCAGGTACAAGTAAATTAGTTTTGCATTTTAATAGTTACTGACACGGTCCATGATATCCGCTCTTTATTAGAGCCAAACCTTTACGTGACTTTGGTCAACCATATTAGTACTTAGATTGTTATCACTTAAAACAATTAGGATAAACCTAAAACTTTAAGTTTTTCTAAAGTCTAAGATAGGTAAAATTGCTTAACTAAAAATTGTGAAATAACTAAAAGTGGTTTAGCTAAAATATTGGCTACGATAATCCAGTTCATAAACCCAGAGATAAAATAAGAGGGTTGTTCAAAAAGTTCTGCCTCCATGTCTGTAACTATTTTATTAACAGAACAAAATGAAATAGTTTGCAATGAAAAGTAACTTTGAAATGTTCTTTATCACATGATGTTTTAATTTCGCAAGTGGGACCACTGACTTGGAAACAGTGAAACGGGGAATGTCGGCCGATATGGACGTGCGGTTAACACAGCGTGCGGTGATCGAATTCCTGACAGCGGAAGGTGTTGCACCAATCGATATCCACAGGCGAATGAGTGCTGTGTATGGCGAAGCATGTGTGGACATTAGCACCGTCAGGAGATGGGTACGCGTAAGCCGGACGGACAACCCAGGCACGTTGAGTGTGCACAATAGGCCCTGCTGTGGACGGCTGAAGTCCGAAGACAGTGCAGAGCATACGGAACGTGTCAATGAACTGATTCGTGATAACCGGCGTATTAAGCAGAAGGTGATTGCCAGCGTTGTTGGAATATCGCTTGGAACAGGGAATCATATCGTTAAGGATAAACTTGACTTCACAAAAGTGTGCTCCAACAAGTCACCCATGCGATGCGTTCTTGATGTCGTCAACGACCGGCCTCATTCTTCTGTGACGGCATGCAACAACTAGTGTATCGATGGCGGAAGTGCATCGCTGCCAGTGGTGACTATATCGAAAAATAAGGTACCCCTTGAAAGGCGGACATTTCAAAGTTACTTTTTATTGTAAACTATTTCATTTTGTTCTGTTAATGAAGTAATTACAGACGTGGAGGCAGAACTTTTTGAACAACCTACGTACATTATTAAATAATAATCGCGAAATGGAAAATGAGCTTAGAAAGAAAAGTTAAAAAACAAACAATTATTTATTAACATTTTAAAGCATGGAATATGAAAAACAATGGCACAATACTAAGAAGATTAATAAACTGAAGAAACATATTTGGTCGTAGTATCTATTAATGACGGCCCTATGGAATACTGGAGATATTATCCCGAAACTGAAGTGGTATTAAATCATCAAAAATTAACTCTTAACTCTATTGGTTACGTGGGGCTAAGCAGGCCTAAGGCATGGAAAAAAGATTGCTCACCAGAAGAGACTTCATGGTAAGTCTCGGCTTCATCGGCGTTGTCATTTGTCTCCCACTTCGGGAAAACTTACACACTCATAAACGTTCTATTTAAACCAACTATCTCCGGATACAACCCGATCATCATCCCTCTTTTCTTGCTGGAGAATAATCTTAATCGCCCTCACGAAAAACTTCGACGTCTCTGGTGAAGGTTATCATCCCCCTTTTCTCGCTGGAGAATCCCTTAATCTCCTATTCTTCGCTGGATAATCACTTAATAATCTCCTCTTTAATTCGTGGGATTATCTTCTTTTCTCCTTTTCTATCTTAGCGCCCTCTTCCTAAGCGCCTACCAATTTTTCAATTGGTCAAAAATTTTAATAAGTTAAACTAACCTCAGAATCAGCGATGAGGGAATGAACATGAATGCTCTTTGAATACCCTCTTCACAGGTGCTTTTTCTCAGGGGTTTGAAAGTCTAATTGGGTGTTGGGCTTACAAAACCATACTTCTTGTTTACGATAAGAAAGCTATTGCTACACGTATCGTTTCATCTAACAGCAACTTTTGCCATGCAAGGACAATCAGTTTCGGATCCACTATTGTGATAGGAAACGTTTTCTTGTAAAAGAAAATTCTTTCTGTGTTGAATTACACTTTACGTATGGGAAAAGCTGATGTTATGGAGCCCGCACGCATACAGCCTGTAGGGCAACATTCAAAAATGCCATCGTTAGCATCTTAAACTGCCTTTTTTAGGTAAAAGTGGGTTACACTGGTTTTAACTTTCTCCATGTTGTATCACTCTTTGTGAGTTCTATCTATGACTTTTACATCGTTTGCATTATCTGGCCATGTCATTTATTTAACGAAACTTTCTCTTTTACTTTTAAGGCCTGAGTACTCACTTTTTGAGTGCAGGTGTGGGAAGATTTCCAACACTTATATAATTGGCAATGTCGGGCTGTGAAAAAGGCCGCTACATAATAGTAGAAGAAAGAAATGTTAAAAAATTGTAATGCATATTGGTGTATATATGTGTATGAATGTAAAAAAACACAACTATAAATGCATTTCCATACTTTGATTGACTGGCGCTATGATGCTAAACAACAGAAATTAATTAAGTAAGAAAAATTCTTTGTCTGCAACTAGAATATTTCCTAAAGTGTTTTGACAAGTAACAGAGACAGCAAATCTAATTAAAATGCCATCGTGTTGAAAGTAGATGGAAATCTTCTTAGAAAGTATGAAGAAATGCAATTTACTACGGCTGGAGCAGACAGAATTTAAAGATCACTAGAACCTGATTCTAATATATGGAAGCAGTATATAAGCAATAGCAGGCAAGAAAAATTCATTTAAGATAAATACTATTTATTTTTAATAACTAATTATAATATAGTTTAACCAGTTTATTATTAATCACAATAAAAGTGAATTCGTAATTATATTTTGAATCCAGAAAAATATGCTAAATGCAATAAAATTCGTCCTTTTCAATCCCGACGATCATGCTCTTCACCAGGGACCACATTTTATCCTTGTTATTCAGACTGTCAATACCAGCCATGTATTATATTAATGTTAGACAATTAATTTAATTAATTAATTAATGGTAGACAATTACATGGATTTGTGGCTTTTGATATGTGCATTCAATTAAATATTATGATAGTGAAATAAAGAAAAACATGCAATAGTACCATTAAGAACAGGCAAGAAATGAATAATGGGCTAACATGTGAAGAACGTAAGCAATACGAGGGACCAAACGAATTTGGAAAATTTCGGTTTCCAATAAGAACATACAGAAGACAAACAAGATAATCATAAGCAATAGATATAACGCTGGCCAATAAAATTTAACATTAAGAAAAGCAAAAGCTATCAAAATATAATATGTGTTGAATGCACATACATTTAAATTTATTGAACAGTTGTTCATTCGTTAATTTCTGAAAAAATTGAAGTAAATATGGTATTATGGCTTACTCATACAAACCCAAAACATATTTATAATTAATATTCCGACACACGTATAATGTATATAATAAAGACATCGTTGTTTGTAAAAGTATATGGAGCGTTCAAATATTATATAAGCAATATTTTGGCTATTTTATAACCCCCCGGTAAGCAGGAATTAACATTGGCGAACGTGGGAAAATAAGCACAACAGCAAACACCCCCTCCGCTCAAAGGTGCTTACTTAATGCTTGAACTCTCACATAATGGAATTTGACAGCACATTAATATCTAGTCCTGAAATACAGGGCGCGATTTTACCAATAGCTGCTGCATTATTGAATTAATGCATATAAATCTGCGAAGTTTAAAAATGATAATATTCGTTGTTTAGTCGTTAAAGAGAAGAAAAAAAAGTTACATCAGAAAAAAATTTCGACAGGATAAAGCCATACCCTTTTCAAAAATTATCACGAAATTTTGTTTTATTATCAACTAATTATCGAAGCTCAAAAGATTGCTAATGTAAAAGTATAAAGCATGCTCAACCAGACACCTGTGTTTTAAATAATTTAGGAAACAGAATATAATTAGAAGGACTTGTATATTTCTATAATTATATGACACATTAAAAGAAATATATTATTCATGAAAGTAGGTTTATATTATTTATTTCATCATCAAAAATTATCGAATTAAAATGGGAAAAAGTATTCATCACTATCATTTCGTTGCTTTCGATAATAGGTTTCGTCATATTTCTGTAAAATAATATTTATAAACATTTTTATACTATGAAAATATTTAGTTAAATGTCACGGTAATTTCTCAATATCCTATACCACTCTTCAAGATCACTTTTGGAAAATTTCGATCAAACTTTTGGAAATTTTTAACAAAACTTTCAGTAAACTCGAAATTTTAAACCACCGTAAATGTTTATTTATTACAAATTTTAAATTTAAAAGAGAACGGCTATGTCTATATTGTAGGAATGATTTTATTATGGGCCTGGAAAATCTTAAACGAACCATTATTCACTGTTGATAAAAAGCAAGCAAGCTGTTTCCTCAAACTTTTAAGCAAAAGACAAAAAATTTCATACTCCCGTTCTCGGCCATGTCCCAGGAAAACACGAAAATCTATCGGTAATGATTTAAAAAATAGTATACAACGTAGTGTGCCAAGGAACCAGAATCAATTTGAAAAATGCTCATGAAGCTCACATATTATTTGCTGTATCAAAAATTCAAAATCTACGAGACTACCTACCGGGTGGCCACACAGATGACTGGTTTTTCGTAGAAAGAATAAAGTAAGGAAAATATAGCACAAAATACGTACATTTTTTCACAAATTCTATTCTTTTGGGAAACTTGCATTAAAGCTCCTTTCGGGCCCTCACTGTAAATTGTTGTGTAGCATATATTCTGTAATCACATATAACAAAATATTTTACATATTTCAGTTTTGTTTGAAATTTTTCAATTTAAAAAGATGTTTGGTTATTTACATTATATACAGCACAAGAAGAGCGAGGGTCATGCTGCTTCGAATACTTGCTTAAAAAGATTTTTACATCAACAAAAAATCAAGTTGAAGATGTTTTTTGTATTGTGGCAAACATATTTCTGGGTCGCAAAATTTTAATTAATTTCCATTGATGATAATGAAACAAAAATATTGATATTTGAAAATAAAAACATAATAAAGCTGGAAGATTGAAGGGCGATATCAATAAATGGTGAAACAATTAGTAGTGTCAATAAAATAATTCTTTTGGAAATTATAATATTTAAAGATTTAACACAGAATGATAACTTGAGTAACGTATCAAAGAAAATGGGTAGAAACATAGAGATGATAAAAAAAAATTATATTGCGAAAATCAATAAAAAGAGGCATATTACAAATTTGCCCATTGTCAGCTTATGCATTGTAGTGGTGTATGGGGAACTATGAGAAAAATAAATCTCCAATTAATAGAAAGAATTCATGGAAAATTCTTAAAATTGAGGGAAATTTCTTATAATATATCATGAAAACAAGATTGGAAAGTCATATCAGAAGAAAGCGGTGTAATTTCAGTGAACAAATTGAATGACTATTGCATAATAAATGTGCGAAAGATTTTATAATAAAAATTTTCCGAAATAATACACATAATTTATAAATAACACATGGGTGAAAGATTGATATTGAGAGGGGGATGAAAAACTTTATAGGTAGAGATCACCGCCACCCAAGCTATAACATTTAAATTATAAGAGGAAAGAATATTTTGCCCCTGCCTAAAGTCGAACTGCCATCATCTATTTGGTCAACGTTTTTTGACTGTGTGACTCACGTAAAAACAAAAAATATCAGACTCTTAAACATTTAAGACATAAATGAAAAAATAATCCAAACCTGAAACAGGAGACGCTAACATCTTTATCATAAAATAAGTTAATTAGACCTGATGGGAATAAATGATAAAAGCAACGTTTTCAAATTTAGCCCTAATGTGGTTATCCAGTTACATTTAAGTTTATTAAACTAGTTGAACCAGTTACAACATATTTTTTCCAACCTAGTTGGATTTCTCAAATGGGGAAATTCTTTCCAAGTGATGTATATTTGGAGACATTTTCAAGTACCAGATGATATAATATTTCATAGCATTATAAAATATAATAATTTACGTAGTTACAATTTAGTGTATTATAATTTGTATTATATATATATAAGGTTTTCCTCGCCCATTCTTGGCGGAAACAGGCTTTGGGACGGGCAGAGCGCCATGTTCCCAAGCCTCTTTTTACATCACTTCTTAATGTGCCATGTCTAGAAACTTCCTGACAATGTGACACGTGTTTAGGATTGTGGCTTTTTGTATTTCAATGTAGGTGTTTGGGTCAATGTTGAGTATCTCCAAATTCGTCGCAAGCGTTTTTGGTACTATCCCTGTTGCTGAGATGACTAACGGGATGATGAGGATCTTTTCCATACCCCATATATCTCGTACTTCATGTCTGAGATCTTGGTACTTGGTGATTTTCGTTGTGTAGGTTGTCTGTATGTTATTGGTGTTGGGTACTGCTATGTCGATTAAGTACGTGGTCTTATTCGATTTATCGACGAGGGTTATGTCAGGACGGTTATGTGGGACTGTCTTGTCTGTTATGATTGCTCTATCCCAGTAAAGCTTGTGTGTTTCGTTCTCATGCACGGTCTCTGGCTCATATTTGTAGTACGGGCATTTTTCTGTCAGAAAGCCAGCATTCGCTGCCAATTTCTGGTGGACTATTTTCGCTACTTGATCGTGTCTATGTTTGTAGTCTGACTGCGCAAGGATCTTGCATCCTGCCATCACGTGTTGGATTGTCTCCGATGCCGCATGACAGTGTCTGCATTTGTCGCTTTCTATGTCTTTTCTCTGGATGAATTTCTGATTGTTCCTTGTTGCGATCACTTGGTCTTGGATGGCTAGCATGAATCCTTCTGTCTCTGGCTGGAGAGTGCCTTTGGCCAGCCAAGAATTTGATGCCTTTTTGTCAACGTGTGGTTGTTGCAGGTCATTGTAGTGCCTGCCATGTAATGGTTTTCCGGCCCAAGTTCTCAGTTTCTGTTCGTTGGCTGTTTCGAGGACACGCTCTTCGGTACTACACAGGTTTAGTGGCGTGTAATTTGCATCTGCTTGTATTATGGCTTGGATGAGTGGCGATCGGGGACTCTTCAACTGGAAGTATTGCCTCATGCTCTGGATCTGCTTGTCATGTAAGTCTTTGAGGTCCGCTTGTCCGCGTCCTCCTTCTTCCCGGGGTAGTGTTTGCCGTTCAATTGCCGTTGCAGGGTGTAGTTGTCCGGCTCTTCTATATATATATATATATATATATATATATATATATATATATATATGGCCTGCAAAAGGGTTGCTGGTATCTAACTGGAAGGAGACCCACACGCTGAACGTATGTGACGATGTGTGGAACCGGCCAGGCCAGTAACCTAGTGTCCTACCCCGCCTTCAAGTGGTGCAGGCTGAGCTTTCTATTTATGTGGCAAATTAATATTTGCTACACGGATAGAAAGGCGGAAGGGGAGGGCTAATTCACCAACCCGTCTAGCCAGCGTGGTGAAATTATGGCTAATTCCTCCATTATGTTGACACACCAGAAACCATGGCCCCTAGTCTCCAGGTGCTGGAGTGCTCCTGATCAAGGCAGCGGTCAGTGTGGCATGAAAGCAGGGGGTGCTAAGAATCACTGGAATGGCCCAGGCTGCCGTTTGTTATTGACCTTGGCTACGTTTAATGGACGATCCCTTGCTTCTGAAGCAAAACTTCAGGAATTGGAAGAGGAACTAGACAAGATCAAATGGGACATTGTAGGACTCAGTGAAGTTAGAAGAAAAGGTGAAGAGTTGGTGGAACTGAAAAGCGGACATTTGTTTTATTATAGAGGAACGGAAACTGGAAGAACAAGTGGTGTTGGCTTCTTAATCAACAAAAGAATTAAAGACTGTCTTCTGGAAGTTGAAAGTACATCAGATCGAGCAGCGAGGCTCGTTGTTCAACTAACCCAGCGATACCAACTTCAAATAGTACAGGTATATGCACCAACATCAAGCCATACCGACGAAGAGGTTGAAGAATTTTATGAAGAAATCAAAGAGTTACACACCAAAGGGAAACAACATATCAAGCTCATCATGGGGGATTTCAATGCAAGAATTGGACAACAGGAACAAGGAGAGACATCGGTTGGTAAATACGGATATGGGGAAAGGAATGAACGTGGCGATCAACTCATCGAATTTGCAGAAGCTGAAAACCTTAGCATCATGAATTCATTTTTTAAGAAGAAACCGCAAAGAAAATGGACATGGAAACACCCAAATGGGGGAACTAGTGAAATTGACTATATCCTGGCAAACAAGAAATCAATTATTGAAGATTGCAGTGTACTGAACAGATTTAATACTGGAAGTGATCATCGAATGGTGAGATGTAAAGTGCACTTAAATACTAAATTAGAACGACAGAAGCTCATTAGGAAACAAGTAAGTAAGAGGGTGGATTTAAAGAAATTAAAAGAAAATACCGAGGCATTCAAGTTGGAATTAAAAAATCGCTTTTCTGCACTGGAAGGACTTATTGATGAAAGTGATATCTCAGAAGCAAATGAAAACATTGTTAAGACAATAGTTGAAACTGCTGGGGAAATTGGTGGTGTAACCTGTAAAAAGCACAATAGCAAATTATCTGAGAAGACGAAACAGCTCATGAAAAGGCGAAGAGATATGAAGGTGGACAATCGAAATACCAGTTCCAGGATTGAGTACATAGAACTTTGTAAAACTCTGCGCAAAAGCATGAAAGAAGACATAAGAAAATTCAATTGTGAGTTAGTAAGGAAGGCCATTGAAAATAACAAGAGCCTTAGGGTTGTTAAAGGAAGTTTATCTGTTGGGAAGAAACACATCATTGCATTAAAAGGAGAGGATGGCACCGTAACAAGAAATAGGGAAGAAATACTTAGAAGAGTTGAAGAATTCTACAAAAAACTATATGAAAGTAACAGTGGATTAAACGAAGACTCTGAGATAGTCGAAGGAACAGCTCCTAAAATCTTAAAAGAAGAAGTTTCATTTGCAATAAAAAGTATGAAGAAAGGAAGAGCCCCTGGTGATGATGGTATTACATTGGATATCTCCGTTAAAACATCAGCAGTCATCAACTCTTTAAGATCAACAGACGTCGAGGATGTGTACATTGACATATTGAAACGTGTGTATAAAAATGCAAGTGCAAAATTTCGGTTACATAAAGATACCAAAACTATCAAAATTGGTAAAGGTGTGAGGCAGGGAGATACCATTTCTCCAAAACTTTTTACTTCAGCTTTACAGATGATTTTTCAGCAGATAAATTGGAATAACAATAAATAAAATAAACGGTGAATACTTAAATCATTTGCGGTTTGCTGATGACATTGTTATTTTTTCAACGAACTCATTAGAACTCCAAGACATGGTACAGGAGCTCTCAAATAGAAGTGAAGAAGTTGGACTCAAGATGAACCTACAAACAACTAAGTTCATGTTCAATAATTTTGTAGAGGAAACAAAAATACAAGTTGACAACACTGAGCTAGAAATTGCTGATTCATATATTTACCTTGGCCAGCTGATTTCAATGGATGGCAACATTATGAAAGAACTCAACAGACGTATTAAACTTGGCTGGAGTGCATTTGGAAGAAACAGTTTTATCCTGAAGGGGAAATTGCCTTTGTGTCTAAAAAGAAAGGTCTTCAACCAGTGTGTATTGCCAGTCCTCTCTTATGGATCAGAGACATGGAGTCTAACAGTTGGAGCAATACGAAAGTTACAGACAACGCAAAGGAGCATGGAGAGGTGCATGCTTGGAATAACTAGGAGAGATCGAAAAAGAAACACTTGGGTGAGAGAGCAAACTAGAGTAGAGGACATCATTGTTAAAGTAAAAGGACTGAAATGGCGATGGGCTGGGCATATTGCAAGAAGAACTGATCAACGATGGACAACAGAAATTCTGAACTGGATTCCAAGAGACCACCGAAGACCTAGAAAACGTCCTCAAACTAGATGGGTGGATGAAATAAGAAAACAGGTTGGGGTGACGTGGAAACGAATGGCCCAGGATAGACTTGTGTGGAAAGCATTTGGAGAGACCTTCATCCAGCAGTGGATAGATAATGGTTGAATATGATGATGATGATAGCCGAGAAGAAAGCCAGACGTCATGCTTTCCATTTAAATACCAGTGTTCTATAGGCTTTTACTTTTTACTAAAATTAAAATTTATTTCAATAAAATTGAATTTGATTTATTATATACCAAAAATAAATAATACTTCAATATAAGTTAATATTTTTTAATATTTACGTTTCAACTTATGAGTTAAGCCCTGCGGTGGCGCAGTGTGGTAACGCGTTCTCCTATTGCGCGGCTAATCCGGGTTCGACTCCCAGCAGTGCAAAGAACGCTTACTCAGAGATCTCATAAAGATCGCACTGCTCACTGTAGTCCGGGGTTTGGTTT
>QLNU02014176.1:37500258-37521089 GCA_006491805.2 Dysdera silvatica | reverse complement strand
TTAAAACATCAGCAGTCATCAACTCTTTAAGATCAACAGACATTGAGGATGTGTACATTGACATGGTGAAACGTGTGTATAAAAATGCAAGTGCAAAATTTCGGTTACATAAAGATACCAAAACTATCAAACTTGGCAAAGGGGTGAGGCAGGGAGATACCATTTCTCCAAAACTTTTTACTTCAGCTTTACAGATGATTTTTCAGCTGATAAATTGGAATAACAAGGGAATAAAAATAAATGGTGAATATTTAAATCATTTGCGGTTTGCTGATGACATTGTTATTTTTTCAACGAACCCATCAGAACTCCAAGACATGGTACAGGAGCTCTCAACTAGAAGTAAAGAAGTTGGACTCAAGATGAACCTACAAAAAACTAAGATCATGTTCAATAATTTCGTAGAGGAAACAAAAATACAAGTTGACAACATTGAGCTAGAAATTGCTGATTCATATATTTACCTTGGCCAGCTGATTTCAATGGATGGCAACATTATGAAAGAACTCAACAGACGTATTAAACTTGGCTGGAGTGCATTTGGAAGAAACAGTTTTATCCTGAAGGGGAAATTGCCTTTGTGTCTAAAAAGAAAGGTCTTCAACCAGTGTGTATTGCCAGTCCTCTCTTATGGATCAGAGACATGGAGTCTAACAGTTGGAGCAATACGAAAGTTACAGACAACGCAAAGGAGCATGGAGAGGTGCATGCTTGGAATAACTAGGAGAGATCGAAAAAGAAACACTTGGGTGAGAGAGCAAACTAGAGTAGAGGACATCATTGTTAAAGTAAAAGGGCTGAAATGGCGATGGGCTGGGCATATTGCAAGAAGAACTGATCAACGATGGACAACAGAAATTCTGAACTGGATTCCAAGAGACCACCGAAGACCTAGAAAACGTCCTCAAACTAGATGGGTGGATGAAATAAGAAAACAGGTTGGGGTGACGTGGAAGCGAATTGCTCAGGATAGACTTGTGTGGAAAGCATTTGGAGAGACCTTCATCCAGCAGTGGATAGATAATGGTTGAATATGATGATGATGATATATTGTAGTAATATGGTAGTTTATTCAAATGCAATATAGAAAATAATTAATTTAAACGAAAAACCTTTCAAAACTGCTTTAAATCTAATTGACAAATTTTTTTTAATGATATAAATTTTGATTTTGTGTATTGCTCTATCATTTCAATGGCACATTTTACTGGTTTATTCGAAAATAAAATGTAAATTTATAAAACAGGTTATTATTATTGTTAATCAGTTTTAATGCCATTGTGAAAACGAGATCTTTGATCAGCACTAAATAACAAAAATAAATTTAGGAATTTCACTGTACGAATTCGCAATGAATTGAACTATTTCATGAATACCTTTCATTAGTGATATAATAAGATATTTGTATAATTACCTACGCACTTTTAATATAACATTAGAATTCAAAATCAATTTTGCCAAACGTGCCATAATGGCAAAGCATTTACCTCAGATTTAAGAAGCCTAAGTTCGAGTTCAAATAGTATTGAGAGCTAACACTATTTTACTAATTTGTGGTATGAAGTTTAATTCCCGGCTTTAGTTTTCAATACGGTAACCGCTTACTTCCAATTACGATTTTTTTGCCAATGATTATGCACTCGTTACATTGATTACATTATGGTACCTAGACATGGGTGACTTTTGTTTATTTTTAATTTTGATACGTTTACGAATTCAACGGATTGCGGGGACGTGATAATCTGATGTTTTTAGTAAACGGTTGTGCGGTGAGGGCCCGCTCCACAAAGGATTACTGATTCAGGAAAAGTAGTATGTCAAAAAAAAAACCATCTTATAAACAATATTTCATCATGGCGAACGGTTGCTACAACCGTTAGCGTCCGTGGTGATGAAGAATTTTGGAAAGTCGCCAGCAGTTACCGTATTGTAAACTAGCAGCCCATTCCCTAAGCTAGTGTTTCTCGAAGTACGTTCCGCGGAACCCCAAGGTATGGCGATGTCCCTCCAGGGGTTCCGCGAAAAAATTATAAAATATCACCAACAATTCCGAGAAAATTTGGAAATTCCGTGATTTCCCCTTCCCTATGACAACTACTTATGAGCGCTACTTGCCATGCGAAAAAAAAAAAGAAAAGAAAAAATTAAAATTTAATTTTATAACTCATTATATTTTTATACTTTTTTTTTACACTGATTGATAGGTTGCGAAATTTTGTACATTTACGAAATTACACTATCATGATTTGTTCAGAAGTTATAGCCGAAAAACAAAAATATGGTCGATTTTCGAGGGGCGGGTCAACCCCCTAAAAATATTTTTAGCCGATAAAAAAATATACGTATCCAATAATTTGATTAAAATCGGAAGGATACACTTGGGTTGTTAGTTCCCTTGTTAGTTTTAACTATAAACCATACTCAACGACAATAGAAAAGTAAGCTCTAATTCAATGTCGCAATTCTTGGCGATTTTCCCTTGCTTCAGCTTAAAACTTTATTTTCTTGATGAGATTTGTTTCTTTTTTTTCAGAAAATAAATTGCTCTCTTTTTTTTAAAAAAAAGCAAGACCCTAATTTCCCAACAACCCCTGATTCAAGGCTTCTGCGGTCCAAGGTTTCTCGAATGTTATCTATTGGGGCCGTCTGCGCCGAAGGCCGAGAAATATATTTTCCCGCATTTAAAAAAAGAGCAATGCCACCTAACACCTCAAAAATGTGGCCCATCTGGGGAAACGTGGCCAAAAGCGCGGAAAAATCAATTGGCGAGTCCGGAAAAAAAGTCGCGAAGGGTTGCGTAATTCATTAGTACCGTAAAGTATTACATACCTTTTACACTCATATATTTATTGATTATTTTTATGTTTATGTCTGAGCTCTGGTAAAAAATAGTTCTTTATGTTTTCCTTAAATATTTATAGAGGGGTTCCGTAGCTAGGCATGCGGTAGAAAAGGGTTCCGTTGTTAGGCGTGTGCTAAGAAAATGGTTCCGTTGCTAGACATGTGGTAAGGAAAAGGTTCCGTCGCTAGGCATGTGTTAAGAAAAGGGTTCTTTGGCTAGGAATGCGGTAAGGAATGGCTTCGTTGCCAGGCATGCGGTGAGAAAAGGGTTCTTTTGCTAGACATGTGCTAAGAAAATGGTTCCGTTGCTAGGCATGTGGTAAGAAAAGTGTATAGTTGCTGGCTAGCTAGGTGTTGTACAGTTCCCTGTTGTGCCAGGGCATAAAAGTTAATAAAGCGGTTCTTTGGCTGGGAACAGTAAGTGAATAGCTCGTTAAGGGCTTTGCGGTGAGAAAAGGTCTTTTGGCAAGACATGTGATAAGAAAATGGTTCCGTTGCTAGGCATGTGGTAAGAAAAGTGCATAGTTGCTGGCTAGCTAGAAAAGAAGGATTGCGTTGCTAATCATGCGGTAAGAAAAGAGTTTTCGTAGTAGTCATGTGGTAAGGAAAAGTTTGGGTGACTAGGCATACGGTAAGAAAAGGGTTCCGTAAGATAAAATTTTGAGAACTACTGCCCAAAGCCATAGATGTTTGATTTTGAAAATGTGTTGTAGCTCCTGCCATAATATACACTGGGGGTGTATATACGGAGGGGGTGTTGATATGGAGTCTGTGACTCCAATTGCGATGAAATTTTATATGTATACAAACGCATATATATATGGAGTTATGGAACTGTAACCCCTATTGAGCTTATAATCCCCTATAGATAATAATATCCCTATAAATAATAATATTTTGATATGGCTTTTTGCATACACCTATGATAATATAATCTTCTCTGTCTATTAACCATAAAATATGAAGACTTGGTAAAAATCTGAGTAAAATCTAGGATTACTGCAGACTTGTAAATAATTTCACGCGTGAGCCATTTGGAACATAGTGCAAAAATATTTTAAATACTTGCTTGTTACTTGTCCAGTACTTAAATAATTGTCACCACATTTACCATAAAATAAAGTATCTAATTTCATGAGAGAATATTTCTGTCAATAGTGGGCGTGTTAGCAATATCATGCATTAGCAGTGCTCCACAGTATTTAACCAAGTCATTACTTTCGGTAATTGATGAAGGGTCTGGACAAATAGATCATTATATAATCAAATACAGTTCACCACTTCTATGCTACATACTAAAATCTAATTTTGGTTCAGGATTCTAGGAGTAAATCCGGCAATTACCAGCCAAATCTGGGGTCTGGTATAAAATTTAGAAATGAAGTCAGAGTTGGTTGTAGTAACTGCAATATTCATTTCTATTTCCCTGTTTATTCCTCATAAAAATTAGCACGTCTAATCTAAACCGGTGATCGCGTTGTTTAGTGTCGGCTATTTATGAAACGTCTATTAACAGCTGGAGGCAAAAAATTCCAGAGAATGTGGGAAAGAAATTAATTCGGAAAATATTTGAGGCAGTTAATGAAAATGACGTATCTAAAATTAAGAAAGACAGGGAAATATACCATTTACATGGAAACCATGGGCTTGTGATAGAAATAAGGAAAAGAAGACTTATATGGCCGGGTATGCAGAAATGATGGTAGACTGGCTCGGGTATATTGAAATAATGGGAGTATCTAGTATGGCTCGGGTATATTGAAATAATGGGAGAATCTAGTATGGCTCGGGTATGCAGAAATAATGGGAGAATCTAGGACGGCTAAAAAGATAGATTATGAGGACCAAACCAGTATGAAGAAGAAAACTACGAAGTCATAAGGAAATGTAGCTTGATGGTGTGGGAGAAGATCTGAGAAGAGTGGGAGTGAAAGCACGGCGAAGAAAATCCTTGGATAGAGGAAAATGGGTCTTAAAGAGGCCCAGGTTCTTTAAAGAGTGTAGAGCCTTAAAAGAAGTCCTTGAAACGAGGGCCCGAATGGTTATTACACCAGCTGCCAAGGTCGTTGGACTGGGTCCAATTACCAAGGTAAACTTAATTAGGAGTAACTATACCGTTGCTCGAAGATCACATTAATTAATCTATCTATTCCATCCAAGGTGACCAATAGCAATACCATTTTGGGTAATAAATATACAAACATTGGCGAACCTATTGACTCGCCTGTGCCATTAATCTTTTGCACCAAGCCCTAATACTTTTCTCTGTCACCCTAGCAACATGTATCAAATTATTAGGGAGTAAGCTCACCGCATTTTTCCATTCACACAAAACTACCATTCATTAGATGTGTCCGCGCTTGGTTAAACGCACAAGTTTATAAGCAGAGCTGTAGCCAGGCTAGAGCTATAAGGGATGGAACCCCCTGAAAATGTAGTCAGCCCCTCCCCCCCCCCGGGAAAATATTTTTTCTCAAGAATCAAATAACGTATAAATTTTTTTTTCAATTTTTTGTTTTGTATAAAATTGTACATGACAATGGAAATTGTTCTTTGACGTTAAAAATATATTCAAAATAGCTCTCTACTGTAGATCTTGTGTATGTAATTTTTTTTACATAGGTTTGAGTCTTCATATACTTTATAATAAGGATTGGGGAAATTATAGACAGATTTATACTAAAATTTAAAAGTTTTCAATGAAAAGTTTACGTTAAGAAATTTATTTATTAATGTTAAATATATTAGTCTGCTTAGATATTTAGTATTATTAAATATATTAATAAATACATCAAAATTTAAAATTTTTAAGCCCCCCTGAAATAAACGTCTAGCTATGGATCTATTTATAAGTCCCGTGCAGATATGATCCCAAATACATATTTATTTAAACAAAAATTAAATATTCATAAAATTCTGAAAGAGAAAAACGTTAATAAGCATCTAGAAATGTAATAAATGATTCAGTTTGTGTTATAGAATATTGTATTGGCCATCAAAGATATGCCCATATCCAGAAGAGTGGATCTTCGGTACCAGTACCGGAAACTAAATTTGTAAGAGAACAACAAAAATGTTTAGATGTATTTTTGTCATACTTGTTAAAAGGGGGCTGGGAAGCACTCAAACCTTAAAGAACACTCGAAATTCTGACCACAAGATCTCGTTACGTAAACCACTAATTTGAGAATACTTCAACGGAAAAAATATAGAAACCATTTACTTTAAAAGGAGGACATTATAAAAATTTAATTTTAATGACAAAATTACAAGTAAAAATTTTCAATGATATCTGAAGGCAAAATTAGCATTTTCTCATTTACTTTTTATGATACATTTATATTTTTTTTCTTTACGATAAAGGGAACACATCTTTATTTAACGCTTTTTTGTAAAAATTATTTATAACCCCCCCGAAATTAAATCCTGGGTGCAGTCTAATCCGTGATTTGAAATTCATGCATTTTAACTGAAAACTATTTTTGTGACTTGACTCCCCTTAACTTGTGACAAACTATTTTAAGGTGCTTTTTGCCAAGGGCGGACTGGGCAGCGACACAGTAGGGGCCATTGTACCGAAAAGTTGCAAAAATTAATAACTTTTGAACGCCTCAATATATTTGAGCAAAATCAACTTTATTTGTTATCAAGTCAAGCGTACTGATTTTGCGATAAAAAAATTATGAGCGCCCTTAAAAACTGGGCGCTGGCGCCAGGGTGCTCGACAACTTTCAATTAGAATATACATCATGTTTGATATCATTTTAAAGAGTTTTATTTTTCTGAAAACAATGATGTCGCAATTTTGAAAACAATCCGATTTTATCGAAAGTTACAAGCGATCAAATTATTGAACTTTCGGTTCTTGACAAAATTTGGTTAGGGCTGGATAACTTACTTTATGACCACTCTGTATAATCTTTTCTTCACAAAATCGCTTGCATATGGTCTAGCTAAGCTACTTGCTAAATTTGGAGACATTTGCAATGTTAGATCAAGTTACAGGTTGACTCTAAATAGGAAGACTTAAATTATGGACACCCTGTATAAAATGGAATATTTCCAAATGGGGCAAATATGGGCAAGGTTTTTTTATGTTTCAGCCAGATCAACTTATAAGGAAACATATATATTAAAATTACGGACATGATATGGACTGATTAAATTAAATTTCCATAAACAAATATAGAACCATCAAAACTTAACTTTTTTTTAATGCGTCAATATTAAATGAGCTTTATAAAATACTATTAATCATAGCACAACAAACATAATTAAAAATTGATCTACTAACATACGGGTAAGGACGCCATGTTAAAAGTAGTTCAATATCAATAAACACGTAAGAGTACTTCGAACGAGCACGCTACTATATCAATTTCGCTTCTTTGCAGGCATAATGCGAAATCGCGCTAGAACAGACAAGTTTACACCACTTTTGTATAGGTGTCGTTTGTTCCCCATCTCCCTACATTATATTTTACGCGTACACTATTCGACTCTCAATTCCAGACGGTATTTGTCGCATATTCTTAATTTTTCTTAGGGTTTTTGCCAACAATTACAGTATTTGGCTCTATTGTGTGCCGGCAAACCGACTCCCTGGCCCGTACGCCTCCAGGGGCGATAGAACTTGCGTCCTAACTGGCTATACGAGTCGTGCCCGATACTCCAAACTATTCACCCTTTGAGAAGGCTCAGACCGCCCCTGCTTTTTGCCCCGACAAGGTTTTGTAATTTACCAGATTTCCCTTCACTTCCATTTTCTTTGGCATTCTTTCTTTGCATTCCATCAGTCAATGTCAGAATTTTTTTCTGTTTATTTTGGAAGAAAGCATCATGTTCTTTCCTCGCGTCAAACCAGTCAACGACGAAACCATATTGTAACTATTACTGCAAATCGCGTAGTCTGATGTAGCATCCATGAAAATTAAATCAATGCGCAAAGTTTAGTTGTTACTTTATGAGGTCGATATAGCTTTCAACTTTCAACCAAGGTAATTGGCTCCAGACAAATAAATATGCTTTGTCTTTAGTTGATTCCACATTAAATAACATGTTCGAAATTCCAGAAATTAAAAGAAATATAGTTTTTCCGTGAAAGAGAGAGAGTGAGAAAGCAAAACAAACATTTTCGGAAACTGAGCGTAGGTAAGATATCACTACTTCTTGTTTATTTTATCTCAAACATTGTCATTGTATTGAACTGATAACACATTAATTATATTATCAAAATTATTATAATAAAAATTATTATTTGTCACTAAAGCTAAGAAAATGATTATAAAACATCTAATTCTTAAATAGTGAAATCCTTATTCATATTGTCATGAATTTTGAACGATATGTTTATATGACATATATATCGTGTTAAATTATGAGCCTACAAATCAACTATAAAAAGTCTATAGTCTAACCTCCAACCCTTTCTTGTGTAGGTTACACAAAGTTAATATTATCACAAAACAGATTATATCTCTTTATGGAATTTTTTACATCGAACAGTGTACACAGTAATTGCACCGTTCTTTTAAACTCTAATGCAGTGATGAATTACTCGCAAAGGAAAGAATGATTTCATGGTGCGTGGATCATGGTGCCTGGCGGGAACCGAACCCACGATCTGTTGGTATCCGGACAAGTGCTCTTCCAACTGAGCTACATACTACCGGCCATCCTCCGCTCTGCGAATGCATATAAAGCTTCACTCAGTGGCGTGCGGTGACAATTTCTTTTAGGCAAGCAATATACTTATTTTTGGGATATGTAAACAAAGTAAATAAATTTTATTTTTATAGTACGTTACAGTTAGTCCTATTTATATAAAAAATCAGAGTCCTCTATTTTTTTATTTTTTTTTGGTAGATATATCAGTAACACTTTTGTGAAAGTTGGAGTTCTTTTTCATATTTGTAATAAGTTTTTTTTTTTCAATATATGACAATGATAACTTCACCAAATGCAATAAAAATTACTATCGATACCACTAGATGGCAGCATTATCGTTAACATAAGCTATTAGAAAATTGCTTATCAGATTAAAATTATTTCACTCTTACGCGGCTTAAAAACAACACAATCGGTATTTATAAATTTAATTGATGTTTAATTTGACGAACTCACAGATTTCATGCTGAAAATACGATAAAATAGGAAATGAAAATACGATAACGAGAAATGCTTTCGGAGCCGCGCCCATTGAGATCTACAGTTAAACATTTATGGCTGGAATGCAGAAATTGCATTGCTTATGATCCGATGTCAGTCTCACCCTCAGAATGTGGCGCCACCCAGTGACAAAAAATTGCGAAGTTTGACCTCGGACAAAATTTCGGGTACAAAACACAAATTTTGCTGAACTTTTATAATTAAGTTTTCCTTAATTTAAATTGGCAATGGAAATGTGTTTCAAATTGATATTAGGCAAGCAATGCTTACATTGCTTATATAGACCGCACGCCACTGGCTTCACTGTAGATGTGTCTTGAAATGGAGCTGTACCTGCACTGCTTTTTTAAACCAAATGGACATCAAAGAAGCGAACGTTCGAAAAGCAAAATCAGAGTGATATTAAAGTCGGGAAATTTTTCTTATCATCATCTAATGTTACCACTCCATCGACTATGATGAGTAAAATTTCCTGACCTAATACAATATTTTACAATTTTTTTCCTTCTAACACAACCCTTTGATTTAAATATACTTAGTCATGGAAGTCACCTGTATATATTATTTAAGGTAAACCTAAAGGCTATTATATACCGCTGCTAGGATATAAACAAAAGAATAATCAATATATCAGTATAATATGGATCAAGTTCGTTGTGATAAAAATTTAAAAATAAAAACAAAGCGAGGAATATAATTTTTCGCATGTAAAAAATAAAATTTGACTAACTGACTGATTGATTGATTGATTGATTCTTTATTGTTTCTTGCAGAATACGAGAAATCCCTTGCTTTGTCTTCCGGAAAGAGAGCCCCGTTACTAGCATCGCTACTGCTCTCTTTCCATTTCCCAAGCAAATCGTTTGTATGGTCTCCTGATGTACATAATAATAAGGAATAAAGTATTACTTACTTACTTACTTTACTTAGTTTACTTAGTTTACTTACTTTACTTACTTACTTTACTTACTTTACTTACTTACTTTGCTTACTTTACTTACTTTCTTTCTTCCTTCCTTCCTTCTTACCTTCCTTCCTTCTTTCTTTCTTTCCTTCCTTCTTTCTTTCCTTCTTTCTTTCTTTCCTTCTTTCTTTCTTTCCTTCTTTCCTTCTTTCTTTTCTTCCTTCCTTCCTTCCTTCCTCCCTCTCTCTCTCTCTCTTTCTTCCTTTCTTTAGAGAAACGAAGGCAAAATGAAAAACGTAATAAAAAATATTTCGTATTTCGACGTAAAAAATTAAGTTCAAGGCAATATCCAAAGAGGAAAGGTTAAATAAAAGCGTATACTCTCTCGTTGGAGGTCCCGAAATCTTTTGCTCGTCTGTGGATTCGCCAATTCGAATTTGAAAGTTTTCGTATAGCGAAAGCATTGGGTGATAGAATGACAACCATTCAGGTTTGAAAGAAGATTGCTATCTCATAACGTTGCTGGTTGAAAACTCCAGAAGATACCGGTACATTGTGGTTCCATAACGTCATTTCCTGGATGGGAGAGTTCATCAGACGGCAATCCTTCGAAAAACTAAAAACAGCTGACTGTCCACTTTTGGAATGAAATGTACCATCGATCTCGCATAAGTAGTCAAGGTCTAGAAAATCTAAGTAATAGAAATTAGAGTCGATGTAAGTGCGATCATGAAAATAGTTGGGATGTGAAATTTTAACGTTCCCAATAGACACTTGAGGACAATTCAGTGGCACATCCAGAATATTCCTAGGGGGCAGTGGAAAGGATGGTCAGAGGCAGGCCATATCAATTACAGTTTTCCTACAAACCCGGATTCAAGGAGGGGAGGGGCATGAGGCGATTGTCTCCCCACGAGCTGGGATTATATAACGGAAAATGAGATGAAAAGTGCCGGACACTTAGCTAAAAGTAGGAATTAGAAACAAATTGTAGTCCCTCTTAAAAGGTTTTGGGATCGGACTTTGTTATCCTTTTGTGTACGTTTATCATTATTAAATTACTAATAATTCTACAGTGCAAGATACTTAAATAATTAAAAGTAGTACCAGATTATGTTCATAAAATTTTACAATGGCCAGCCTTATATAATAAAAGCAATCGGACAACTTCAATCGGTTTATTAGATTATTGGTTCATTAAAATATATACCAATACATTACCAATACATTACCAGTGCATTACCAATACATTACCAGTGCATTACCAATACATTATAATATGTACCAATAATCTAACAAACCGCTCAAAGTTGTCTGATTGCTTTTATTATATTTATGTCAAGCGGTGTTACCTACCAAACATGACCAGCCTTGTCCTCCATAAAAAATTACCGTTTTGATAATAGGTTGAAGAATAACCCTATTCTGCAAAACTTGCTTTTGCTTGCCCTCTGTCCATTACTTCATCCACAGAAGCCTTTTTCTCCTCCACGACCCTTAAAAAATCATCGCCTATGAAAACCGAATCCGTGTGATAAATAAAAGATTCACGTTGGTTGAACTTCTTCAAAGTCTTTCAATTATTAAATAACTATTATTGCTATCGTTACTTTTGAAACAAAGTGACCCGTGGCTTGTGTCGATCATAAACCAACTTCCTGGGAAAAAGAAAACACAAAATTTATAATAGGCACTGCTTTCTACCTCTTAGTAAGATAGTTAGTTACGCTTACTCAGTTAAGATAAGCAGAAATTTCGTCTGTGGTGAGGTTTTCCTTGACTTAATACAGCATACAATAGTTATAGTCGTGGAAAATTTTTAATTTGCATGTGGTTCTCAAAGATCAAAAGATCTGTTATCCTACCTTCTTCAGTGAGGTTAGATTTCTTCACATAAGTAAAAATATCTGCAGTCAGAATTTCCACTTCAACTGTGTTTGATATTAGGATTTGCCCTACCTTTACCTCCTAGAAAGCGTTTGAACACAGCCGCGGACCAATGCTGTTGCTTGTCTCAACAACGCTCATCAATGTCACCAGAGTGCAGGGAAATGTTATTGGGATTATCACTATTTTCAATCTTACTTTAAAAGCAAAAATGACCATTGTCTATTTGCCTAATAATTTTTCATTTTGTTAACCCAAGGGATGCAGGCCACCTCGGCCCCCTACATGGGTAAGCTACTGGGACAATTGTATAGCTTAAGAAGCTTAGAAATGGGGATTGATAATTCTACATGAACATTTGGATCGCCAAATGCTTTAATAATTTTAATTAACCTTAACTTAAATACTTTCTCATATGACCGCTCGCAGAAACTATGGAATCACCACTAACTACATGAGCACTGAAGACGACAATTGAAAATACAGGGTGGCCATACTTAGACGTAGAGTGTTTAGAGTCCGATAGACAAAACTCAATTAGGATAAACAGAACCAAATTTGGTGTATATGCTCCTGGGGCCATAATATTTCGATTTCTAAAACAATAGTAATAATGATAATGTCGGATGTAATTTTCTATATCATCATCATCATCATCATATTCAACCATTATCTATCCACTGCTGGATGAAGGTCTCTCCAAATGCTTTCCACACAAGTCTATCCTGAGCAATTCGCTTCCACGTCACCCCAACCTGTTTTCTTATTTCATCCACCCATCTAGTTTGAGGACGTTTTCTAGGTCTTCGGTGGTCTCTTGGAATCCAGTTCAGAATTTCTGTTGTCCAACGTTGATCAGTTCTTCTTGCAATATGCCCAGCCCATCGCCATTTCAGCCCTTTTACTTTAACAATGATGTCCTCTACTCTAGTTTGCTCTCTCACCCAAGTGTTCCTTTTTCGATCTCTCCTAGTTATTCCAAGCATGCACCTCTCCATGCTCCTTTGCGTTGTCTGTAACTTTCGTATTGCTCCAACTGTTAGACTCCATGTCTCTGATCCATAAGAGAGGACTGGCAATACACACTGGTTGAAGACCTTTCTTTTTAGACACAAAGGCAATTTCCCCTTCAGGATAAAACTGTTTCTTCCAAATGCACTCCAGCCAAGTTTAATACGTCTGTTGAGTTCTTTCATAATGTTGCCATCCATTGAAATCAGCTGGCCAAGGTAAATATATGAATCAGCAATTTCTGGCTCAATGTTGTCAACTTGTATTTTTGTTTCCTCTACGAAATTATTGAACATGATTTTAGTTTTTTGTAGGTTCATCTTCAGTCCAACTTCTTTACTTCTAGTTGAGAGCTCCTGTACCATGTCTTGGAGTTCTGACGGGTTTCTTGAAAAAATAACAATGTCATCAGCAAACCGCAAATGATTTAAATATTCACCATTTATTTTTATTCCCTTGTTATTCCAATTTATCTGCTGAAAAATCATCTGTAAAGCTGAAGTAAAAAGTTTTGGAGAAATGGTATCTCCCTGCCTCACACCTTTGCCAAGTTTGATAGTTTTGGTATCTTTATGTAACCGAAATTTTGCACTTGCATTTTTATACACACGTTTCACCATGTCAATGTACACTTCCTCGATGTCTGTTGATCTTAAAGAGTTGATGACTGCTGATGTTTTAATAGAGTCAAAGGCCTTCTCATAGTCAATAAATGCCACACACAATGGAAGTTCATATTCATGTGTTCTTTCAATTAATTCTCTTAATACTTGAATATGGTCCACTGTACTGAATCCACTTCGAAATCCAGCTTGTTCTCTTGGTTGAGCTGCATCTAATTTTTTCTGCAGGCGATGTGTTAGCACTTTTGTGAAGATTTTATAAATAGCAGGTAACAAGCTAATTGGTCGGTAATTTTTTAAATCCTCTTTATCACCTTTTTTATGCAAAAGAATTACTGTTGCAGAATCCCATTGGTTTGGTATGTTACCGCTGTTAAGACATTTGGTAAAGAATTTTGCAAGTATGTCTTCTACATATTCTCCAGCTTCTTTTAGGATATCTAATGTAATACCATCATCACCAGGGGCTCTTCCTTTCTTCATGCTTTTTATTGCAAATGAAACTTCTTCTTTTAAGATTTTAGGAGCTGTTCCTTCGACTATTTCAATGTCTTCGTTTAATTCACTGTTACTTTCGTATAGATTTTTGTAGAATTCTTCAACTCTTCTAAGTATTTCTTCCCTATTTCTTGTTACGGTGCCATCCTCTCCTTTTAATGCAATGATGTGTTTCTTCCCAACAGATAAACTTCCTTTAACAACCCTAAGGCTCTTGTTATTTTCAATGGCTTTCCTTACTAGCTCACAGTTGAATTTTCTTATGTCTTCTTTCATGCTTTTGCGCAGAGTTTTACAAAGTTCTATGTACTCAATCCTGGAACTGGTATTTCGATTGTCCACCTTCATATCTCTTCGCCTTTTCATGAGCTGTTTCGTCTTCTCAGATAATTTGCTATTGTGCTTTTTACAGGTTACACCACCAATTTCCCCAGCAGTTTCAACTATTGTCTTAACAATGTTTTCATTTGCTTCTGAGATGTCAACTTCTTCAATAAGTCCTTCCAGTGCAGAAAAGCGATTTTTTAATTCCAACTTGAATGCCTCGGTATTTTCTTTTAATTTCTTTAAATCCACCCTCTTACATACTTGTTTCCTAATGAGCTTCTGTCTTTCTAATTTAGTATTTAAGTGCATTTTACATCTCACCATTCGATGATCACTTCCAGTATTAAATCTGTTCAGTACGCTGCAATCTTCAATAATTGATTTCTTGTTTGCCAGGATATAGTCAATTTCACTAGTTCCCCCATTTGGGTGTTTCCATGTCCATTTTCTTTGCGGTTTCTTCTTAAAAAATGAATTCATGATGCTAAGGTTTTCAGCTTCTGCAAATTCGATGAGTTGATCGCCACGTTCATTCCTTTCCCCATATCCGTATTTACCAACCGATGTCTCTCCTTGTTCCTGTTGTCCAATTCTTGCATTGAAATCCCCCATGATGAGCTTGATATGTTGTTTCCCTTTGGTGTGTAACTGTTTGATTTCTTCATAAAATTCTTCAACCTCTTCGTCGGTATGGCTTGATGTTGGTGCATATACCTGTACTATTTGAAGTTGGTATCGCTGGGTTAGTTGAACAACAAGCCTCGCTGCTCGATCTGATGTACTTTCAACTTCCAGAAGACAGTCTTTAATTCTTTTGTTGATTAAGAAGCCAACACCACTTGTTCTTCCAGTTTCCGTTCCTCTATAGTAAAACAAATGTCCGCTTTTCAGTTCCACCAACTCTTCACCTTTTCTTCTAATTTCACTGAGTCCTACAATGTCCCATTTGATCTTGTCTAGTTCCTCTTCCAATTCCTGAAGTTTTGCTTCAGAAGCAAGGGATCGTCCATTAAACGTAGCCAAGGTCAATAACAAACGGCAGCCTGGGCCATTCCAGTGATTCTTAGCACCCCCTGCTTTCATGCCACACTGACCGCTGCCTTGATCAGGAGCACTCCAGCACCTGGAGACTAGGGGCCATGGTTTCTGGTGTGTCAACATAATGGAGGAATTAGCCATAATTTCACCACGCTGGCTAAACGGGTTGGTGAATTAGCCCTCCCCTTCCGCCTTTCTATCCGTGTAGCAAATATTAATTTGCCACATAAATAGAAAGCTCAGCCTGCACCACTTGAAGGCGGGGTAGGACACTAGGTTACTGGCCTGGCCGGTTCCACACATCGTCACATACGTTCAGCGTGTGGGTCTCCTTCCAGTTAGATACCAGCAACCCTTTTGCAGGCCACATTTTCTATGTATCGGCAGTAATATAGATATGGCTGTCAGTGTTTAGAGAAAGAAAATAGGCAGACAAAGAGCATCCTTTGAGAAATTTCTGGTAGGTACTTTCCCCCTTGGTGAACTGTCCAATGAAAATTTGTTGGAGGGGTGGAAAGTTCTGGAATGAGGCCGGAAAACATAATGCGGCGAGAGACAAAGATCTCAGCGGAGTTTACTGATGTGAAACAGAACAGGGCCAACCTGCGTCAGTCGTTGCCTTGATTTTCTTTGTGAGAGAGCAATGCCGTATAAAAGTTAATTGGGGTGATGCGGAAGGACTAAAAGTGGAATCCAACCCTTGCATTAACGTTTAAGTATTTTCTAAAGGAGCTGAATATCTCAATGTCGAAGGCTCGATAGTTGAAACTTAAAAATTTGATGCCTATTGAATTCATCGAACAGGGCACCTGTTACTCGTGCTGTGCAATGGAGGATACCTAACTCTGAGGCGCCGTTACAAGGTGGGGAATTAGAGTTCCCCCTGTCATCTCGACGTGTTCTATATGACACGGGACCGCCTTTCAGAACTAGTGACCTGTTTGTGCCGGGCCGTATATAGTAAAGATGGGATGGGACGACGTAAACCCTGCGATTATAACTCGGAATTGATGACGCCGATTGTTAATTTACTTCTTCAGTTGGGGCGAAGAAGTTCGCCTCGTCATCTTATGATGTTTGCTGCGACGAGATCGACGGGATGATAAGGGATCGCCCAGTACGTGGTTATGGACTTCTAGGACGACTGCACACACCGGACGATGTAAGTTGATTTGATGCTCTCTTATTCGAACATGGATAGGTTGCGCAAGGGTAGCAAGTTATTATGGACATAATTGAAGTGTCGTTTATTACCAAAGGGGCTGAGCGTCGAGTAACCAACTTCGAATTGTAAACACAAGCATAATAAGTAGCATAATATGGGTTGTCAATGGCATTCTAGTTAAATAGTGAAATATTATGTTGTATGCTGGATTGTATTGATCACGTGATTTGAAGATTTCATTAAAAATTAATTGTGTAAGAACCTGTTTCCTTCTTGTTAGATACACAATAATAATATTAATAATAATAATAATAAAATAGTTCAAAATTTTGTCAAATTTTTAACTTAATTTAAAGTCTTAATTCCAAATTGTTAGTTTGACGTCTCTGGCAATAATTTCAAATATTCTTTTTGCAAGTATTCGTGAGAATTTGGCGCCATTTAAACCTCTCTCTCAAGGCGCACCCTTTTGCCAATTAAGCCTCCGAACACAATAATTGAATTAGCCAACAAAAATGCAGCTTAGCCTTTGCATATTTCTCGACGGCAAATTTTTCATCGAAATTTTGCGGCCGTAGGCTCTAGCCTACGTAGCCTATTGGTAATTCCGCCACTGCATATATAGTGAATAATTATGGAATCATATATATCTCAGGCAAAAAAATATGGGAACCCTTACCCTTTTTACGCCGGCGGAGGACTATCGAGGGCCATTGGCGTAACTACTCGTAAGTTCTAGAGATAATATAGAATTAATTCTAGAAGGCGCTATAGTCCCATATAGAGTTCTAGGTGGGGGGGATATAGCCCCAACACAGTACTCTGCATATAGAATTTGTAGTTCTCGCTTTTCTAAGGTGGGCTTTTTTTTTTATGTGGGGTGTTTAAATCACCCCTAGCCTTTCCTAGTTATGCCAATAGCGAGGCTGAATTAGCCAATCTGTTATATTCTCCAGTGCAATTTTCTCATCGCCATCTGTTGGACGTTTTGGAAATGAAATATATATTTTTAAATAAAGCGTATATAAGCTTGCCCTTATTACTAAAATTATTTATATTCCGAACAAGTAGTTTGTAGAAAATTTATCCAAGAATTTTATTTTATTTCTTGTTCAAAATATCTTAATTTCAATCAATTAATTTTTCAAACGAAGTTCAAACCATTTTTGCGTGGTGCCATCTGTTAGGTATTATGAAAACACAATTTATAGGACAAAAACGTGGAAGGAACTTTTGTTTTCATTTTTTATTCCCAGTGTAATACATTTCTCTCAATCTACTCAATTTACAAGTATATAAATAACATGCGCTTGAGTAATAATGTGTAGCAGAAATTGCAATTATAGAAATTTATACCAGTAACGACGTTCAAGGAACGGACAAAAATTTCCGTTAAGCGGAAAAAAATGTTAATTAGGATCAGTGTTGTAGAAATGTGAGGGGGCTCAGCAGAATCTAGCCCCCAATAGGGCAGCAATACGCATTATTCCCTCACAAGCCGCCTCGCAAAATCTTTAAAGGCGTATGAGCTCCCCCATAGCCACTTGACCCCTCATGAGTTTTAAATTGCTATGCTACTGATTAGAATGTATGTATGTAATTTTACGCAGCATTTATCGTGGCTACCCCATACTGTCAGTAAACAGAAATGGTCTTTAATTAGAATGTTGATATTGAGCGGATTTACTTTAATTATTTGTCACTCACTGGTTCTGTTATTTAAAACTATTGTTATAAAACAGGGTTATGCACCATGCGGCCCTCGGAGCACAATCCGGCTAGCCAACAGTATTAATCCGGCCCGCAGACAACTGTCTGAAATGAAAAAAAGATTAAAAAAAAAATTTTAGATTTTTCTTCAGAAATCGGGAAATGCCGCATGGGTGACTCCTTCACAAGGGTGGACACAGACTTTCATTTTGAGGGGTTCAAGGACAGAATTTGCCATGGTCTTGGAATAACACCCTTCATTTATCATGAAAGTTGGAATTTTTTACAGTGAAAAAATATATTTTGGGGGTCATGACCCCTGTTACTGCACTTGCCCCTTCACCTATCGTAAGTAAACAAATAAATAACCTGGAGAAACTCTGAAGAGAGGCTTTTCGTAAATAAGCGTTGTCTTTTTTTTTTTTCAACGAAACTCGCTGAAGCTACTGACCCGCGAGATATGTGAAAATTTTTTAAGTGGCCCGCTGGACAAAAAGGTTGGACAGCCCTGTTATAAAGTATACTGAAATATCTTATTTACAGTATTGCCTGTTTCTTCATTCAGTTAACATAAATGTAATAAAGTAAAATGTGTAATAAGAGTTGATAGCGCTAAATCTAATAACCTAGCAATTAAGGCAAAAAACATACTGAATAAATCTGTATGATATCATATATATGCAATAATAATTAGTTAAGTGTACTTTTTAATTAGTCTCCAATTACATCTAATAAAATATTACATGTAAAAGTATTTCGCTTCTTTAAAATAAAGTCGGTTTTATCAAATAACAAAAAAAGTAAGAAATGTTTGCATGAATTAACTTTATAAAAAGTAAAGTAAATTTTTTTAAAGTGAAGCTTTTGCTTCATCAACTTTTTTCTTTTCAGCTTTTTTTTTTTCTTTTTTAAAATTTAATTCTACCTTTTTATGTGTTCTTGCTGTCTTTGAATTTGAATAAAAACTAGGCTAAAAAACTGAGATTTTCTCATCAAGCAATGAAAAAACTACAAAGGTATTAGGACATACTAATGAACTTTCGGGATATTTTTGTTTCTGCAGACTACAGTTCCATAGAAATAAACTGAGTTCTACCTGTGAATGAAAATTTAATTTAAATTTTGCACATAAAACATAGGTTTTATTTTGATAAATATTTTCAATAAATTTTATGATGCTACAGCAGTTTTGAAAATTAATTCCTGACGCATGTAGAAAAAAATTTGCAGCTTAGCCGGCGAATGATAGAAGAGAAATTAACGTTTTTTTACAAGTATAAAAATTGAATAAAATGTATGAAATGTTATCAGTTGTGTTCATTAATTCAAAACAAATAATTCCCATGAAATATGGATCCTGTGTTCTTTATTTATTATTAATTACGACATTTAGAACTATTCCTAGCCTTTTAGTAATCTGACTTTAATCTAAACGAACATATATCTAAGCAGTGGATGAGTAGTTACAAAAGGAATGTGCTTAAGTGCGATACTTATTGGTTATGGTGGTCGCTGAGGTCCCGAATATAATTATTAAAATATTAGTTTCAATAACTATATCTGAAAAATCATCTTTAAATATTAAAAGTTAAGAGTGCTATATATGTTATTTTATTATTCAAAAGTATTCTTTCCTTTTTTTGTAAAGGAGGAAGAGGCCATCTCTACAAACTATTCCTAAGTGGGGGGGGGGACATATAGATTATACAGCGTGTGGAGCAGCAATTGTCTAAATCTACCACTATACCTATTAATTTGAAAATTAAGAAACTATATTCTTTACAATTTATATGCTTACATTCATATTACAAAGTATAAATAATATTCATAACGCAAGTGTCAGAAGGTGTTCTTGCTGTATTAAACATATTTTCGGAGAATATTAATATTCTTATAATATGTTTTTAATAATAACTATACACGCATTATCGAAGAATAAAGAACAGTATCTATAGCAGGAACAAGTAAATGAAGAATAACAAAATCCTACTCAATCCACATTTTCAATATTTTTGAAACTATTGTCAAATAAAAGAAAATAATTTCAATATTGTTACATTCTGTGTGGAGTGCAGCGAAAATTCCTCAGGCTTCTTTTAAGTTTTTGGGATAAAAATACTTCCAAAATGTCGGGTACTATATATAAATGCTCTTAAAATTTTTTCTAACGTACACAAAAAAAATTCATTTTCTAGCAGTTATTGCAGTAACTACTGAAAAAAATAGAGAATGGATTCATTTATTGTTCATTCTTTAGCGAACTTAAAAAAATAACTGAGCCTCATCAGTATAAACGTCAGAGTCTTGCATTTTTTACAAAACTTACCGTACACTAGACATTGTAGTAATTTGGATTTTTTTTCACTTGTATTCTGTCATTACTCTATGTATTTTCTCGTAATGAATATATGGTACGTTCATCTGAAAAAACTAAACATAAAATGAAAATTATATGTTACTTTCTGATGCCGAATTCTTACATTTCTTCTAATTTAAATCTAATGTTTGGTGATACAGTTTACGTTCAACGAAGGCATATAATTTTATAAAGATAGTTTATTGTAAAAAGAAACATAAAATTATGTTTTTTAAATGGCTACTATTACGTCCAAACTGACGTACCGAGTCTTGGCGTTTAAATCACTGAATTGATGATTTT
>QLNU02014176.1:37488650-37500158 GCA_006491805.2 Dysdera silvatica | reverse complement strand
ATTTTTATACACACGTTTCACCATGTCAATGTACACATCCTCAATGTCTGTTGATCTTAAAGAGTTGATGACTGCTGATGTTTTTATAGAGTCAAAGGCCTTCTCATAGTCAATAAATGCAACACACAATGGAAGTTCATATTCATGTGTTCTTTCAATTAATTCTCTTAATACTTGAATATGGTCCACTGTACTGAATCCACTTCGAAATCCAGCTTGTTCTCTTGGTTGAGCTGCATCTAATTTTTTCTGCAGGCGATGTGTTAGCACTTTTGTGAAGATTTTATAAATAGCAGGTAACAAGCTAATTGGTCGGTAATTTTTCAAATCCTCTTTATCACCTTTTTTATGCAAAAGAATTACTGTTGCAGAATCCCATTGGTTTGGTATGTTACCGCTGTTAAGACATTTGGTAAAGAATTTTGCAAGTATGTCTTCTACATATTCTCCAGCTTCTTTTAGGATATCTAATGTAATACCATCATCACCAGGGGCTCTTCCTTTCTTCATATTTTTTATTGCAAATGAAACTTCTTCTTTTAAGATTTTAGGAGCTGTTCCTTCGACTATTTCGGCGTCTTCGTTTAATCCACTGTTACTTTCATATAGTTTTTTGTAGAATTCTTCAACTCTTCTAAGTATTTCTTCCCTATTTCTTGTTACGGTGCCATCCTCTCCTTTTAATGCAATGATGTGTTTCTTCCCAACAGATAAACTTCCTTTAACAACCCTAAGGCTCTTGTTATTTTCAATGGCTTTCCTTACTAGCTCACAGTTGAATTTTCTTATGTCTTCTTTCATGCTTTTGCGCAGAGTTTTACAAAGTTCTATGTACTCAATCCTGGAACTGGTATTTCGATTGTCCACCTTCATATCTCTTCGCCTTTTCATGAGCTGTTTCGTCTTCTCAGATAATTTGCTATTGTGCTTTTTACAGGTTACACCACCAATTTCCCCAGCAGTTTCAACTATTGTCTTAACAATGTTTTCATTTGCTTCTGAGATATCACTTTCATCAATAAGTCCTTCCAGTGCAGAAAAGCGATTTTTTAATTCCAACTTGAATGCCTCGGTATTTGCTTTCAGTTTCATTAAATCCACCCTCTTACTTACTTGTTTCCTAATGAGCTTCTGTCTTTCTAATTTAGTATTTAAGCACACTTTACATCTCACCATTCGATGATCACTTCCAGTATTAAATCTGTTCAGTACGCTGCAATCTTCAATAATTGATTTCTTGTTTGCCAGGATATAGTCAATTTCGCTAGTTCCCCCATTTGGGTGTTTCCATGTCCATTTTCTTTGCGGTTTCTTCTTAAAAAATGAATTCATGATGCTAAGATTTTCAGCTTCTGCAAATTCGATGAGTTGATCGCCACGTTCATTCCTTTCCCCATATCCGTATTTACCAACCGATGTCTCTCCTTGTTCCTGTTGTCCAATTCTTGCATTGAAATCCCCCATGATGAGCTTGATATGTTGTTTCCCTTTGGTGTGTAACTCTTTGATTTCTTCATAAAATTCTTCAACCTCTTCGTCGGTATGGCTTGATGTTGGTGCATATACCTGTACTATTTGAAGTTGGTATCGCTGGGTTAGTTGAACAACAAGCCTCGCTGCTCGATCTGATGTACTTTCAACTTCCAGAAGACAGTCTTTAATTCTTTTGTTGATTAAGAAGCCAACACCACTTGTTCTTCCAGTTTCCGTTCCTCTATAATAAAACAAATGTCCGCTTTTAAGTTCCACCAATTCTTCACCTTTTCTTCTGACTTCACTGAGTCCTATAATGTCCCAATTGATCTTTTCAAGTTCCTCTTCCAATTCCTGAAGTTTTGCTTCAGAAGCAAGGGATCGTCCATTATACGTTGCCAAGGTCAATAACAAACGGCAGCCTGGGCCATTCCAGTGATTCTTAGCACCCCCTGCTTTCATGCCACACTGACCGCTGCCTTGATCAGGAGCACTCCAGCACCTGGAGACTAGGGGCCATGGTTTCTGGTGTGTCAACATAATGGAGGAATTAGCCATAATTTCACCACGCTGGCTAGACGGGTTGGTGAATTAGCCCTCCCCTTCCGCCTTTCTATCCGTGCAGCAAATATTAATTTGCCTCATAAATAGAAAGCCCAGCCTGCACCACTTGAAGGCGGGGTAGGACACTAGGTTACTGGCCTGGCCGGTTCCACACATCGTCACATACGTTCAGCGTGTGGGTCTCCTTCCAGTTAGATACCAGCAACCCTTTTGCAGGCCAATTTTCTATGTATCGGCAGTAATATAGATATGGCTGTCAGTGTTTAGAGAAAGAAAATAGGCAGACAAAGAGCATCCTTTGAGAAATTTCTGGTAGGTACTTTCCCCCTTGGTGAACTGTCCAATGAAAATTTGTTGGAGGGGTGGAAAGTTCTGGAATGAGGCCGGAAAACATAATGCGGCGAGAGACAAAGATCTCAGCGGAGTTTACTGATGTGAAACAGAACAGGGCCAACCTGCGTCAGTCGTTGCCTTGATTTTCTTTGTGAGAGAGCAATGCCGTATAAAAGTTAATTGGGGTGATGCGGAAGGACTAAAAGTGGAATCCAACCCTTGCATTAACGTTTAAGTATTTTCTAAAGGAGCTGAATATCTCAATGTCGAAGGCTCGATAGTTGAAACTTAAAAATTTGATGCCTATTGAATTCATCGAACAGGGCACCTGTTACTCGTGCTGTGCAATGGAGGATACCTAACTCTGAGGCGCCGTTACAAGGTGGGGAATTAGAGTTCCCCCTGTCATCTCGACGTGTTCTATATGACACGGGACCGCCTTTCAGAACTAGTGACCTGTTTGTGCCGGGCCGTATATAGTAAAGATGGGATGGGACGACGTAAACCCTGCGATTATAACTCGGAATTGATGACGCCGATTGTTAATTTACTTCTTCAGTTGGGGCGAAGAAGTTCGCCTCGTCATCTTATGATGTTTGCTGCGACGAGATCGACGGGATGATAAGGGATCGCCCAGTACGTGGTTATGGACTTCTAGGACGACTGCACACACCGGACGATGTAAGTTGATTTGATGCTCTCTTATTCGAACATGGATAGGTTGCGCAAGGGTAGCAAGTTATTATGGACATAATTGAAGTGTCGTTTATTACCAAAGGGGCTGAGCGTCGAGTAACCAACTTCGAATTGTAAACACAAGCATAATAAGTAGCATAATATGGGTTGTCAATGGCATTCTAGTTAAATAGTGAAATATTATGTTGTATGCTGGATTGTATTGATCACGTGATTTGAAGATTTCATTAAAAATTAATTGTGTAAGAACCTGTTTCCTTCTTGTTAGATACACAATAATAATATTAATAATAATAATAATAAAATAGTTCAAAATTTTGTCAAATTTTTAACTTAATTTAAAGTCTTAATTCCAAATTGTTAGTTTGACGTCTCTGGCAATAATTTCAAATATTCTTTTTGCAAGTATTCGTGAGAATTTGGCGCCATTTAAACCTCTCTCTCAAGGCGCACCCTTTTGCCAATTAAGCCTCCGAACACAATAATTGAATTAGCCAACAAAAATGCAGCTTAGCCTTTGCATATTTCTCGACGGCAAATTTTTCATCGAAATTTTGCGGCCGTAGGCTCTAGCCTACGTAGCCTATTGGTAATTCCGCCACTGCATATATAGTGAATAATTATGGAATCATATATATCTCAGGCAAAAAAATATGGGAACCCTTACCCTTTTTACGCCGGCGGAGGACTATCGAGGGCCATTGGCGTAACTACTCGTAAGTTCTAGAGATAATATAGAATTAATTCTAGAAGGCGCTATAGTCCCATATAGGACAAGTGGGGATATAACACGGTACTCACCACATGGAATTTGGTTCGCCTTTCTAAGGTGGAGCTATTTTTATATTGGGGTGTTTAAATCACCCCTAGCCTTTCTAGATATGCCAATAGCGAGAACCAGATTGTAATCTGTTATATTCTCCAGTGCAATTTTCTCATCCCTTGCATCTGTTGGACGTTTTGGAAATGAAATGTATATTTTAATAAAGCGTATATAAGCTTGCCTTAATACTAAAATTGTGGCTATATTCCGAACAAGTAGTTTGTAGGGTATGCAGGGGTACATTTTGTTCTTGTTCAAAATATCTTAATTTCGATAATTAATTTTCAAACGAAGTTCAAACTATTTTTTGCACGTAAGTGCCATCTGTTGGGAGTATTGTAAGCTTGTTTTATAGGACAGGAAGGAACTTTTGTTTTCATTTATTCCCAGTGTAATACATTTCTCTCAATCTACTCAATTTACAAGTATATAAATAACATGCGCTTGAGTAATAATGTGTAGCAGAAATTGCAATTATAGAAATTTATACCAGTAACGACGTTCAAGGAACGGACAAAAATTTCCGTTAAGCGGAAAAAAATGTTAATTAGGATCAGTGTTGTAGAAATGTGAGGGGGCTCAGCAGAATCTAGCCCCCAATAGGGCAGCAATACGCATTATTCCCTCACAAGCCGCCTCGCAAAATCTTTAAAGGCGTATGAGCTCCCCCATAGCCACTTGACCCCTCATGAGTTTTAAATTGCTATGCTACTGATTAGAATGTATGTATGTAATTTTACGCAGCATTTATCGTGGCTACCCCATACTGTCAGTAAACAGAAATGGTCTTTAATTAGAATGTTGATATTGAGCGGATTTACTTTAATTATTTGTCACTCACTGGTTCTGTTATTTAAAACTATTGTTATAAAACAGGGTTATGCACCATGCGGCCCTCGGAGCACAATCCGGCTAGCCAACAGTATTAATCCGGCCCGCAGACAACTGTCTGAAATGAAAAAAAGATTAAAAAAAAAATTTTAGATTTTTCTTCAGAAATCGGGAAATGCCGCATGGGTGACTCCTTCACAAGGGTGGACACAGACTTTCATTTTGAGGCCTCACGGACAGAATTTGCCATGGTCTTGGAATAACACCCTTCATTTATCATGAAAGTTGGAATTTTTTACAGTGAAAAAATATATTTTGGGGGTCATGACCCCTGTTACTGCACTTGCCCCTTCACCTATCGTAAGTAAACAAATAAATAACCTGGAGAAACTCTGAAGAGAGGCTTTTCGTAAATAAGCGTTGTCTTTTTTTTTTTTCAACGAAACTCGCTGAAGCTACTGACCCGCGAGATATGTGAAAATTTTTTAAGTGGCCCGCTGGACAAAAAGGTTGGACAGCCCTGTTATAAAGTATACTGAAATATCTTATTTACAGTATTGCCTGTTTCTTCATTCAGTTAACATAAATGTAATAAAGTAAAATGTGTAATAAGAGTTGATAGCGCTAAATCTAATAACCTAGCAATTAAGGCAAAAAACATACTGAATAAATCTGTATGATATCATATATATGCAATAATAATTAGTTAAGTGTACTTTTTAATTAGTCTCCAATTACATCTAATAAAATATTACATGTAAAAGTATTTCGCTTCTTTAAAATAAAGTCGGTTTTATCAAATAACAAAAAAAGTAAGAAATGTTTGCATGAATTAACTTTATAAAAAGTAAAGTAAATTTTTTTAAAGTGAAGCTTTTGCTTCATCAACTTTTTTCTTTTCAGCTTTTTTTTTTTCTTTTTTAAAATTTAATTCTACCTTTTTATGTGTTCTTGCTGTCTTTGAATTTGAATAAAAACTAGGCTAAAAAACTGAGATTTTCTCATCAAGCAATGAAAAAACTACAAAGGTATTAGGACATACTAATGAACTTTCGGGATATTTTTGTTTCTGCAGACTACAGTTCCATAGAAATAAACTGAGTTCTACCTGTGAATGAAAATTTAATTTAAATTTTGCACATAAAACATAGGTTTTATTTTGATAAATATTTTCAATAAATTTTATGATGCTACAGCAGTTTTGAAAATTAATTCCTGACGCATGTAGAAAAAAATTTGCAGCTTAGCCGGCGAATGATAGAAGAGAAATTAACGTTTTTTTACAAGTATAAAAATTGAATAAAATGTATGAAATGTTATCAGTTGTGTTCATTAATTCAAAACAAATAATTCCCATGAAATATGGATCCTGTGTTCTTTATTTATTATTAATTACGACATTTAGAACTATTCCTAGCCTTTTAGTAATCTGACTTTAATCTAAACGAACATATATCTAAGCAGTGGATGAGTAGTTACAAAAGGAATGTGCTTAAGTGCGATACTTATTGGTTATGGTGGTCGCTGAGGTCCCGAATATAATTATTAAAATATTAGTTTCAATAACTATATCTGAAAAATCATCTTTAAATATTAAAAGTTAAGAGTGCTATATATGTTATTTTATTATTCAAAAGTATTCTTTCCTTTTTTTGTAAAGGAGGAAGAGGCCATCTCTACAAACTATTCCTAAGTGGGGGGGGGGACATATAGATTATACAGCGTGTGGAGCAGCAATTGTCTAAATCTACCACTATACCTATTAATTTGAAAATTAAGAAACTATATTCTTTACAATTTATATGCTTACATTCATATTACAAAGTATAAATAATATTCATAACGCAAGTGTCAGAAGGTGTTCTTGCTGTATTAAACATATTTTCGGAGAATATTAATATTCTTATAATATGTTTTTAATAATAACTATACACGCATTATCGAAGAATAAAGAACAGTATCTATAGCAGGAACAAGTAAATGAAGAATAACAAAATCCTACTCAATCCACATTTTCAATATTTTTGAAACTATTGTCAAATAAAAGAAAATAATTTCAATATTGTTACATTCTGTGTGGAGTGCAGCGAAAATTCCTCAGGCTTCTTTTAAGTTTTTGGGATAAAAATACTTCCAAAATGTCGGGTACTATATATAAATGCTCTTAAAATTTTTTCTAACGTACACAAAAAAAATTCATTTTCTAGCAGTTATTGCAGTAACTACTGAAAAAAATAGAGAATGGATTCATTTATTGTTCATTCTTTAGCGAACTTAAAAAAATAACTGAGCCTCATCAGTATAAACGTCAGAGTCTTGCATTTTTTACAAAACTTACCGTACACTAGACATTGTAGTAATTTGGATTTTTTTTCACTTGTATTCTGTCATTACTCTATGTATTTTCTCGTAATGAATATATGGTACGTTCATCTGAAAAAACTAAACATAAAATGAAAATTATATGTTACTTTCTGATGCCGAATTCTTACATTTCTTCTAATTTAAATCTAATGTTTGGTGATACAGTTTACGTTCAACGAAGGCATATAATTTTATAAAGATAGTTTATTGTAAAAAGAAACATAAAATTATGTTTTTTAAATGGCTACTATTACGTCCAAACTGACGTACCGAGTCTTGGCGTTTAAATCACTGAATTGATGATTTTAAAGTTTGTATTTGAAGCCTTTTAAATTTCCTTCAACCATTTTTCAAGGATATAAAGGTTGTAACCGCAATACAACGCAACGTCATGAATGTAATTGAATTCATTGTTAATTTCTTCAGCAATATACATTAATTTGGGACCTAAACGCACGACCTTCCAGGTCCCACCGAACGCAGAAATATTTATTTTCTTTCGAACGTTTCACCATCTAATCACGCCATACCATCGGCGTTGGTATCACTACGCCAATAAACGTTGATTGATTGACATTGTTGTTTGATTTAATCTGCGTAGTGTTCGATTTATTTAAATACATGACATATTATCAAAAGCAACGTGCTCAGTTTTTGTTCTTGAGAATGCGCAGATGGCGAGTGCTATTTGCATGTCCTCAATATCATCGGGGACTTTTACATCCTTACTAATTCCGATATCACACTTAATAACACCATCTAGATGTTAATACTATTTAACATATCTGGAGAAATTCTCTTTAATATAGAACAAGAGGCGCCGCCGTGACTCCCGGATTTCTTCCATCTCCCAACCAACGAATTAGTGATAGGTAAAATTTGAACCCTATCCGGTATCGTACACTAAGTCAATAAGATTCTGATGATAGTGGAAAGTGATTACCAAAATACTCACTGACATATCAACATTTTTGAGTTGCAATATTTTGTTGTGAATACTCTCTATATACATTAATTAAACATTATTAATATCCACTGTGTATTTTTAATCGTTAGTGCTTTTTAGGGCTTTTCGAAAAGTTTTTCCGAAAAGCGTTTTACTAAAAAATATTTCGTGATTGCCTTTCCATACTGCAGGAAACGTAGATTTGCCTTTGTAATAAATTTACATTTTCGAAGAGGTTTTCGATAGTTATTGCATAAACTGATTTACTGCGGCTGGATGAATATCAAATTTTGCTTAGATAGTAGAATTATAAATATTGTGCAATAACCACGTGCCACTGAACTTTGCCGACCAGCCTTAAACGAAAAGAATATACCCCTCGGATATATATATATATATATATATAAGGTTCCCACTGTATGCCAAATGGGGCCGAATGGGTCCTCTCGAAATGCGCATACTTTGAACTTTCGGAGAGAACGAGTGCTTGCCCATTCAGAAGCGTTAGTCTTATCGCCCATGAGAGAGCACCGGCTTTGAGGCCGATGGGCCGGCGGCCAAGCCCGCCCCTGGCTCCAAACTGCTCAATGGTCGAATAACTGAACGAATCTTCTTGTTTATTCTAAATGGATAAAATCATTCATTCAATCGTTCAGCACATGATTTGGCCCATCTGTAATTTCCAGCATCTGATGTTGAATTGCAAAATTTATTATCGTATTACTATTGAGTATTATTCATAATTCTGCTATGTCAGTGCAAATCTGATCTAAGGGGATAAAAATTTTATTATTATAATTATTGTTGGCTTTTATTATTATTATTATCATTTATGATATAACAATAACGAAGATTTTATAATATCATATCTATGGTCTGCCATTTAAGCTGTCCGCTTACATAGTATGTCATTTCCTACTAATTAGTTCATGCTTATCAACTGTGTAATTGAAAATTTCTCTGCATGTCTTTTACTTCCCAAGTTAGGTCCTATAAATTCGACATTTTTCCAGAGAACTGCACTACCGTTCATCCAATTTGATTAGGCATGGCCACTATTTATAGTTGATTCGCGGTGAGTTTTCATTCAGTCCCGTTAACAGACGGGTTGTTTCATTGCAGTAGAGGGTAAAACGTCTTCCAGAGCTCGTTTTTCCCGCGCAAAGAACGAGTTCTCGAAGAGGCTCTAGCCTTTACTGCAATGGAACAAGCCGTCTACTAACGGGACTGGGCGCTAAAATTTATTTTTATAAAACTGAAATTGTAATATTAAAATAAAATTTGATGTGCTATGGAACGTCGTCAAAAATAAAAATATACCACGAGATTAGAATATAAAATTTGCAAAGACGCCATTTTTTTCAAACAGGAAAACCGATAGATAAACGCACTCAGCGCTTTGCAACCTCACTGCATTTCCTAAACTTTAATTGTATTCATAATATGTGGATTATTTAAGTAATTTTTTTACTATTTTCATAACTTCGCGGAATATTCCTTTATCTCTCCTCTTCCCCGCGGGAAGTGTATTGGGGGCTTTTTCTTGTCAATGTTAACCCGAAGCAAATGGCCACTTTAACCTTTTAAAAATATTGAGTATATTTCAATTCTAGGGGAGCAATTTACCCCCTGCCCTCCCCCAAACGATGCCCGTGATTGCTAATATTCTGTATGATTGTTTTCAAGTTTATGGTAAACTATCTTGTGCAAGTCTGTTTGCTTAGAGGAGACCGGGTCTAATTGATACACTTTTCGTATTTTGATTTTAAAATATTTTGTTTTTAAAATCCCAGGCCCAAATGATATTTCTTACTGTACTATGACTATTCCTTTATAAATTAATGGCTTTATTTTAACTATTGAAGTAATACTATGAGACAAAAAAAAAGTTTTAGAAAAAAATTCAAAGCGTATCAACTTAACCCAGCTTCTATCAAGTTGATACTCGAAAATTATGATAATATTCATTTCTGTACTGCATCAACCAAGCACAGATGTTAAACATGATTTGGGTCTGACTAATTAGTCAGACTTTGAAGGCAAACATAAATGTGATTGGCAATTTATACACGTGTAAGGAGGGCTGTCTTCTCCGCAATCTATGTGTGCCCACATTTTACAGAAAATGCATTGAATCCAGCCTTGTCCCGGTTTGGATGTAGAGTAAGTTTTTAAATACTCCAAAGAAATGAATCTACATCTTTGTCAGAATTCGATCCACATTCCTGGTGGTGTTTTTTTTTTTTTTTTCATCCTTTTAGTTTTTTCTCCTTTCCCTTGCCTACTGGGTTTATTACTGCCATTTTCCCTTTCACAGCCGAGAAATTTAAATAATTTAATTTTTTCTCTTTAATAGATTTCTTCATCTCTCTTTCTCTTATTTCTTCTTCCATTCTTTTCTTAACTGGAATTAAGAACCCAATTGTTGATTCTTCGTTTTTTATATCTGTACCTTAGAAAAGTCATTTTATCTATAGAGAACGTGTCTCCCTTAAGAGACATTCTGTCGTTTTCAATTTCGGCATAAGCTCTCTCGAACATTTCAATGGATATTTCAACTCTTTTAGATTTTTCTTGCAGTTCCTCGGCATTTCTGAAGGAAAAAAAAATACGTATCATAATTCTTGGGGGTTAAGTTGATATACCGTATCAAACTGACCCAAGTGAATTGTATCGACTGACGCCATTACGCTAACCTCACAACTATAATAAACTGGTTACAGTTACAACTATTTCTTTCAACAAAAGTTCTTACCTGTTAACTAAGTAACACCATGATAACTTTATTTGAAAAACAGTGCAGCTGTGAATTCCTCTGTGACACTCAAACAAGAACCTAAAAATTTACTTTTAATTGCTTAAAACCAGATTTTACTCACAAAACTAAAATACTTACCGCTACTTCCTCTTGCACATGTGTGCTAACTAAGTGTTGAACCCTCACTTCTTTAACCTTTACCCCGCTCTTTTGCGCCTGCGCGTTAAGGAAATATTACTGCTGTATCAACTTAACCCTATATCAACTAGACCCTGTCTTCCCTACATTTTTGTGTTTTGATTTTTATACTGGTAATTTTGGCCGTTGTGCGATAATTTGATAATTTGGAACATGATCGATTAAATATAATTAATAATATAACCTGTGCATTTCAGTAAATTATAACTAGAATAAGTGTTCATTATATATATATATATATAAAAGTTTTCCTCGCCCATTCTTGGCGGAAACAGGCTTTGGGACGGGCAGAGCGCCATGTTCCCAAGCCTCTTTTTACATCACTTCTTAATGTGCCATGTCTAGAAACTTCCTGACAATGTGACACGTGTTTAGGATTGTGGCTTTTTGTATTTCAATGTAGGTGTTTGGGTCAATGTTGAGTATCTCCAAATTCGTCGCAAGCGTTTTTGGTACTATCCCTGTTGCTGAGATGACTAACGGGATGATGAAGATCTTTTCCATACCCCATATATCTCGTAC
>QLNU02014176.1:37458669-37488550 GCA_006491805.2 Dysdera silvatica | reverse complement strand
ATCAAGCCATACAGACGAGGAGGTTGAAGAATTCTATGAAGAAATCAAACAGCTACATACCAAGGGGAAACAACACATCAAACTCATCATGGGGGATTTTAATGCAAGAATTGGACAACAGGAACAAGGAGAGACATCGGTTGGTAAATACGGATACGGGGAAAGGAATGAACGTGGCGATCAACTCATAGAATTTGCCGAAGCTGAAAATCTTAGCATCATGAATTCATTTTTTAAGAAGAAACTACAAAGAAAATGGACATGGAAACACCCCAATGGAGGAACCAGCGAAATTGACTATATACTGGCAAACAAGAAATCAATTATTGAAGATTGCAGCGTACTGAACAGATTTAATACTGGAAGTGATCATCGAATGGTGAGATGTAAAATGCACTTAAATACTAAACTAGAAAGGCAGAAGCTCATTAGGAAACAAGTATGTAAGAGGGTGGATTTAATGAAACTGAAAGTAAATACCGAGGCATTCAAGTTGGAATTAAAAAATCGCTTTTCTGCACTGGAAGGACTTATTGAAGAAGTTGATATCTCAGAAGCAAATGAAAACATTGTTAAGACAATAATTGAAACTGCTGGGGAAATTGGTGGTGTAATATGTAAAAAGCAGAATAGCAAATTATCTGAGAAGACGAAACAACTCATGAAAAGGCGAAGACTTATGAAGGTGGACAATCAAAATACCAGTCGCAAGATCGAGTATGTAGAACTTTGCAAAACTTTGCGCAAAAACATGAAAGAAGATATAAGAAAATTCAATTGTGAGTTAGTAAGGAAGGCCATTGAAAGCAACAAGAGCCTTAGGGTTGTTAAAGGGAGTTTGTCTATTGGGAAGAAACACATCATTGCATTAAAAGGAGAGGATGGCACTGTAACAAGAAATAGGGAAGAAATACTTAGAAGAGTTGAAGAATTCTACAGAAAGCTGTATGAGGGAAACAGTGGATTAAACGAAGACTCTGAGATAGTCGAAGGAACAGCTCCTAAAATCTTAAAAGAAGAAGTAGCATTTGCAATAAAAAGTATGAAGAAAGGAAGATCCCCTGGCGATGATGGCATTACATTAGATATCTTAAAAGAAGCTGGAGAACATGTAGAAGACATACTCGCAAAATTCTTTACCAAATGCCTCAACAGTGGTAACATACCAAACCAATGGGATTCTGCAACAGTAATTCTTTTGCATAAAAAAGGTGATAAAGAGGATTTAAAAAATTACCGACCAATTAGCTTGTTACCTGCTATTTATAAAATCTTCACAAAAGTGCTAACACATCGCCTGCAGAAAAAATTAGATGCAGCTCAACCAAGAGAACAAGCTGGATTTCGAAGTGGATTCAGTACAGTGGACCATATTCAAGTATTAAGAGAATTAATTGAAAGAACACATGAATATGAACTTCCATTGTGTGTTGCATTTATTGACTATGAGAAGGCCTTTGACTCTATAAAAACATCAGCAGTCATCAACTCTTTAAGATCAACAGACATTGAGGATGTGTACATTGACATGGTGAAACGTGTGTATAAAAATGCAAGTGCAAAATTTCGGTTACATAAAGATACCAAAACTATCAAACTTGGCAAAGGGGTGAGGCAGGGAGATACCATTTCTCCAAAACTTTTTACTTCTGCTTTACAGATGATTTTTCAGCTGATAAATTGGAATAACAAGGGAATAAAAATAAATGGTGAATATTTAAATCATCTGCGGTTTGCTGATGACATTGTTATTTTTTCAACGGACCCATTAGAACTCCAAGACATGGTACAAGAGCTCTCAACTAGAAGTGAAGAAGTTGGACTCAAGATGAACCTACAAAAAACTAAGATCATGTTCAATAATTTTGTAGAGGAAACAAAAATACAAGTTGACAACACTGAGCTAGAAATTGCTGATTCATATATTTACCTTGGCCAGCTGATTTCAATGGATGGCAACATTATGAAAGAACTCAACAGACGTATTAAACTTGGCTGGAGTGCATTTGGAAGAAACAGTTTTATCCTGAAGGGGAAATTGCCTTTATGTCTAAAAAGAAAGGTCTTCAACCAGTGTGTATTGCCAGTCCTCTCTTATGGATCAGAGACATGGAGTCTAACAGTTGGAGCAATACGAAAGTTACAGACAACGCAAAGGAGCATGGAGAGGTGCATGCTTGGAATAACTAGGAGAGATCGAAAAAGAAACACTTGGGTGAGAGAGCAAACTAGAGTAGAGGACATCATTGTTAAAGTAAAAGGACTGAAATGGCGATGGGCTGGGCATATTGCAAGAAGAACTGATCAACGATGGACAACAGAAATTCTGAACTGGATTCCAAGAGACCACCGAAGACCTAGAAAACGTCCTCAAACTAGATGGGTGGATGAAATAAGAAAAGAGGTTGGGGTGACGTGGAAACGAATGGCCCAGGATAGACTTGTGTGGAAAGCATTTGGAGAGACCTTCATCCAGCAGTGGATAGATAATGGTTGAATATGATGATGATGATATATATATATATTATTTGATTGATATTATTTATTATCAAATAATATTTTATTTATTAGTAAATTATATTATTTATTAATAAATAATCTTTTATTTATTAGTAAATTATATTATTTATTAATAAATAATTATTCGTTGAATTATAACTTGGCCGAGAAATGCTGAATTTAGCCTGCCGTCATCATATCTCAGAGATTATGCTTGAAAGTCTTCAGTTTGGAAGATGTTCCGAAATCTCCAAATATAGAACTTTTTAACCACTTTAAGAATTTCTGGCAGCAAATAGATTAGTGTTCATTTTCGACAGCTATGGACGATGAGAACTTGGCAGAATTGATCGCTCCCTGGGAAAATAATGTTATTAACTTTGCAGTAGCAGAGTTGAGGAAATTTCAGTCACGAGATGATTATCTCTAACTTCTTAAATTGTCAATTATCTTCTAAGGTGCTGATTCATCCCATGGGACAAACTTTCGATATTCATGAGCAGTTCACCGTGCCCGCTGGATGGCTAAGGCTATTTACTCCATTAAGATGCGTCTCTTTCGTAACCAGAATCAACCACTACAACAAAAATCACCAGGAATGCGAAGGTCTTGTGGCTCTTTGCATTACGAACAAATATGGAATCATTTAAAGGATATATGCATTTTTGTAACAGAAATTTTTATATCAAATACTGGTTCCAGAGTCCATCTTCTACTGCAGCTCCAAGAACTGGTCTCGGATTGCTCTGTGAACTGCCCCAGCATCCAAACAAAGATGTAGTTAAGGTAGCTGCCACCGCATTTAGTCATCATCTTTGGTATTTATCTGAATTTTTGGTTGGCTTTGGATTTTTTGATGATGAGATTTCAATGGAAGAAAGAATATTAATAGTAGTTTCTCTGTCAGAAAGAGAAGGGTTAAATATTCCTTCTAAACGAATAAAACCATTCCAGGATCTAGAAACGAAGGGACTGCATAATTTTGTCGCAACTTTGACGGTGAGATTTTTCAAAATTCCTTGGTCTGTCTGAAGGATTTCTATATAATGATCCTAGTAAATGGAGATTTCAGGAGGAATACCGAAATAATCAATCTCTTGTTAACTCTCTAAAAGTGGTCAACAACCTTGCAGGGCAAGGGGTTGCACTTATATAATAATTCAACAGTTCTTTTCTTCCCCCATAGCGAAGAACAGAAACAGTACTTATTGCAGGTTGTTAAGCAGTACAGGAAGCAATTTTATATACCAACCAAGGTTGACGCTATAAAGCTATCCAGACAAACGGATAATGAGCTAGATTAGGCATTAAGATATTTAATGTAACTGATAAATAATACGGATTGCAAGCTACATTGCTAAACTGTTACAATGCACTGCCAGTCTACAATATATTGTACTGTATTATGTGTGAATATTAAAAGTATTTTGACAAATTAGGGGAAACTTAAATTTTCGTAATACGATGTTCACAACGTTAAGAAATATCAAAACTTACCTTGAGTTCGGCAAATCCTAAATATTAATCTATTAACCGAAAATTTTTGCTGGGACCTTTAGCAGTTGACATCATCCAATAAAGGGCTGGAGGATAAATTTCCAGCACTTTTTATTATTGGAAGCACCTTAATATATATATATATATATTAACATAAACAGGTAAAAGATGGAATATATTAAAATAAATACATCAATAAAAATTCACTTACGTGCTGGAAAAATTTTATAATCCATGTCGAAAACACTTATTAGGAATCTACTGACAGATTGAAGCAACCTGCGGAAATGATTGACAGATTGAAATATTAGAGACCCTCCACGGCTGTCTATCAAGGGGAATCGCCAATAAGGTGTCTCCATATAAGGCATGTTTTTGAAAGAGAAATACAAGTGTACAGATATTCCCTGATTCCCCTAGGGTAGCTGTAACCTCTTAAAGCCAAACTAATACTGCATTATCCTTCCTCTTGCCAGACTACGTTCACCCAAGTTGCTAAAGTTTAGTTCACTACCTAACTATTAATGAAAATTAATAAATTAGTTAATTAAGGGAATCAAAATTAATAGATTTATTAAGTAAGAGAATCGAAATCAGTAATATAATCTGTTATCTCTATTATAATCTGTTAATAGCTATTATTTTGGTAGCATTATAACATATTTTGTCACATTTTCGTTAATAATATTTCTTATTTTGCAAGCAAATAGAGTGGAAATAGAGCAAATAAAGCAAGGAGGGATATTTACCCCCCCTTACTTACCCTTCCCAATTATGCCAATGATAAATATCCTATTCTATGGAGGGGATAGGTCATAAGCGCTCATATGAGTGCTTCTAGGTGGGGAGGCTAAGAAAATTATTACCTATAGAAAAGGCTGAGAACAACCATTACCTTCTTCTCAAGGCTGTTAAACATCTTAGTGAATGTACAAGGTATTAAAATGATCTAAAAAAATTTGATATTACTTGACAATTAGTAATGAGCTAAAAAGTACTTTATTTTAAAATGTAACTGCAAGACCGTTAAAAGTAAATGCATAGCAGGATCGGAAAAAATAAACTTTCTAACGGTTACAGGGGGCTCGATCTCCCCTCTGCCCCATCCCACATGGGCGCCCATTGAATTAGGAGCAAATTAATTCCTCTGAATATTTTATACGTTCCAAAAGTGTCGCCATCTATTGGCGTAATAAGACACTATTAGTCAAGAAAGAGCAATGTTTTTCAAAACTTTCAAATTACTAGTAAGACAAGAATGATTTTCTAATACAATATTTAGCAAAATTCACACTACTATTAATAAAATGAGAAACACCACATTATATAACAATACATTTCCAAGGATTGTATTGACTTAAAAGATGTGTTTAATTTCCGTCACAACATTTAGAAGTTTACTGGTGAATGCCGTATCCTGTGTCGCAAAATCTAATGAAATATCTATAAATATAATTATTCTTAATCCACCTAAATTATTGAAAGTAAAATTTAGTTTTTAGGACGTCACACAGTGCACGTGAAAAGATTTTAACTTGTGGATTGATCCAGTGCCGGATCCACAGCGGGGTGGATAGAGAAATTTTCAATCCCTGATTTATAAAAATGTGGTGGAAATCGGTGATACAGAGCGCCTAATATAACGACCAATCACATATAACCAGGGAATTTTTACAAAAAGCTTGATTTCCTATTCTACTTTTTTAATTGCTCCTTAAATCCGAAGTCAAATAAAACCTGTTCGTTAAAAGCAGATACTTTGCATTGCGCTTAATCGTTATACCAAAAAAATCGATATTTTACCCTTTATATCCGGTAACTTGCTAAACGCGGGCTCATTATAATAGCGAGTGCATTACTGTTTTTTTTTTCACCTCCCTCCCGCCCCCTAAAATATCTCCGGTTGATCTAATTGAAACTAATTTAAACAAAATTTAAGCAAAATTGTTTACCCTCTCTCAAATCCCTGCTATAGTTAAAATATATTTCATATATCAATAAACAAATCAAACACGAAAGTACAAAACATAAAAATAAATATTTTCAAAGTATTTGTGAAAATTGTTAATATATATGGCGAGAGATGGCAGCACTTTGGTATTTAAATTACCCGTGCTCGACATTTTTTAACGGGACATTTCAAAATTCTTTCTAAACAAAGCGTCCATCAAATTATATATATTCAAATACTTTTCAGTATTTTTCAAAATATAGGGAAATGAATAAACGGTTTACCAATGATTTTTTAATCGTAGTCAGGGGCGGCCTGAGAATACATCTGTTGGGGGTGGGGGAGAAGCCAAAAATTTTCCAACTACCCAAAAGCGCTGAAAAAGATACACAACACACACACACACACACACACACACACATATATATATATATATATATATATATATATATATTTAATAAAACTTTTAAGTTGAAACATGGGAACAAATGAAAAACGTTGAAAAATACATAAAGTAATTTTATTTACATACTGGACGATAAATGATAATCCAAAGCTGGTTCTTGCGTGTTTTTGAAAACCAACGGATTAAATTATTAAACCAAAGCAAATAGGATTAAAAACTGAAAAGCCAAGCAAAGAACTGAGTAAGAACCAATGGAATGAAATGTTTAAAACACCCTACAGGCTCTTTTTCTCCTTTGGGGAATCTCCCATAAAATGTTTCCAAATATGGCATGTTTCTCGAGAAAGTATGCTTAACAGTAAATACCTCTTGATCCCCCGGCATGCCGCGAGTAACAGATCCAGATACTATATTCAAAATTATTGTAATGTCGATTATACCCGAATACCCCTCTCAATATGTAAGAAAAAAGATGGAAAAGTACGACCTTATTGAAGTCAACAATGTTTCTTCTGCTTTGAAGGCCTGCTTCCAAAGACCTAAATATCGACCTTGAAATAGGAGAAAGGAAGAATGAGCTTGTAAGAGCATATACAGCGGGTATATTACGAAACTGGGTTTGCACGACATTGCAAGATATACTTAAATGGAAACTTGGAATGTTATTTTTTGCAAGAGTGTTAGTAAGTTGAGTAATGGCTTTAGCAGTTTCTATTTTATTATTTCAGATTTTTTTAATGCGAGAAATTTGCGTAAAAATTATATTTATATGGACTGGAATGCTAATATTAGAATTCTAAAGCATAAGAGTGCTGACATTAAAACTGTAATCTTTTCTTTTGTCTCAAATATCAGTGATTAAAGAACAATTATTAATGCTTATATTGATGTCCAAAAATTGTTTGTGAAAGCCTGAATTTGTCTTCTTTAGTTTTAGAACAGCTGGATAATTTTTTTTGCAAATTCGTTCAAAATTGTAGCAATTAAATACAATGATGTCATCAATGTACCTGAAGGCTGTATATCTCAGAAAATTGGTTTTCATAATAATGCAGAAATATATTTGCAAAGAAGCTTGCATAACTACAGCCCATAGCAATTCCTTTAACCTGCAGAAAAAAAAATCGTGGTTGTAAACAATATTGTTAAAGATACAGAGCCTGTAGAGATCTCCCAAACATTTTTTTTACCCCTATGATATGTTTATATTCATAATAAAGGCAGTCACAAATGGAGTCAACGTTCTCAAGGGGAATGCTGATAAAAAGATTTTCAAAATTAAAGGTTTCGATATTGAAAATGTCTTTGCGGCTTTTAGTAAATTCCAAAACCTTGCCATTATTAATGATAATGAATGGCTGCAATTTGTTTCAATTTCTTTAAAAATATGTTTAAGAATGAAACGAAATTTATTATAAGCTTTCCATTTCTAGGCAATAGAACTGCAAGTGATAAATCTGAATGCTATGAGATTTTTGTGGAATTTTACAGCAAGGAAGGGGTAAGGGTACGAAAAAGGTTCGTTTTTCAGCTTAAGATTTTTATTGAAGGCAAGAACTTTTTTCTTAAAAATATTGATGGAGGAATTGAAAATTTCGAAAGTACTATTTGTTTCATACTCTTTAAAGAGGAGCTCTATATAGTAGTTTTTGCACATTATGCAAAAGTTATTACTTGCTTTGTCTGCAGTTCTTAAAATGAACTCTGTTTGCAAGTTCTGAATTTCCAATTTCAAACTATTGTTATAGTTTTTTTCACCAAGATCGTGAATATTTTTGATCTTTGCCTCGAACTCCCCAAGTATTTTACTAACCCAAAGCTTGAAACTTTCAATGGGATAATTGTATTTAAACGCCATTTTTTAAAAAATGAATAAAATAATTTATTTTTTGAAGTTATTGAAAACGAATTTTTTAATGTGCTTTGTACTAGTTCTAGATTCATTAAATTCATTTTCAACAGCAGCATTCATTTTCAATTTGAGTAGTATGTGCTGAGCGAAGGTTTTCTTTTACCTGTTGTCGTGTGTCAGTGTATATTTATATCTCTTCAATCCAATTTCTATTCCGTTTATTATATCCATATCGTATAATTTATAACATGCCATGCCGGGGGATCAGGACGTATTTACTGTCAAGAATACTTCCTTCAGAAACATGCCATATATGGAAATATCCTATGGGCGATCCCCTTGAAAAAGAGCCTGTAGGGTGGTTCAAATACTTCATTTCATTGGTCCTTACTCAGTTCTTTGTTTGGCAAGCTTGGCTTTTTATTTTTGCATCCTATTTGTTTTACTTTAATAATTTAATCCGTTGGTTTTCAAAAACGTGCAAGAACACGCTTTGGATTTTCATATATCGTCCAGCATGTAAGTAAAATTATTTTGTGTATTTTTCAATGTTTTTCATTGTTCTCCATGTTTCAACTTAAAGTGTTTTTAATATTCAGATCTTTGTTGGAATCACGCAGCATCATGCGCAGTTTCACAATGGTGTTATATTTCATATTGCACAGTCTTGTGTTTTTATCATTTAAAAAGCTTTTTTCTATATATTTAGTCTATAAACGTGCTTTCATACACACACACACACACTCATATACATATATATTTATATATAGAGTAAATTTGACCAAATTTTCCAAACAAAAGGGGGTGATAGAAGAGCCCATGTGGGGCATAAAAACCGTTGCAACCTTGTCCTATCTCTAACCGTTAACCACTTTTGAGTTATGGTGGAAAGAACGAAAATGCGTCATCTGAAATAATCAAAATTTTAGAGATTGCTGAAAGACCTACACGCAGAATAAACACATATTTGGAAAGGACAGAAAAAGCCCCATAAGATGACATCATTTTCATCAGGATATCTAAAGTTTATGGCGATCTACAAGCGCTGAAACATTGGAGAAGTGCAAAATCGAGTTGTCGCCAAAATCTGTAACCTGGAAGTCCTCAAACACCCTTCTAGCTAAAATCGGACAAATTTGCCGAAAACTTGTTTATTCTACTAGCTTCCGAATGAGCCTACAAAAAACCACATCGGTATTCTAGTTCAAGAGAAATTTAGTCTTATGTCTGAAATACATCACTGAAATCGGCGTTCGTCGAAAGTCTCATCCCTCAGTTTTACTATTGCTTCGTCGAGCCGGATACTAAAGTCTAACAAACTGACAAATTCTGTGCAGTAAACCTTTTGCTTCAGGAAACTCCAAACAAAGAAGCCCATTGGAGTCAGATCTGGCGATGTAGGTTGCCAAGCGAGATGAGCGCGCAGGAAGGTTGGAAGACATCTGCAAATGGTCATTGAATGCCTTTATCGAAGAACGCAAATTTCATTGATGTATTGCAGACAAAAATCTAAATTACTCCTGAACTAGAAAATCGATATGGTTTATTGTAGGCTCATTTGAAAGCTGGTAGAATGGATAAGTGTTTGGCAAATCTGATCGATTGTAGCTAGAAGGGTATTTTCGAAATTGCCGGTTGCAGATTTTGGCAACAACTCGATTTTGTACTTCGCCAATGTTTCAGCGCTTGTAGCTCGCCGTTAAATTCAGATATCCTGACGGAAATAACGTCGTCTTATAAGACTTTTCCTGGTCTTCGCAACTATGTGCTTACTTTTAGTGTAGATCTTTCAGTAATCTCATAAATTTTGGTTATTGCAGATTTGACGCATTTTCCTTCTTTACACCAAAACTGGAAAGCGGTTAAACGGTTAGAGATAGGACAAGACTAAAGGGCCAGAAAAACTGGTACAGGCGTGCGTATGCAAATAACGGAGCTTTGCAACCAATCAGCGTAACGCGATGCGGTCGGCAGCGCCTATATAAGACAAGAGATGTCTGGCAAAGCTGTTAGATCGGTTCTTGCCGCTACAATGGCAGGTTATCAAGATTTAAGTGATTTTGAACGTAGCGTTATAGTCGGCACAAAAGAGAAGAGACATAGCATCTCCGAGATAGCGACAAAATTTGGATTTTCGCGTACGACCATTTCACGGGTATACCGTGAATATCAGGAATCCGGTAAAACATCAAATCTCCGACAGCGGTGCGGCCGGAAAAAGACCTTGAAAGAACAGGACCTTCGACGACTGACGAGAATCGTTAAACGAGATAGACGTGCAACACTTCCTCAAATTGCCGCGGATTTCAATGCTGGGGCATCAACAAGTGTCAGCGTGCGAACTGTTCAACGAACCATCATTGATATGGGCTTTCGGAGCCGAAGGCCCACTCGTGTACCATTGTTGACTGCACGGCACAAAGCTTTACGCCTCGTCTGGGCCCACCAACACCGCCATTGGACTGTTGATGACTGGAAACACGTTGCCTGGTCTGACGAGTCTCGTTTCCAATTGCATCAGGCGGATGGACGTGTACGGGTATGGAGACAACCTCATGAATCCATGGACCCTACATGTCAACAGGGGACTGTTCAAGCTGGTGGAGCTTCTGTGATGGTATGGGGCGTGTGCAGTTGGCGTGATATGGGACCCCTGATACGTCTAGAGACAACTCTGACAGGTGACACATACGTAAGCATCATGTCTGATCATCTACACCCATTCATGTCCATTGTGCATTCCGACGGACTTGGACAATTTCAGCATGATAATGCGACACCCCACACATCGAGAGTTGCTACCGAGTGGCTCCAGGAACACTCTTCTGACTTTAGACACTTCCATTGGCAACCTAAATCGCCAGACATGAACATTATCGAGCATATCTGGGATGCCTTGCAACGTGCTGTTCAGAAGAGATCTCTACCACCTTGCACTCCTATGGATTTGTGGACTGCCCTGCAGGATTCCTGGTGTGAATTGTCTCCAGGATACCTTCAGACATTAGTCGAGTCCATACCACGTCGTGTTGCGGCATTTCTGCGTGCGCGGGGAGGGGACGCTACGGACGCTACGTTATGTAGGTGTTCCAGTTTTTCTGGCACTTCAGTGTATATATTTATACAGTTGAACCTCCATATAACGGACTTCCGTATAGCGAAGTTTTGTAAACTCCAATGGTCATTACATATACAATTATTTCTATATAGCGAAATAAATTTATATATATAACGAACGTTTTTGACTACCAAAACAGAAAATCAGTAGTTACTTCAGCGACATCGGGTTTCCGAATGGACGACAGGAATAAAATAGGATTTTAAGGTAAATGGCAATCAAACAAAATGAGGCACGCCTAAGGGAATTAAATCTCCCTAATAAAGAGTTTTCGTTGGCACACATACCTGTGTCTGGTTGCCCCATACATATTATGACACTACTAGGCTAAGAAAAGGGTCCCAATTGTCCTTGAATCCACTGTATTATTTGAATAGTATTATTTGTCGCGCTTTTTTGCTCGTTTGATTACCAGAAATCCAGACCTTGCAAATTTCCCACAGGGGTGCTAACACTTTTATGATGAATCAACGTCACCATTTGTTGTGCAGCAGGATATTAAGAGTTTTTTTCTACAAAAGCATGAATGTGTATGAAAGAAGCATTAAATACATTTTCATTTTAAGGTAAGAATTTTGTAACTCAATTTTATACGCATGTGTTCTTATACTGTGTATATAATATACTGTATGTGTGTTTGTATACAGGGTGTTTCAGAATAACGTTCAGAAAATTTGAGGGTTTGTAAAGGACGTTAAATAAACAATATTGGTGGAACTCGCACCGTGCGCAAAGCAACCAGTTTGTCTGTACAGCGAATTTACGTTTTACGTCCATCTTCGTCGCGGCGTACGCAATTATACGAATTGAATACAATTTTTGATACAGATTTTAAGTCATTGGCCTAATAATACAGCAGAGACAAAAAAAAAATACGAAATTTCATTTCCTGATCGTGATCTGTATTGCCCTCTAGTGAGATAAAGAATGAAAATTGCCTTTTTTACATCACACTGTACACATTTGAGAATACGTAGGCATGTGCAATCAGTAAAGGACGTAAAATGAACATTTTTTGTCCTCATAATTCTTTTCCTAAAATGCGCCGTTACGGCGCTGCGGTCATTTAATTGCTTTCATCCACTGCTCACAAAACAAATGTGCATCATATGCAGAAAAATGCGTTCTATTAACATTTAACTTGTTAAATGGATGGAATTTGAAAAAGTATTAAAAATAGTTTTGCATGAAGGGGAGTCAACACAAGGACGTCGTGGTTTAGAGTCCAGTAATGACACAATACAAAATAAAAAGCACTGGGAACGCCGTTTTAAATTTGTAATTTTGCGTCTAAACCAAGAAGTCTGGTTTTATGAAATTTAGCGGCAAAACGTTCATGTAATTGGATACTGAACTTCAAAGAAAAAATTATGATTCATTGACAAAATACAGCGAGGGCTATTTTCTTTAGAGGTACATTCTATCCTCCTGTCTTGGAGTCCATAAAAACCTTGATCCGTCACTGGCGGTAAAGAAGGGGTAACACATGGCCATGTGAAAATTAACTACGATTCCCTGCCGTTGAGTTCTCAACATTTGTCTGTATTTGAACTCCCCAGAAACGTTTGTGCGAAGACATCATGATATATTACATCACTTGCAAGCCATAAAAGTATAATTTATAAATGTTTCGGCGAAAATTATGAATTCAGAGCAAGCACACATTGTATTTTGAAAAATATTTATTTGTAGTAAGAAACTGTAAACGTATTTAGTAACCCGTGAAAATTTGAAACGATATAGTTTTTTTCTTTAGTGGCCCTTGAAATTCCAAGGCCCCTGAAATTCTGAGGCCACAGGCTTGCGCCTTAGGCGCCTGTGCGGAAATCCACCAATTCGCACCCATGATTTCTAAATTGTTACACTGATAATTTTTATTAACGTGGGATAAAATCACTTATCAGAGAAAAAAGTGATTGAAAATACAATTCTGTCTTACTTTAAAAACTGATTTGAAACGAAATATCCATCTTAACCACATATAAAAATATGCAAAGTGTGCCGAAAAATGCGCCCTATTTTATGCAATGAAGCATGGTTTATCAAACGGACGGAATTTGAAAAAAAATGAAATCAGTGTGGTGTGGAGTCAAACCACGGACCTCTTGTCTGAGAGGCGAATGATGTCACCGGTTAAGTACTTAAGGTTACTAGTAGGATCCCAGGAGAGGGCAGGCGTTTCTTTTTTAATTTTCGAGTGAAAAAGGTAAGTTTTATTCTAGAAAATAAAGCGATACGCGGAAAGAAAGGGAGAAATTAGGTGTAAGAACAGGTATGGAGGTAAAACGAGGTATTTACAGTGGCATTAAGAAAAAAAAAATAGAGGGAAAAGAGTGCTTAAAATTTAGGTTTAGTGTGACTTTAAAAATTGACTTAAAAATGTTATATTCTTCTTAAATTTTTAACAATACATGGCCTATTAGTTACAAAAAAGTGTTCAATGTTACGCAGTTTAACTTTGTCAAGTGGATAAAGTTTGAAAAAATGGTAAATATGGTTTTTGCGTGACGGGGACTGGAACCTGAGACCTTTGTGCCTATTACGTCACCGGACCACAGAGCAGGGTAGTAAGTACAATACCCGGCATGGGATAGCCTTTTTTTTAATTTTGCCCCTAAAAATAGAAGTTTAGTTTTACGATATGTAGCGACAGACCCAATGAAAGGCACAAATGTTTAAGTGAATGCGTAGGGGAACACTTTTTGTGCATCAATGACCTAGAGAAAGGGATCACGAAAGGATCAATAACCCAAATATACGTGAAAGAAATTATTTTTTCTAAGGCCGCATCGCATAATTATTTTAAGCCATTTGAGCCCTAACCCATGATATTTACGTTGGGACGCTACTGATTTGTATTGAGATGGGAAAAAAAAAAAACGAGAGAAAAGGTGCTTAAAATTACGATTTCGCCTTAATTTTAAAAAAAATGGTTTGAAAACGACGCATCCATCCTAAAAATGTGTAAAAATATTCACGGTGTGCAGAAAAATGTGTATCTGCGTGATGAAACGTCGAACCCCTGAGATAATGTCTGAGAGGAAATTGACATTATCAGATCACTACATAACGTTACAACTATGATCCCCGTTCTGGGCAAACCTTAGTTTTAATTTTCACCTTAAAAATGTAAGTTTGGTTCTATAAAATAAAGCGATACACTGAAAGAAAAGGGAAAAATCATTCAAAAGCCGGCATGGGAGAAAAAAAAACATGCAGTACGATAACGATAAGGATAAAAAATTTAGGGGGGAAAAGATTGCTTATAAATAAGATTTGATATAACTTTTTAAAATTCCTTTTAAAATGTTATATTCGTCTAAAAATTGTGTGACATTATGCATTAAGGGAGACTTCAAGTATTACGTAAGCACCTTTGGGGGAGTTGCCGTTTGTGCTTATTTTCCTATATTAGCCAATGTTAATTTTTGCTTAATAAGGGTGGGGGTTGAAATGGCCAAAATATTGCTTACGTAATACATGAAATCTTCCTAAGTGAGAAAAATGTATTTAATTTTAAGTAATTTAAATATTGGCAAATTGTTAATATTTAAAAGAATGGTATACGAGTAAATGGCTTTTGTGTAAAGGGGACTCGAAACCGGGATCTCGTGATTTAGAGCCACGTGTCGTCACGGAGCCATAGCACAAGATAAGATGTTCGATACCCTGCATGAGAAACCGTTTTTTTTTTTTCTTTTTCTTTTTTTAATTTTGAGACTAAAAAAAAACAAGTTTGGTTTTATGAGATGAAGGAAGAGACCCAGTGAAAGGAATAAACGTTTAAGAGATACAATTGAGGAGGAAGTCTTTTTTTACGTCAGTGACCTAGGGTGGTGTTTCCCAGAGGGCTAAAAAACCCAAATGTGTATGAAAGAGCATTATTTTCTCCAAGCCCGCATCACATAACCTTTTAAAGCCACTTGAGCCCACATCCATAATTTCTAAATTGACATGCTACTGATTTGTATTAACGAAAGGAAAACAAATTATTAGGTAAAAGAATGCCTAAAAATAAGATTTAAAATGACATATACACCTTAAAAATGTGTAAAAATATGCAGGGTGTGTACAGGGGCTGCAGCTCGGGTGTCTAGATTGAATCTTGGGGCCCAAGCTGACAAGGACCTATGTTATAGGAGGCCCGACCATGCCCCCAGGTATCTTTTTGATACGTTATTCTTGCCTTTTCTATTTAAAAATGGAAGAAGTAATAATGGGTCGTCCCCGAGAATTTTCCCGACTACGGTTTTACGTGCTGGTACATATATGCAGTGATCTCGTAAAATAATTAAGTACATGATAAGAAAATACAAAAAAATGCGTTGTTATTTCATACTTTTTGTTCATTCCGGGGTTCAACCCCCTCCCCCAAAAAGAAAAAATATCTTTGCCACTGCCCAGGGAAGGGGTCCATGAGGGACTGTCGAAGTGAGCTTGGGGGGATCGCGTTGGCTCTCAACGCCCATAAGGTCGCAGAAAAGTGCATGCTATTTTATGCAATTCACAACTTGTCAAAAGGATGAAATTTGGAAAAATGAAATCTGTGTGAAAGGAAGTCGAACCCGAGACTTGGCTGAGAGGCAAGTGACGTCACCGGGTCACTACAAAGGTTTGTAAGCACCATCTTCGACATATACAACTAATATTGTATTGTTGTATCATTCTGATGAAAATAGCCACGTGCTGTTGAAACAACTGTCAAAGTTTTTGGAATTAAATTACGCAAATTCGTGTTTTTACTTTAGTTACTAATTTCGGACAGTGCACTATTCTATTTATAAAACTATTAACAAATATAGCTTGCACTTTCTACAAATGTTTTTCATGCATGTACTTACAAGATGACACTGAATAAGCGCCCCAATAAGAAATTGCAAGATCGCAAACATTACGTATATTATTCTTCTTCTTTCGCTTTGCCATTTCCCATGTTATATGGGGTCGGCGTTATGGTCCTTTAATCTTCTCTTCCACAATCTTCTATCCAATGCCTCTTCTCTACTCCATCCATACTCTTCCAGATCTTCCGTCACTTTATCCTTCCATCTCAGATGTGGTCTTCCCCTCTTCCTCTTACCCATTACCACCAGCTTATCCAATACCTTTCCCACATATTCCTCATTTCTCCGCTCCATATGCCCAAGCCATCTTAACCTATGTTCTTGTATTTTTTTTCCCATGGGTCCAACCTTGACCGTACCTCTAATTAGGTTATTCCTTATTTTATCCCTCCTTGCAACATCATCCATCCACCTCAACATTCTCATCTCTGCCACTTCCATCGTATCTAATTTGTTCAAACTTTTCAGTTAAATAATATAAATTTATATAAATAACCAAATTTTTTTACGCCTGCTGTTTGTGTGTTTGCAGATTTGGGAAAATGTCAAGGTGTTCAATTCCTGAGCGTAAAAGCATTGTAAAATCGTTTTACGAAAACAACGGAAGACTTTAACCCGTGTGACTCGTTTTTGTGGTGAAATCTGAAAGATAAAGCTCTTTCCAATAGCCCCAAAAACGAATTCTGAGTTAAAGATTGCAATTCAAATACAAACTGATGCAATTGATGCGCCAATACTTGAGCGTGTAATTCAAAATTTGGATATGCCCTTGTCTCATGCAATTGCGAGTAATGGCAGACACATCAAACATGTGATTTATTAAATTTAGAATACATATCCATTATCTTTAATTGGAACTCAAAAATTTTAATAACCTGTTTTTTTGTGGCTTCGATTTTCTCTTGAAGTGCTTATTTATTATCACCCTGTATTAATAAGCACCAGCTTACGAGACGTCATTTTCATATCTGAAAGTGTATGTTGAATAATGCATTAAAAACGTTCTCATTTGTATCATCATTTAGTATTTGCTACATATTGGTCATTAGAGTAAGATTACGTAGGTCTAATTTATCAAAAAATGCCTTTCATTTTCCATTCGAGAACATTATGAATATTTATAATAAGAAACAACGTTACATAAACGTATGGGTAAAGACTTTACTTACGCTTGTATAACGTTGCTTCTTATTATGAACTTTATATGGGTAGTATTAAATCGGGTTTTTTTGTTTTTTTTGCATAATCTGAATATTACCGAAATCTCGCTTTACTTTGAAAGTGTTGCATGATAAAAGGGAGTTACTTTTAATGTGAACACAAATACCAAAATAGTTTAATATAAGAGTAAAAATTAAATTAGAAGTGGGGAGGGGAAATTGATTCGTTATATCTGTGCTAAAATGTGACATTGAAGAGAAAATGTGACACTAAAGTATAAAGATGAAATGTGACATTAAAGTGACATTAAAGAGCGGAGAATCTGGAGAGGGATTTTGGGTAGGGAAAATGTAAAATACAGTAGGGTCCGCTTATAACGAATCCACATTTAGCAAGTTTCTCGATATAGTGAGGAATACGGACTTCATTTGGTATAATGATCAGGTTCAATACAATTTATAAATGCTTTTGCAAGCAATTCTTTTTTGGATTGTGGATTTAACAAGCTGTTTGTTTGTTTGTTTGGGCTTTTTTATGGAGCAAGAGCATCTGGGCTATACTGCGCAAGCAATTAAAAAAATAGTAAAATAGAAAATCAAACTTTTTATAAAAATTCGGTCGTTATATGAGGTTGGTCGTTATAATCGGAGCTCGTTATAACCGATTTCCACTGCATTTTTATGGATTTAGGAAGGGAAATTTCGCAACTCCCACCCCCTCCTTGGATCGGCCACTGCATTAAGTGAAATTAATTGATTATTTTTGTTAACTATAGCCGTGAAACCATTATAATGTAGTTCCCCCTGTACTGAAATTATTCATCGCGTTCTTAGTATTACTTAAAAACACATGTGCATAGTTAGAGAAAATATTAAGAAGAAGAATCAATTTTGACAACCACGTTATGAGCTCAAACCAGAGATTTGTTTTGTTAGAAAAAAAGAGAGAGTGGGAGATCGCCTTGACCCAGAATTTAACTACAGACCCTGCGTTAGACCCAGAATGCCTTGGCCACTCGGCCACCATGTCCAGAATATCGTTTTCTTTTCTCACGTATTTAAAGTTTTTTAGAATATGATTACCCCTCATAGAGTTAACAAAAGAAAAATCACAAGATTACACACATGGTCCTTGAACTTGGGGAGTTTTGGCTAACCACAGTGTCTAGAACAGTGCCGTATTTGCCACTAGGCTGTGCAAGCTGTGGCCTGGGTGCCACAAATCAAATGGGAGCTAAGACTAGGTTGCACAATTTTAACACTCTCGTATGCTTTATTTCCAGGCCGTGAGCAATAGGGGGTTAACCCTAAAAATTTAGTATAAACTTTTAATAATATTTTTGTACTTTGTTGGGAAAAAAAATTGTCTTAAGCTAATAACTTGATATTTACATTTAATTTTTTGATTTTTCCAGGGTTGTGCCAAAAAATTTCTTAACTTTATCAATACTGGTGTAAAATTGCGCCCATACGAAGAGTGACAGATTTATAAATGGACACGTTGGGCACTTGCCTAGGACACCAAATTTCTAGGCGAGCCAAAGACGGCGGATTTTTTTTTTTAATTGCAATTTATTTACCGTAGAATTCTGTCGATCAGCTAGCTCTCCCCAAGAAGGCACTCTCCACCTTTTCTTCCACCTCAAAATCGGAAATTTTGAAAAATTGCATAAAACAACTCCCGCCCCCAAGGGCGGATCCAGGCAGGGGGAGCATGCGCCCCCTTGAGAACAATAAATTTGCATTTAAAATTATTGTTTTCAATTAAAAAATTAAACTAAACACAATTGAAATTTTCAAGCTTTGCTCCCACCCTGAAATTTTGTTTTGCAGCAGCCCTTGCCCCCTCCCCCAATATCCAAAAAATCTTCGTCAAATAAAATTAATTTATTCATAGAAAATTGTCGTTATATCTTATAATAATGCACATCAAGTAATTATAAATGTCGCCCCTTCCCTATCCTCCGAGATTTTTCGTTGCATTTGAGGGGGCGGAACGACAAAATTTTATTTGTTTTGTTTTTTGACGGAGGGGAGCATGGGCGCAACTATCTTTGAAGTCTAAGGGGGTATTTTATTTTCCTAGGGGGCTGGACCGTATAACCCAGTTTCTAAGCAGAAATTTTCTAGGAGTGTTAGCCTCCCCTAGTTACGCCAATGGAGGGGGGGCCAAAAATCGTTGTGCCCAGGGAGCTTCGTGTTCTAATTCCTTCCCTGCGCATGAATGTTAGTTTATCCTTTCTGTTTTAAAACAATATTGACTTGTCAGCATTATTATTGGGTCGTTATTGTCAGAAGAGACAATTACAGACTTTTAAATGACGTTTTAATTTAAACAAAGGAATATTAAAATGTACATATTTACAAAATACACGACGAAATTTCATAACTAATGAGAATGCTGTTTCTTGCACGACTAATGTCTACGTTTTGAAAAAAAAAAAAAATTGAGCAGAAGGTCGCGCTCGTGGCATTTAAGTTATTTTTACAATATAATTTATTTTTGATATGACGTTCATTTTTTTCGTGGGGAATAATTCCTACGGTGGTTAAGGCGTTTCGGGCTCAACAGGGAGACTCTAGTTCGAATCTAAGTCAGGGATGATGCCTCTTTTTCTCCTATAATTAAACAGTCCCATGTTAAGCTAAAAACGTAGGTGTCGGAATTATTACATATAGGAAACATAAAGAATAATAATGACAACGAAAAAAAAAAAATATTCATAAAATTTTCGCCCCTAGTCGTTTCATCATGGAATGACGTTCCATTGTTCTTGAATCTTATACGAACATTGTTCTAATCAACGTTATTACACTTAGTTTACGAATTTCAAAATTACCAGAACTTCAATTCAAAGTCGCATTTCTTTTTTGTTTTTTATTTATCTATTTATTTTTTAAGTTAGTGGTATTTTGTATGTGCAAAATGTCTGTTACATGGGCCATATGTCCTGTTCATCCTATGCCAAAATAGCGGTAAACGAGATATTTTCATTTAATTAAAATGGAAAATAAACATGTGTGCCGATTTGTTCATAAAACAAAATGGAATTTAATTATCTTATTCAATGAAGACTTTTTAGTATATTTTAAATAATCAAAAAGCATTAATTAAGAGTTAACCAAATATAATATTTAACACATTCATAGAATTTCAGTGAACTGAGATTTAACTAAAGTAACCTCTTAAATTTTACCGTTCACAGGTAACCAAAAATTCCTCTCTTTACGTTGAAAATTTGTTTAATAAACTTGAATCCATAAATATTGCCACGTGTTGTTTTTTTTTTGTCTTTTGGTAACATTTTTCGGAACGTTTTTTGTAACATTTTTCGGAACGTTTTTTGTAACATTTTCCGTCACATTTTATGACAAATTACTTGTCGAACTTCGTCAGTTTTTAATAGCATTCACAACGTTAATTTGTTTTTAATTGAATTAAACTCTTCACTTTTTTAACGTAGCAAAAAAAAAATTCACAAGTTGAAAAGAATCCTAGAATTTATACGAAAGTTAGCTAGTAAAAGGTTAGAGTTCTTCAATGTTTCTAAAGCGACTTTTATAAAAAGAATCTGCTTATAAATATAAAGCAACCGTCGATTTTCTGTAAGAAGAAGTTATATATTCTGTGAAAAGAAATTAAGTTTTACCGGGTTTTCGCCTTTCGAGGAAATGTATATATAACAGATTATTTTCTTATCGCTTATGCAATCTTAAAAATGTAATTTGGAGTTTGTAAAAATGTTTCTACTGACCACAAAATTTGAAAAAAGAGAGGCTGAAGAAAATAAGAAAATTATGGAACAGGAAGATAAAAGATTGGTTAATGTAAATCTCGACAAAGGAAAAATCCACCCGCAAAAAAATTTCTTCTGTGAAAAATTGGTACTGGTATTCACAAACTGGTAGGAAAAACACCAGAAGAGATGCGATAATGTGAATTAAATAAAACGGAGTATAATTAACTATTCAAGAGCGGTGGGCGGTTTAGAAAACAATGAGGTGATAAAGCAATAATGTTCAAATTAACTATAACAAAGATGTTACTAATAAACATAATGGGTTTTTCGTTAAGCTTGAATAGTGCTATATTAAATTTAAATATACATTTACTACTTACACACGGTTTCCCATGCCGAATAAAAAAGTAATTAAATTATTTTTGTATATCCTTCCACTCTGAGATTTTTATTTGTGTCTAATGGCCAGTGGAAGCTAACTTCAGGCTATACCAGGACCCAAATGAACCAGACATTTGTCGTTCAGAGGATTAAACTGCGACCTATAGTGGTTTAGAAAAATGGCACAAGTTCTGAGGCAATATCTCATGTGAAAATCAGGACTTTGGAAATGGTAATTAACTGAATTACCGTTTTATGAATTAATCCGTATATTCAAATATACTCTGCAGACGTTGACAAAACTGAACGGGGATACAAGCATAATTCATTTTTTTCTTTCCTAAAATAAAAAAGATCTAGTTTGAGCTACTTAAATGTGGGTGGCAAAAATTATTGTATAATTCATGAAAATTGCTGAATTGTGATTATTAAGTAAATTCTGTGAAAAGATGTAATTTATTTTATACATTCTGAAAATCTATTTTAATCTATTGTGATAAAGTATATTTCAAAATTATATATACAAGAAAAAGTTGTTTTAAAATTAATAGATTACATTAGTTTTTACTTACACATAACGAAATTTTAATGATAAATAATGCATAGCTTTTAAAGACCCAGAAGGTAAAATAACACGTTTTATAATTATTTGAAATACGCTTCTAAAACTAAGAGTTATTATATTGTACAATATTTATTATATAAGAGTTATTATGTAAGAGTTATTATATTCAGAAAAAATATAGCGTTCATCAATATTCGTAGATTCGGCGTGAAAACTTAGAAACATATATTTTCATATTCTGATAAATAAACTATTACTTTTTAGAACATTTATGTACTTTTATCATATAATTTGAATGTTTTTTATCACATCATCTTTTATCTGAAAATATGATTGCCGATTTTGTATAAAACCGTTTTTAATAAAAATGTTTTTTGTATAAAAACGTTTTAACAAGTATTGCTTTGAAGACATATAAGCGCAGAAATTAAAAGAGTTCGTTTAAAAGGCGTATATATGTTTACAACATTTTTTTTATTTACTTTATATGTTACATGTTTTTGAAAACAAAAAAGCAAGAGAAAATAAATTATATATTTATTTATTTTTAAATTTTTCACCCTGATGAAATTTATGGCCATGGGAACTTCCGTTATTTTTTTCCATTTTTAAATGCAAACTGCAGGCATTAAAATTATTTTTATGCAAATGAACGTATTAGGTATGATCAGAGCCCAATTATGTAAATTTGATTAAAATTTAATTTACAATTCAACGCTTCGATATTCCAAAAAATTCACAACTTTTAACACCATTTAAGAGAGATAATTTCGCAATTACAATTGTCTTTGGCGGGTATTAATTTAGTTTTTAAGCGACTGGAAAATTTCAGTGCTTCGTATTAGGAAGAAGGAAAGAAGGAAGGAAGGAAAGAAGATGTAAAAAATATCTCTCCGACTCACATAAATAAATAAAAAATAACTAAATATCGATGATACTTCCTTGGAGAAAAAGGAGTATGAGAGCGAAATTGTTGTAATATTTTGGGTGACCATGGATTCATCGAAGCTTATCCTAATTTGTAATGTCTTTTCTCCGATCCTGAAATTTCGTTACGCCTCGATCGTTCCTTCTTCGAGCTAGAATGTTGATTTCTTTTGTTTCTCTATTTACTACCATTATTGTGTAAGCAGCGAAGGAGGAGAGAGAGAGAGAAGATGCGGCCCAAGATAAGTATTTTTAGGCTGCTCATTAAAAAGATAAGAGTTATTTTATCCGGACAACGATCACCGGAATTTTTACGGCAGAAAATTGCGCCATTTTTACTATTGACTAGTTGTTAGCGCCTGATTACGCGCCGAAATTCGTGCGCCAGGCAGCGATGAGGTAAAATTTAATTTGAGGCAAAATTAAATTATTGACTGGGACTTGCTAATAACTGCGTATTGTAATTATACTATTTTGCCTTAATCCTAGTATTGAGTTTGCAAAAATTTGCATATTATTGGGAATAATCAAATAATGGTAAAATTAGTACCGGTGTCATAATGCCATATCGATAATTATGTTTAAATACTACATTTATGACGATGTTCTTAAGCCAAATTAATACCATCGATTACTAAATTAATACCATCGATTACTAAATTAATAACACTGATTTTTGAATTACTAATTATGATTGTTAAATTAATAACAGTTACGGTTAAATTAGTAGCAACGATTGATAAATTAATAACAATGTTTAATAAATTAATAACAATGTTTAATAAATTAATAACAATGTTTAATTTAAATTTATAACAATTTTAATGCTAAATGTATAACAGTTTTAATTCCAAGTTTATAGCAATTTTAATTCCAAATTTTTAAAAATTTAAATCAACTACAAAATCTACAGAATTGCTATGACAAGACAAGACAAGACATAGTAATAGACATAGATATAGACAAGACATAGTATAGACAAGAGTATTTTGCAAGTGTTGCCCTTATATTTTAGTTTGTAATTTTCAAGTAGATGAAACAAGTTATTCCAGGTGTTCAACTTTTAATTTCAGTATGATCCTGTAAATAAAGCGAGTAAATAAAGTAAGTACTTAATTAAATAACTCTTGCTTCGTCTGTTTTATTATACATTTATACTGCACTTCGCTTTCTTTGGGCAGTAAATCACAGTGCCGCACCATGTATGAAATTTAAAGTTTATACATAAATCACCACTTGCAAAAAGCAGTATAAATTCGGAATATTTTGATTTATACATTATACATATTTATCTTTTTAAGAAACTTTACTGAATTTTAATCGATTAGTAAAATTAATTTTAAAAATGAAGATGATATAAACTCAATATTTCGACTGAATATTTAACGTTGCAAGCTTTATCAAGTGTACAAAAAAATACATACTAATAATGAGGCAATGGTAAGGTAGCCATAATTAGGCATCAAATACTTGAAAATAAAGGTTGCTGAAGTTGCAAACCGCCAAAGGTCACTGAGAATAAAAAGGCCAACATCTGACGATATCTTCAGATCTAATATGAAAAACATCTTCCGACCCATTAAATATTATGATGATAGAAAAAACATATATATATATATATATATAGTTGATTTCCATTGTAGTACTTAATGATGAACGGGAAACGAAAAAGTGCTGAAAACGCGACGAAGCACGAAGGTTTAGAACACTTGCGCACACGGGGACAAAGTTGACGGGGGGTTATAACCCCTATTGCTATGAAAATTTATATGTATATACATAGAGTTGTATCACTGTAACCCCCAACTCATCCTACAACCTCTTTATGGATTTTTTTCGTAAGCTTATGGTTTACAGATTAATATGGACAGGCCATGGAGTTGGGAGGATTGTTTGTTTGTTTTTTGGTTTTACGGCTCAAAGACTACAGTGGTCATGCTGCGCCGGGACCTACTGTTTTCCGAGGAATCCGAACCTCTTAAGGCCTAGGGAACCAAACCCCGGACTACAGTGAGCAGTGCGATCTTTATGAGATCTCTGAGTAAGCGTTCTTTTTGCACTGCTGGGAGTCGAACCCGGATTAGCCGCGCAATAGGAGAACGCGTTACCACACTGCGCCACCGCAGGGCGGAGTTGGGAGGAGAAAGACCGCAGTTGCTGTGGTGGTGGGTTCATTGGGGGCTTTTCTCAAAAACATAAAATATCAACTCAGCACACTAACAACAAACACATGTTTTATGACGCATTTAAAGTCCAAAAAGCTAGAGAATAAATTAAAAACTAAACTAAAATATTCTTCTGTGTATATATGCCACCTATATATAAATAATCCAATTAAAATTTAAACAAAGAAATAAATGTTTTCTCGTTCTAATTTAATTGTTAATTTTTTTATAATATATTTTAATTTTATTGATTATGTTTGTACTATCATACTTCCTTGCTATATATAAATAACACACATATATAATGTGACAGTTTTTATTTGTTTTATTACCTTACTTTTTTATTTTTCTAACGCCTTTGGTTCAAGGGTTCGTTGTTGAATATTTGCTTTGTGTGTGTTTATAAAGTTCTGTCTTATATCCTGCCTCCAAAAAGGGCCTTTAGAGAAGGCCTTAAAGAGAGGTTTTAACGCTACATGCATTCATCAAAATTAATTTCCATTTTTATGTAAATCAGTTTTATATATAATTTTTTTATTGTTACTAGGTTAAAAGAATGGCATTTCTGTTATTACTATATTTTATTTTTGAACAATATATGTGTGTTTTCTTTACATTTATAGAGTATACGTATGTGACTACGGAAGTATTCTTCAAATAAATCCGAATTCTCCAAATAAATTGTCAGTATATTGATATCATTTATTTTGCAACAATTTTCTTCTTAAATAAATAATTAAATCTTTCAGATGAAGAATTGATGAAACATATTCCGCTCGTCATCATAAAACAACTCTTCTCTGGAAAGGCAAAAGCCAATTTATTTATTTCCTTTTTCCCCCTTCCAGAGAGTCGTATCTCTTCTTTCCGCAACGACTAATTCCTGCCCATCTTTCGCGAAAACTAACAAGAAATTCCGATCGCACTCAAGAAATGTCGGGGAAAAAAGTTTCACCGAAACATCTTGACGCACCATCAAGCTATCTAAACTCGCAATCAGATCTTCTAAAAAAATAAAAGCCAACCGAAGAAGAGGAAGAAAAAACTTTCGATTTACGAACTTCTTCACGAAAAAAAAGGTAAGAATTATCAGATTGTGCTTGGTCGAAAATCCCGAAAATGTATGTTTTTACTAGCTGTTCGCATAGATGGTGGAAGCCGTCGTCATGCGAGCAGGTGCCGATATGTTGAGAGATAAGGGTTGAGATCAGAAAGACCAATAAACCACATGGGGCAACCCCCTGCCCTGCAAAAGAAAACAGAATTATACTCCACGTAAGACTGATAACACTATTCCCTGAATCTTTAATCTTCAACGGCAGACTTGGTAGTTGCCTGAAAAAAATCGACGAAACTCCGTAAATCATAAGTTTCTGGTGATAGCCAGTTGCTAGGGCACACAGATACAGAACAATCTGTTCCCCGTTCCCGAAAGGGAACTGGGTTTATGAGATTACGGGAACGGTGCTATGGTGAGCCCGATATTAATAATTCCCAAAACAAAATCTGGATTGGATGAAGAAAACCCAGATTTAAAATTCTGTGTTGTGTTGTATCTAGTATTTCTGGCCATTATCAGAGTCGTCTGAAGATAAATCCCTTTTAATCCTCCCATTAGTTTTTTTAATAAGAAACGTTGTGCGATCGATGAGTTCTTACACAAATTATTTTTAATTCGTGTAACAAAAATATTTTTGCCTTTTTTAATACATATTAATTGGCGTAATTGTTGAGTCGAACCGACTAGAAAAAATTTAGTAAATGTCCTCTATTTTTCAATATTTTGTGATGGTCGCGAATTTGCCAATATTAAAGATGAGAGAGATACGTCTTCAATATCTGCACTACGAAGAGCTTCGGAACACTTTAGCACAAATTTCGAATTTTAGACTTTCCCGAATTTTAAAATCTATTACAGGGTCCCTTACATTGTCATGTACTTTGCATGGTTCCCACTCTTTTATCCTGATGAAATTCAATGACTTTTTAAGGAATTTTCAAGGACCAAATGACGTTTTTCAAGGACCTTACATTGTCAATCGCAATATACATAAAAATTAAAAATGCAAGACATTATAAGCATAACACTGAAATTAGAGTGTTTAATTATGTTGTTCTTTTCAACTTAACACATTGCCAGCAAAAGCTACCCTTTTTGTATCCATCGTATTAGCCATTTTCAGAGGGTGGGGAAGAAAGGAGGCGTATCCGAAGCACTACTGGCTTTGTTCTTGAAATTAAGAAAAATACATTTTTTTCTTTTGCCAAAAAGATTTTTTTTTAAAAATTCAAGGACTTTTCGGGTGGCGGAGAAAGGGGGCGTATCCAAAGCACTACTGGCTTTGTTCCGGAAATTAAGCAAAATAACTTTTTTTCTTTTGCCAAAAAGATTTTTGAGAAAAATTCAAGGACTTTTCAAGGACCAACCACATTTTTGGCAGTTTTCCAAGTACTTTTCAAGACCCCGACTTGGCAAAAGAAATTCAAGGACTTTTCAAGCATTTTCAAGGACCATGGAAACCATGTTTAACTGAATCAGTTCCAATGCAATAACACTCCGACACATTCCTTTTCCTTTCACGCGTATAACTAGTAAATATTTCATATTCCTTAACTGCTGACAGAAGGTTATTTACAGGTCACTGTTGAATAAAAATTAAATTCAAAAAGTAGTGAAGGTGTCTTCTCAAGGAATACGATAAACTACGACGGAAGCGATGGTGTTAAAACGTTGACCATAAACCACACGGCTTATGGTTAGCTCCAACCAGTATAATATTGTTTTATTCCAAAAAGCAATGCACCATTAAAGAGGGAGAATTTTGATTCCAATCTGAAAATGAACTCCATTATTGCACTTCAGCCTTTTAGTGAATTGCGCTTGGGTGTTTTTAAAAATGGAGTTATTGCAACTTTTTTTCGTCTGTTGGTGGTGGCAACAATGGTTTTTAGTAACGTTAATGTTATGACGTTTTAGAAAATTACGAACTGTAAACTACGCGGACTTTTCTGATTTCGATTATGCACATTATACATTAAGATGATGGAAGGCTTGTAGAATCACTAGCTAACCTTTTTGACATATCACATGGAAATGAAAATGGGAAAAATTAACTATCTTATTAATAGAATATAGGATGTGTCAAAAGCAACAAATTTTATTTATAGCCGCTTTCACTACTTCGTTGATGAGTTTTTCATATACTTTTCCTTTACTAAAGTGTATTAAAAACATATAGGTGTATTTCGAACGTTGAATGAAATTTCTTCTCGTTTTAAAAATATGTATGTCATATATCAGCGTTTTCGGTATTCATAATTATTCAAATAACTTTTAATTCCTTTCTGTTTATTTACATTGATTTATTACTTTCGTTTAAATTGAAAAGTGAATTTAAAAAAAAAAAAAAAGAGATGGAATGAATAGATATAGTTTTATAAAATATAAAACATACTGAAAAATTATATACTCCAAATTAAACATCCGCATTCACGTTTGAAAATACTTAAGCCATATTTTTTGAAATACATAATTATGCCGCGTGGTATTTTCTCGTCTCGGACAAAAAAAAAGTATTCAATAACTTTTTAAAATGCGATAAATACAAAATAAGAAATGACTTTTATTCTAAAATGAATATTTATAAATACTGAAATGAATTACAACCAGTAATATAGCTAGAAGATTTGCCAACACTGGAATTGCCTTTAAAATTGGCTGAGTTTACGATTATTTAGCCAGAGATTTATAAACAGTAACAGGAAAAATATACATATGTGTTTTTTTATTTTAATGTATTCCTTTAACATCCAAATATTATGACAGCATCAATCTGAATTGGTATTTGATCGATAACATTTTTCATCCGCAATTCACCAGTCAACCAGTTTGATAATATATATTTATAAGATTTCAGTTTCCTGTTCCAGTTTTTTGAAGTATTCCATTTCGCAAACGGCATAATCCGAAAACTGAAACGTTGCTAAGTGATTTTTGTATACAATATTATAAACTCCTGATAACCTACTGTAATGGGTAGCATGACTACGTGAGTAATAAATTCACGGGTAATACGAAAACTGGAAAAAATTAGTAAAAATATTGAATAAACATAACAATTAAAAAAATTGCATATAATATATGTGTATGTGTTACTGTGAAAAACCGAATTCTTGCAAATGTTGACATTCACATAGTCGCTTGGTGTATGTCCGAAATATTTGCTAAATATCATTATTTCTGACTTACACCGGCAAATGCCGACACAGCATGCACCGATGGTGAATGTATGGGCTCCTATAATAGAAATACTATGTTCAATAATACTATGATACACCATGTTCACTTCGCAGGCTTTCTTAACTGTTGCCACTTAGAAATGCAAGGAAAGGAAACTTAATAAGTTTAATTTCTAAAATTGGCAAAATGTCAAATTGTTTCTTTTTACAAGATGTTTTGCACATGTGTATAATTTTACTTTCCGTATCTGGCAACAAATATATTGTATAATTATAATTTCACATTTTATATTTGGCAACAGTATGTGTAATTGTTTTCCGAATTTTAAAATCAAAATCATTCTTTGATTTACCATCGACATGTGCACACGTTCCACGAAAGTTCCACCAAAGAAAGGCGTATTAAATTATTTTAATAAAGAATTTCATACCAAATGTTTCCAACGCTTTTATATTTCAACATGGCTACACATCATTGCAATATTCTACTAATCGTTGTTAACTTTATATCTATAATATACATTAATATATTTAATT
>QLNU02014176.1:37447470-37458569 GCA_006491805.2 Dysdera silvatica | reverse complement strand
TTTCGATCTCTCCTAGTTATTCCAAGCATGCACCTCTCCATGCTCCTTTGCGTTGTCTGTAACTTTCGTATTGCTCCAACTGTTAGACTCCATGTCTCTGATCCATAAGAGAGGACTGGCAATACACACTGGTTGAAGACTTTTCTTTTTAGACATAACCGAAATTTTGTCTTCAGGATAAAACTGTTTCTTCCAAATGCACTCCAGCCAAGTTTAATAACCAAGTATACATATATATATATATGTATATGAAATATAAAATTGAAGTGTCACGATTAAGGCGCTAAGCTCTCTCATCCTCAATGTCGTTGGTTTCTGAATTTAAATTTTAAATACGTTATTGAAATAGTTACTGTGTACTTTTACTGCATATACTAGATTACCTACCTGGAAATACTCAAAACATAAGAACGCCTAATAGGTGCTTAGCATTGCTTTAAACGGGGCCTAAGGAAGAATACACATTTTCATCAATTTGTTTCAAATGGAGCCCATTTTTTAACATTAATATCCCACGCCCATGTTAAAACTTGCTAAAAAACTTGTAGAATTTGTCACATCAATAAATAATATGCATGGTCTCCGATTAAGCATATGGCATTTTTTATAATTATAAAGACTATATAAGACGTTAAATTTCATATCATGTACTGGATTAATTTATGTAGGCATTTTTCTTCATGCCAATTACTCGGAGGGAGTTAAAGGATTTTGTGTGTGTTATATTTTTTGATGAACTTAGAATGGCAAAGAGTAAAGGTTTTGTGATCTGAAACTAATTTGTAATTATCTCTGGATCTCCCGTCCTATGATTACACCTTCTCCTTCTCTCCTTAGCCCCCGTCAATTTCAGTAAATTTTGCCCGCCTCCACCTCCCAACTTGCCGATTTCAGTGTCGAAATAACATCCGTTTTCGATGGCGCTTTTCCCAATAAGCCATCTCAGACGAAACCTATAATATGTTAGAACTTCAGAAAGAAAAGGGAAAGCAAATGGAAAACAAGAAAAAGAAGAAGAAATGAAAGCCAATTGCAAAATAAAAACGTTTCTTGGACAGATAAGCGATTTTCCTTTCTAAATCCTCTCTTACCACTGTTCTGTCCTAATCCCGGCCTCACGCCGGCCATTTTTATTTCTTTTATCCTACTCCAAAAGCCCCACTCACTGCACCCCGCAAAGATAAGTGGGGATACAGCGCTTTTTGGTGTTTATTTCTGGTGAGTGAATTCAGTCTGCTTTGGGCGACCATTCATAAAATTTCCGGAAATTAAACATTTTTCCTTTTTTTTCTGGGGCTATCAGATCCACTGATAGACTTAATGTATTTCTTTGTATATATCTCTTACTTATTCTTCTTTTTTATCCCCTTTCTATATCTATTTTCCCAGTTTTTGCTTTGCGAAGTTTTCCTGGGGCTTCCATATTTGAACTGACTCAGAAAATTGGATCGGAAATATTCTGTTCCTAAAAATAGAGTTATGAAAGATTGAAATTTGATTGGACGAAAAAAGCCTACTACTACTCTACTCTTTTAGCCAATAAGATGTTGTATATCTCAAGGAATAAAAAGTCATATACAATGAGAAACTCGTGTAGAATCAAAGTCAAAATTCAAAATATAATTTATAAAAATATAACTTATTTATTTAGAGTTTTAAAGCATTATTTGAAAGTTGCTTAAATGATGGTCTACCCGCGATGAGACCGAAGACTTATAACGATCGCGAACAAATATATTTATTCACTACCACGCGAATATTTATATTTGTATATGTTTGTGCGAATGAATTCCAACTACTTTAAAAGTAATGATGACCAAAATTAAGACGGTAAACCATCATCAAAAAAAAAAATAATAATAATAATAACTAATTAAAAAATTAAATCGAAACATCAAACATTTAAAGGCAATGTTTATTTTTTAAGGCTCAAATGTAGGCGATATCAACGCGCATATTAAATTCGTATATTATTAATTATTATTTTCTGTTTTATGGCAAAATGATAACAGCCGTATAAACATTATATCAAGCACTGCGGGAGTAACGTAACGCCTTTATCTAGCATGCCGTTTATTGCAGGCTCGACAATTAACAGTGCCAAATGGAAAATGTACACCTGTCTGTCACTGTAGTTCGGGATTCGTTCCCCAGTTCTTAAGAAAATCAGATTCGTATAATCCACTGTTTCCTTCATATAGCTTTCTGTAGAATTCTTCAACTCTTCTAAGTATTTCTTCCCTATTTCTTGTTACAGTGCCATCCTCTCCTTTTAATGCAATGATGTGTTTCTTCCCAATAGACAAACTCCCTTTAACAACCCTAAGGCTCTTGTTGCTTTCAATGGCCTTCCTTACTAACTCACAATTGAATTTTCTTATATCTTCTTTCATGTTTTTGCGCAAAGTTTTGCAAAGTTCTACATACTCGATCTTGCAACTGGTATTTTGATTGTCCACCTTGATATATGTCCTCGCCTTTTCATGAGCTGTTTCGTCTTCTCAGATAATTTGCTATTCTGCTTTTTACATATTACACCACCAATTTCCCCAGCAGTTTCAATTATTGTCTTAACAATGTTTTCATTTGCTTCTGAGATGTCAACTTCTTCAATAAGTCCTTCCAGTGCAGAAAAGCGATTTTTTAATTCCAACTTGAATGCCTCGGTATTTTCTTTTAATTTCTTTAAATCCACCCTCTTACATACTTGTTTCCTAATGAGCTTCTGCCTTTCTAGTTTAGTATTTAAGTGCATTTTACATCTCACCATTCGATTCTTCCAGTATTAAATCTGTTCAGTATGCTGCAATCTTCAATATTAATAGTACTGTATATTAATAGTACCTATATTAGTGACAATATCGTCGCCTTTATGGGAATATTAAAGTATAAAAAAATAAAAATATAAAAGAAAGTATATACATAATTGACGTTTTCGAAAAACGGTATTTAATGTTCCAGTTTTAATGCCTTTAATTGAAAAATTGAGTTTAGATTAGAATTTATGAAAAATAGTCAATAACATTTTCGTGCTTTTACTAGTATGCAATAAAATGTCTGCTAATAACTTAAAAAATATTGTTAGGTAAAAGCAACCAAAATGCACGTACCTGCCTTTGGCATAAGGACAAGGTTGCGCTCCGCGATTAATTTATCTCTTAAAAAGTGCACACAAAAAAGTTGACGACACACAAAAAAGTTGAGAGCAGCTGGGATCAAATGGTAACGAGTTCCAAATCCTAGCACCCTTTGAGTCGATATGATTAAACAAATAATGAGTAGTAGATTGTAGAGGGACCAATGAAAATCCAGCAGGATATAATGCGTCTATAACACTGTTAAACAGTGAAAATTTTACATAGGTGAAAATATCTGTTCTTTTTAGATTTTGGATGGCTGAATACGAAAATTCCGCTTAAAATTGCTTCCTGGCTCAGGTTTCTGGGTAATTTTACTGCTTGTATTTTACATACGAGGCTATAGGAATGCAATAATACGAATAACAGTTAACAACATTCCTTTTTACACACGTCGTCTTTTTGCCTATCGCTTGTGGGGAACGTCCGGAGCATCTCTCTGGATCATCCAGCAGAAATCTGCTAACATTGAAACTGACCACTCTCCTTTGTAATACTGTTCCATTACAGGAATGTCCTGATGGAATCGCTCTCCTGGTTTTTCACTGAAAGCGCCACAATTCACTGAGATGACATCAATATGTGAATGCAGGAAGTGCATTTTTAGTGATATGTTGCATCCAATTTTCTGGTAGGCAGATATACTTGTAAGTTCATCCATTAGGTCTTTGTAATTTTCAGCACGCAGTTTGCTCAAAACTTGTGTACTAATATTCCAGAAACAATGCCAGGCATGTAACTCATCAGGATTGATGTTGCATTCAAACTGTTTGTCTTGAAAAAAATTGCCTATCTGGGCACCTATAAATACCCCCCCCCTGTTTTAACTTTTCCGTACTTAGACATGGAAACTTTTGGCATAAGTATTCAAATGCACGTTTAGTTTTGTTAATGGCCTTCGCAAATGTCGCCAAATCCCAGTTTTATATGCAACGATGGCAGGACAATGCCGTTAGGGTTCACTAGAAATTCCGATGAAACGTTTTTAGTGCCAGGCAACAAAGCTGTTCCTAGAGGCCATTCCTTCTGTTTGTAATTGACATGCCTCGCACGACTATCCCACTGATGCATAGAGCAACAGTACTTTCTGTACCCACCTTGTAAACCGAGCACAGTTGCCATCATTTTGAAATCACCACGTACTAACAACTTATGCAGATTGTGATTTATAAAATCTAAAAGACTTCGAAACATGGAATAATTTTGTTTACTTAGGGCTGCATAAGCAAGAGGGATCAATGGTGATATTTCATTACTATTATGCAATAGCACAGCCTTCAGGCTTGTTTTTGAGACATAAAGTCTCCTGCCGTCTGCTTTGTACGGAATGTTCAGTTTCAGCATCAAACGTTCAAAATCATTGCAAAATACTAAGTTGTCGTCACTGCTGAAAAACGTTGACAGTACTTTTTGACGATTGCGAAGAGTACATATTCTATCAGTATCCGCCAGGAGGTTCCACTGCTGCAATCTGGATGCTAAGAGTTCAACTTTATTCTTTGGCAGTTCTAAATTCCTAATCAGGTTATGAAGTTCACATTGTGAGATTCGGTGTACGTTATAGGAGATACCTGTCGATTGAAATGTCGGATCTTCATCACTGGCACTTGGAATATTTTCTAACACATCAAGTTCACTTCCATCATCCCCCATATTACTGTCTGTCGGAATATTAGCAGGGGCATCGGGGATTGGTAATTCGCGACCACTGGGTGAATGACAGATGGTATCACAGCGTCTCAATCTTCCTCTTTGTATTAATTCCTTTTTCAAACACGATACCATAGAGAAATAGCAAACAATGGTATGGTTTGTTGGTTCACACCAAACGATAGGCTCACTAAAACGCATGGAAACTTTTTTCCTAAGCATCCAAGCATTCAGGATGGATGAACAAGTTGCACAACAAACTTGGACAGACCATGATTTAGATTAGTGTCTATTTTATTTGGCGCATCGTTATCCATAACGTCCCATAGTGTTAAATGTAAAACGAAACAGTGCAATTACTCAAAACTCTGAGCTAGGAGAGAATTTTAAGGGTGTTTTTTTGTTTTCAGCGACCCAAAATTTATAAAAGGTGGCTACTTTCATTTTGGTAAAAAACCAAAAGTGAAAAATTGTTGAACAGTGTAATTTGTGCAGAAAATCCGTGTTAGGATATCGCTTATACCAAGCGCTTGGCCTTTAAAAACGCAAGGGCCCTGGGTTTGGTTCCATAAGCAATAGGAGTTTCGATTCCTCAGAAAATTATAAGCCCCAGCTCTGTCTGGTCTCGTGTGTCCTTGCGCCATAAAAAAGAAAACAAGTAAGGTAATTCTGTACTAAACAATATCTATTCATTTCTATACCATAATAATTCGAATTCAACTGCGCTTAATATCGCAGCCCAGAGCGTATGTGATCACAAATGTTTATTTCGATAGTAGCGGTGCGGTGATAATGCAGTTAAAGGTAAAATGTCAGGACAGGTAGCTTAGTTATGTATTTTGGCTAGGAATGAAATTTTAAAATCATACCCGAGGAAATTACATTGGGGGTGTGATATGGCCAGTAGATCAGAGGAGATTCGCTGAATTATCCGCAACGTTATAACTAAGTCTGGCTATCCATGGTTAGAGTTTGAATCAGAATGGATGTTATGGCTTATCGTAGCTAGAGAAGAAAGAAAGTGGACCACGCGCTTAGTCAGAACTCAGATCCGCGATCATTGGATCGTCATTTCAACGCTTTGACAGCGAAGCTGTGAGTTTCACGAGTCAATTTCTTTTCAACTATTATGATTCGCAGAACATATTTCTGTCTTAAACTAACCATGAAATAACAAACCGAATTTCAGAGTCTGCTGTGGTGCAGATGTGGCGCGTTCCCGTAACGTTACGTCAATTTGGGTTCGACTCCCAATGGCGCGCGTGGGTGGAGAAACTTAAAGGTTTGACCGCTCGCTGTAGCCCAGTGATCGACACTTGAAGTTCAGCACCCTTGAAAGGGTGTTGGTCAACAGTCCTACGATGGCGTACTAAGCACCGCATTCGCCTGTCGTATTATTAACCCAGGTTCAAATCCCATTAATTTTGTAGAGCGGGTACCGTTTTTCTGCTCACCATCGATCGGAGGTTGGTTCTCTTGGTAGTAGAGATTCTGATTCTTCTTCGGAGATCCGTAAATCCTGCAACCACGTGACTTTTGCTGTCTTGTAAAAAATAAAGAAATTGAATCTCTAATCCGATTTTTTTATTGCCTTAATTTATTAAAAAAGGCACTCTCTCCATATTAAAATTGATTTTTATTCACTTTATTTGCAGTTCGTTCAATTTGTTTTGCAACTTTCCAGTCTAATATTTTGTCATTAAGATAAAATTATATTAATATATTTGAAACAATAATGTGATCAATAAAGACAAATTTTATTATATATGCTACATATAATTTTATATATATAATAATTTCTCCCATTAATAATTTTTTTTAAGGGGCGGTGAAAATTATCGTAAGGCATAAAAAAAACGCTAATCGAAATACACGTATGGCTACTAATAATAAATATTTACAGGAACACTCAGCAAATTATCGTCGTTAACGAGAAATTCCCTTTAATTAAAATGACGTTATTGATAAAGATTGCTGTATATGGTTATTATTTTTTGACTGTAACCTATATATTTGCTATCCGATAATTAATTATAAAGAACCTTTAATTAAGAGAGAAAATCGCTAATGGAAAAGATTATTGCATGTGAAATCATAATAGAATTTGCTTATAATGAACGTACTCTGATTTTAAACATTTATAATTAATCATACGGTCGATATTAAAACCACCATAAGAAGAGTAAAATGATACTCATTAACTCAATTGCTTTCTTCGATTTAATTAACGTCTTTAACGTTTCTGATAATTAAAATATGGTAACTGATATCTGATGTGAGCTTTAGACTATTCATTTTCTGAAGCAAGATAATTTTACCTTTTAATTTTTTAGGCTGAAGCATTAAATTGAAATCTAAAGTATGCATTTCGCATAATTGGAATCGTTTTAAATGAGTTTGCATGTAAACTAGAAGTATATATCATTTTAGTTACGAAAAAACAATGTAATGGATTGGATTTTTTTATATTATCTCAGATTATTAGTTTATTCATAGGACATTATTCTATATAATTAGTAATATTTCTCATTTTTGTTTTAGATTTGAATCTATTTTTGTAATATGTCTGTGTGCATATATAAGAAAATATAAACTTTGTCTTCACGAAAAAAAAAGGCTCCTTTTGAGTTTATATGATATGATAATCCACACTATTGATTTGCAAGCTAAAATCAGCAAATTGGTCTCGATTCTCGCCTTAGGCAGTCTACCAAATAGTCAGTCTTAATTCTCGCCTTAGGCAGTCTACTAAGTTGTCTGTCTCAATTCTCGCCTTAGGCAGTCTACTAAGTAGTCAGTCTTGATTCTCGCTTTAGGCAGTCTAGTAAGTAGTCAGTCTCGATTCTCGCCTTAGGCAGTCTACTAAGTCGTCAGTCTCGATTCTCGCATTAGGCAGTCTACTAAGTAGTCAGTCTTGACTCTGGCCTTAGGCAGTCTACAAAATAGTCAGTCTTGATTGGCTCATTGTATATGCCATTAAGTAGTTAATTTTTTTGTTAGCCTCAGATAACCGATTGAGCTGTTAGTCCTAAGGCCTTTGATAATCCAATGCGCAGTCGGGCATGAGATGAAAAGTAAGCATAAACTCCAAAGAATTTTAAAAAATTGGCCTAAAAAATTCATCAACAAAGTGTGGAGTGAAAGTCCCATGGCGTATAGGGTTCATGGTTCAACACCTTCAATGTGAAATAAAAGTGCCAAAAAAAAGGAAATAATTATCTGTCACACAGGCTAAAGCAAGCAGGGTTAAAAAAAATAGCTTTGTATACTAAAATTAATGCGCCTGGCTAAGGACATGCTAGTAGGCTACACAGCATTAAAAAAAATCTTGATGACGGTTAATCCCACTCTTGTCCTCTCTCCCTGCTATAAGAAAGCCCTAAAAAACGCCTCGTCTTAAGACGAGAAATTTTGGAGCAAGTCTAAAATGTTATGGTTACCGTTGTGTGAAGAATGTTTTTTCTTCAACAGTTTTTTACGTCGATAATCGCTGTCTCGTAGTAAGAAAGTAATTAATGCAGCTTAGAAACAAACTCCGAAATTAATGGCTTGTTAAATTAATACACGTCAGCAGAAAAAGTCACCAGGGAAACGGTTTAGTCTGTTAATTCCTAGGAAGTTCGTCGGAAAATCTCCGTACTGTTTCGGGCCATTTTCTAAAAACTTTTAAAATCAACAATCCAAGTACGTCATTATATGCAAAAAATAACGTCGAACGGACAGATGATGCCGCTTCCTGTAGAGAGAAATCAAATCATTCATCGAATAGAAAAATAATTCAGTAGGAGTGGTGGAAAGGCCTTTCTCTTCTGACGACATTTATTCCCAATCAACGATTTAAAAATGAATTGTTTTCAAGTTTACTTGAGTACGGAGATTTTTCTGTCATCAATCTGCTTCCAGATAAAAATAATTGCTGTCTTTAAAAATGATTGTATCTTATCACGGAACATTTCAATGGCGACTTTTTAATTTAACATAAAATATATACGTTTACCTACAACAAATTCGGGATTGTAAGTTATTAGCGGGTTTCAATAGATATTGAACCCGCTATTGCTTTTGGTTTTTCTGTCTGTCTGTATGCAATAAAAAGGGTAAGGTAAATGTCTTCCTTAAATTTAATGATGATGACTATTTTTAACTTTGAAAACCTACCAAATTACTTGAGAATTAGAGTTGGGGATTCGGTAGTAGGGGATTTCTACTTTTACTTCATATCGACAATCAGATCTTTGTATCTACCTTTCCTGGAAATATAGTGCCGCTAACTCGGCCAACTTTTCCAAAAAATCTGCACATGCGCACATATACACACTCTCTCTCTCTCTCTCACAGTAGTATGGGCTTCGAGAGTTGCGAGTTAATGTTAATTGAAACCCGCTAAATTTAAATATCGACCTTAGGCAATTTTCTTTTACTTGGTTATTACCCTCCGCAGGGATAACACAATTGCCAAATAACTTCAATACATCAAGCCTCGGGTGGGGGGGGTCCTTTTTGTAATTTTTCGTAGGGAATTGTTATAGGTATAAACTCCGACAACCACACCAGATCTCAAGCTCGGGCTTTTTTAAGTATGGAAGAAAGAGAGTTTCAACCTAGAGTCGAACCAGGGTCCTTCCGTTGGATTCAGAGTGCCTTAACCGCTAAGCCTAAGCACATATGCCTCTGTGGCTTAGAAGTTCGGCTATAGGCCGCTACAATATCTGTCTGTCTCTCTCTCTCTCTTTCTTTCTCCTATACTTTAAAAGCTCTAGGTCAAGTGCAAGGTCGGAGAATTTTACCTATAAACTCGGAATTGCTTGTATTCTTGTGGGGCAAGGACAGCAAACGTCATGCTGTACAAGGGTCTACAATTTTCCAAGGAATTAATATCTTTCCTACCAAGACTGTGCACCTCTAACAAACCCCAAACTACGATGGGAGGAATAACAGCACGTGTTCTGCGACACCCTTGGGGGTCAAAGCCAAGTCAACGTCACGATAGACGATTTTGTTACCACTACGGCATCCTAAGGTAGTAGACCTGCATTTTTCCGAGGCATCCGAATCTTTTAAACACTATGGAACCAACCCACGAACTGAAGTGACTAATTACTATCTGTTAATGAAAAGTTAACCGATAAAACAATTAGAAATAACGGGAGGTGACGTCACAAACGGCCTAGCCGATTACAGTAGAGGGGGACTACAATTTCAGAACTTGCTTTTGGGGACTTTTGTCGGAGCCAAAACCAGGTTTTGAAATTGGAGTCCTATTCTGTAATCGACCATGTCGTCTGTGATGTCACCCCCCGTTATTTCTAACTGTTCCATCGGACTACTTTTCATTAACAGACAGAGAGTAGTCGGTAAGTTTCCTTTTCCACCTCTGGAAGTCGATCTCGAATTAACAGCAGGTTGGGTAAACGTATTACCACTTCACCACCGCAGAACCAAAGTACAAATTATGCATGTGTTTGCGACCTATATTCCCATTTTATAAATATTGTGGAATAACGTCAGGTCATGAAAAAAATCCATTCCTACTGTCAAATCAGCTTTGTGTTTAAAAATAAAATTGATTAGTGTTGCCCTTCCCTGACTCTTCAATCGGACTTCCGAATTTGTTGTAATTGTCCATTTCAATTTCTGTGAGATTAATTTCTATTCTAAAACAATTTTGCGAAATATACAAACGGATTCCATCGGTTCGCAGCCTTTTCTGATAATTAAAACTTATTTTAATATTCACCGATTATCTGAAAGAAATTTTCGATGACCGTATTTCATACTTCCCATTTCGAAAGCAAAGTCATTTTCATCGCGTTGGCATTTGGGGCTCGGAATTAAGTTGTCGCGTCCTTTTCTTCAATATTCTTGGTAAAGCGAATGGCAATTGGGGAGAATAGGACGTCTTTGATTTATAGTGAATGGCTGGCTAAAGTTGATCGCTTGCAACTTTATCTTTCACGAATTTCGAAGAGCGGTGCTCGTCGAAGCGTTCTTCTATTCATTCTGACATCGGAACTGTGTTGAAAAACGAGGGCGGAATAATAAAGGTCAACACGGTCATTGGAGAATGATTTAAAACGTCTCCGTATATCACTTCTGAGATTTTAAAGTTACTCATAAAAGGAAAAGAGAGGAGGGAGAACGAAAAATACCCAGAAAAGTTCTAAATTCTATATTCTGAAGGATATTATTTTGGGGAAGGAGTTACTGGATTGTTATTGATATTGTACAGGGTGCATCATAAATTCGTTCAAACTTCAAAAATTCATAATAAAAGAAGTAATGCTCGGAAAAAATTTCGGTTTGTGTGAATAT
>QLNU02014176.1:37424207-37447370 GCA_006491805.2 Dysdera silvatica | reverse complement strand
GGTTAAGCGACACCCTTCATATTTGAGCAATATCTCAATTTAATTACATTTATTTCAACGTCCTTCGAATTATGCGTCGCTTCGCAAATTTTCCTTTAACTTGAGCACCCTTATCGATATTTACAGAACCGATATGATGGTAACCTATACATGCACGTCGTGTGAATTGTCATGATACTGGTCTGATTTTTGTTTCATACACACAGAGAGGTTTCCCAAGTATGGAAGGAAACCGTACGGTTGAACTTTCCGCTTCAGAAACTGCTGGTTTGCTTAAACGTCTCATACGACCTCAGTTACGCTGGAGCTTCAAAATAAATCCCAAATGCACCATTGCCATAAAGTTAAATGCCTCGTTTATATCTATGTATACATACTGATTACTTGCTATTTTGTTTATTCCTAACATAAGAATGGCTAAAAGTACTTCATTTTGGCCTTCACGAAATTTATCATTTCTGGCACTCTTTTGCCAATAGATACTTTTTAAATGCCCCTGATTTCTGTAATTTTATAATTCTGACATAATCAGACGCTAAGTAGCAATGCTGCGGCATTGCTACTTAGCGTATACTCTAGCGTATACTTAGCTTATACTATACCGTGAGTATTATCATGGCTTTCTCTACAGGTATGAAGTTAAACGGAAGAATGGTTTCTAGAGTCTGTGAAAGCATACCTTACGTCACATGTAAGTCTATAACTTTGCAAATGGTAGCCGTGCAGCTGCCGAGTATTCAGTGGATATTCACGGCAGCAACACGGTCACCGTATGATAGCCATCACGTATGAATCGCATATTCCCCATCGGGATTCTCTAGGTCGTAGCGCAGCATGGCCATTGTTACCTTTCGCCATAAAGAACAGGTTAATAATATTAGCTTTGATGGGCGACATAGCTCACTGGATTTAATCCTTAAATGGTGCTGTCTATTCGTGTATTATAGAATGTTTTGAGGAAAAATGAAGATACGTTCGATCGTTCAATATTTTTAACTACGCAGAAAAACTATCAACACCGCAACTGTCTCTAATGTTAGTGACTTTCAGGCCGCCTTCATGTTAATACAGTAGAACAGTGATTATCCGAACCCCTATGGTCCGGATTATCCCATCATTCGAACTTAATTTTTTAGTATCTTTGAATATTACTATTTCCAGGGGCGCAGGACTGCTCTGTCAAACTGAATGAACGAACAAAGGAAAAAGGAGATTTGTCCTGGAAAGTAAGGGTGGTAGGATTCCCTCATAACAAGGGTATATTTAGGAGAAAATATGGAAAAGGGGCTTAATACATAAATATTTACCAAACTTTAACTCGCGAGCAGGCACGAGTAGTGTTTCTCACCCCAAAGCAAATTTCTGAAAAAGAACCGTCCACCATTGCTTCTGAAACTGGCTCCAAACTCTTTCCAGTTGCTTTTAAGTCACATTCTTTTGGGTTAGGGTGACAAGAAAAAATTCCCTGTAAAATTGGGCGTTTCTTAATGAAATAATGCTATATAATTAGATGGGGTGTGAAACACACCGCGCGCGTCTTCGCGTTCCTCTAATCGGCGCGCGTTCTCGCGGGTTAAAACAAAACGCATTTAGTACCTCGTAAAATAATCGCAATGTATTTTATATTGACTATCGAATTATCCGATATTTCGATCATCCAAACTCTCTTCCGCTCCGACAGGGTCGACTAATTAACGTTCTACTGTAGTACCACTCAGGGGCAGACTGGGCCGCCGGCTCACCGGCTCCCGGGCCGGGCTGTCCTCATAGACTATAGGACTCTCACCTCTGAATAGGCAAGGACTTGCGCCCTCCGAAAATTCAAGGTTTTCGCCCCTTGAGAGGACCCAGTCCGCCTTTGTCACCACTAGGCTCAGCCTAAAAGAAGAACGCTGAAGACTACGGCAGTAAATTTTTGACATAAAGTTTACCAAAGCAGGGACTGAACTTTTGGTTGCCAATTGAATTATTAATTTTTTGGTATTAGATTCAGGGGCATATCTAGGCATTGGCAAAGGCAGAGCTACTATGAGCGCCATTTTGTGAGAGAGGCTCCAAAGGCCTCAAATTCGCGAATATTTGAGGAAAAACGGATTTGAAATAACCGACAGAGGCATCAAATTAAGAATTTGACAAAACACATCAAATCAAGAATTTGACAGAGGCATCAAATTAAGAATTTGAGGAATTTAAAAAAAAAAAATTAAAAAAAAAAATCGTCAAAATCTGTTATGTCTCTACGTTTATGACGTTTGGTGAGATTAGACGACAAAACCTGTTAGAGTCCGCATGCGGCAAAATCCTAAATCGACCTTTGACTACGACAGCATTTTGGAAACTGAATCAAGGCTTATTGGCAAAGAAAGGGCACTACCTCATTCATTTTGGTTTTTTTTTATTACCGTGTTTGGCGCAGTATAGCCCAGATGCTCTTGCGCCATAAAACACCTAAACAAACAAACCATTTTGATTTTTCCAATGTGATCTTGAGACGCGTACACAGGAATCCGCATGCGCATGAACTTCAACGCTATACAAGTAAATGATCTTTTATACAGATTGCCTGGTCAACGATTTGTTGGAAGATTTTGCCGCCTGAAATGAATGCCTGGAGGTGTCATAAGCCAGTCCTTGTACTAAATTTGTCGTGTGTGGGCTTGCATTTAAAGGAAGATAATATTGTTCACTTACGGACAAAGCTTTTGGACATCATAAAACAGCTTTTGTTTGAATCTCCCCTCTTGCCATCTATGAGATAATATTTAGTAGACAAGTTTTGATGTTATCGTTCATATTTAATGTTGTTTTTTATTTTGGACCTCCTGCTAATAATTATACATATAATTTTAATAAATACAATTTAGGCCATAGATAATGCAATTAATTCTGCATTCTTTCGTAAATAATTAACGTGTATGAAGGAGGGGCTAAGTTTACAGCACAAAACATCGTTTGTCAATTAATGTTACATATCTCAAGTCCAACTCAACTGGACATCCGTTGTTGGAAATACAAAAACGCATCCAAAATATTTCCCCTCGTAAAAAAATAGTTTCATATTTCCGGTTGGCGATCCAAAATCAAAGGTGGCAGTCAAAATGACAAACAGCTTCACAGATAGCAAAATCTTTCTCTTCCATCCTTCAGAGATTTCAGGGGCTTTCATTTTTATGGAAAATCTGGTGAGGGAAAGTGCCCATTGGTGACGTTGATCGGGGAGTAGAGGTATTTTCCTTCAGTATATATCTGTCTATAAAAAAAACGAATAGACGCAAGGGCGTCTTTAGCTGTGGTCGGCATAGATGTATCCCTCCGCGATCTTCTACGAGAAAGCTGGCTCTTTTCTTGACAAATGTGCGATACCACTGAGAGGAAATAGTGACAGTAGCAAAAGGAAAAAAGCGAACGAAAGAAAAGGTTGGTGAAGTGTAGGCGACTATCCATGTCTCCGGATCGTTTTTGGTGTTCGGAAAAAAGAAAATTCGAGTTTTGGTCATCTGTCGTCGAAAATATTGAAGAACGCTTACATTCTGCGTTTTGTGCTACGTCAAGCCTTCCCATAGAATATCTTTTCCTCCACCCTTGTAGGATCGTTCCCCCATTCCCTTTAAAATGGGGTAATAGTTATATATATATATTAATAACAAATATAAATTAATATTTAAATAGATTTATTACTATGAAATAATACTGCAAAACCCCTAGTTAGCAGAAAATGTTTGAATGCACAAATTTGTCCGTAAAAGGGAGGTAATATTCTGGAGGAATTTCTTACTGGATAATTTTTATCTAACCATATTTGATGGGTTTCCATTATGAGAGGATTTGCTGTAGCCTGGAATTCAGTTCAGCATCAGTAAAATTTTCGTGCAAACAAAATCGTAATTACAGTTTTTTTACAAAAAATGCGTACGAATTATTGACATGAATTATAAAATTGGGAGTTAGTAAACCAAAGGATAGATAAATAAAGTAATTTGAAAGTTTAGTAGCAAGCAAATGAAAATAATTGTCTGTCAAAAAATTTTGAAATCTTCATTAGTAAACGCATTTAACTCAGGATGATTTTATTTTTGACTTAAAACCCATATAAATCTACATGTAATCTTATCGAACAAATGGATGAAATTTTAAGGAATTTCACATACAAGAAGTGTAGAAATATTAAACATTGTTTTTATAAACCAACATGAGGTTGCCCGATCTTAACGCTCTCCGACTTTCGAAGATTCCAAATTACTGAGAAATATTTTTATTTATATATAAATAAAAATTAAAACGGATCTGCGTTATCTTTTGCGTATATCAAATACGAAACTGAGAAAACCGGCGTCTACATATCTAAATTAATTGTATACTTCCAATTGTAATTTTAAAAATAAATATTATATAATAGGCTATGCATTGACGTGAAAGGTTAACATCAGTATTTTAAATGCAGTAAAGTTTACCTTCACTGCGCTTACGAAGTTGGCTTTTAATTTTTAACCCTTTGCACTCCACTGGCTCCGCTGGAGCGACATTCAGTATATGGCTTTGAATTCCTTTGGCTAAATAGCCTGGAGTGCAAAGGGTTAAATAGATTTGTTTAGTGTTACGTCCAATAGAGCTACTTTATGCATTCATGCATCTAAAAGGGCTAGTTTAGTAGAACTGTGCTTTGATTGCATTTAGTTATTTGTTTCCCCGGTTTGAGCATTTATTTTTTGTTAGAATAAAACGTCTTAATAAATTCCGTTGAAAATCCATGCCTAAATTTTGTACATAGTGATTGTTTTAAAAACCCAATGTACTTTAATCCCGTGCTTTGCACTAGGACTACATTCCTCAAAAACAAAGCGCTATATAAGTCAGTGCTGTGTGTGATTTTTTTTATACCGTTATAGAATTATAGAATTGAAAGAATTTTCCCGATGGTTAGTTAAATATTTAGTGGAATCTCTCTCACGACAGTTTAGATATTAGCTTGAATATTTTTTTGTTAAAAGATATGAATTACAACCTGAGTTATAAATCAGCGCTATAAAGGATAGAATTACGCAGATTATCTAAACTATATTCAAAATTTCCTAAGTATCTTAAATCGCTGAATATCACAAGTTCCAACGGTGTATCAGTATTATGCTGATCATATCCTAAGAGTTTAATTAGTGCTAGTCTGTACATTTTAAATATAGGTGAGTAGGATTGGTTTGATCATAACTAGAATAATAATCTCATGACCGATATTATACGATAAGTCATATGTTAGAAGTCATGAGAACATATGATGCTTTTGATTCATTGTCATATGATCTTAGAACTCATAAGAACGTATGATGGTTGATTCAGTAAGTGATGTGATCCTAGAAGTCATAAGAACGTATGACGGTTGATTCAGTAAGTCATGTGATCCTAGAAGTCATAAGAACGTATGACTATTGATTCAATGCCATATATTAGAAGTCAGAAAAGCACATGATATTTGATATAATAAGTCATATAATTTTAAAAAGAAGTCATAGGATGATATGACGTTTCATTTAATGTCATATATTAGAAGTTTTAAGATCACATGATGTTTGATTTAATAAGTCACATGATCTTAGAAGACATAAGAGCTCATAACTTTTGATTTATAACAGAATGGCTGGAAATCATAGGTCTTATCATAAGGCATAAGACCACTCCAATTTTGATCAATCATATTCTGTTTAGTTATATTCCCACTTTTTATGATTTTCTCATTGATTAAATAAGAATTTGAAACAACAAATACTGTTCTATAAAAAAGGGAATAAGTATGGGGCAAAGGGAAAAATATCCCTGTCATTTGCAAATTTTTATCATTTCATCACCAGGAGATAGTAACCTCAGCCTATGTAAGTAATAAATTTGATATCGCTTTACGCAATACGATCTATGCTTTGGGATATATCATTTTTTACTGAGATATCTGCTACCTTGCATTCGCACCTCTTTTGTAAGCATTCAAATTTATTGATTGTATCTCTAAAGGAAAGAAAAATCATTGTCCTTCAACGAATAATCGGCAAATATCGCCCCGTTTTCCCAAAATTTCTCCATTATTTTTCGGGGAATCATTGTTCATCGCCTAATACATATAAGTTCGACTAGATATAGCTGGAAACCATATTCCCTATTTTGCAGCATTTTCATCGTTTTAGGGAAAAAATAAACGATTTTTGTTTCCTTATCGTATCCTTCGTTTTTATCAATTCACTGCTTTTCCCCCTTTTCTCTCAGGGAATTCTCCCTTTTAAATTTCAGATGGCTTATCGGTGTTTTGGTATATTTGCGGGAACTTCGAACTTACTCCCCGCTGAATCTAAACAATTGCACTAGCTTTTAAAAATAAGTTTGTATTCATATGACCATGAGGGTCGATATTTTGAGCACAAATGGAAAAAAAACTTATCAAAAATTAAGTTGGTTTGTTTTTTTCTTGCTTCAAAATAAAAAATATCAAATTCTCCGGGCGATAGATATGCCGTCTCCAATTATTTTTTATGGTTATTTAATTAGTACGAATAATATTTTTTTACTCCTATGACATATTCCAAATTTTGCTGTGAAGTAAAAAGGATAAATCATTTAACAAAGAGGATTTGTTTCTTATTAATATTCATGTACGTTTTTTTAACGGTTCGCAAATATCATTAATTTGTAAATTGTTATTTTTTTTCTCAAGATCAAAAATTCATAAGCATGCTTTAAATAAATAACCTTGTTTAAAATGAGTTCGTATTTTTACCCAGAGCTTTTTCACAAATTTAAAAGGAAAGCCTTTGAAATATTATAAAATACCTTTCAACATGATTTTCTAAGAAACTAATAATTCTTCTGAAATTTTGGCAATGGTTGCAGTGTAAAATCTGGCAAAAACTTTTATTTTGAATGATGGTGTTTTAATGATCCATTTAAACGATGAAAAACAAAGTATAATGATTTCAAAGGAGTATCGTCAACTATGCCGTAATGACGTCGAGAATTGAATACTGCAGCTGCATAAATATCGGAGTTTTTCGTCTGATATAAAAGACTTTTTGTATTTCTTTATCATATTTTGCGCAATTAGCAAATATCCATGATAAGATTAGACTTCAATATTTTAGTGTTGAAGTTTTCAATATTTTTCCATTTTATCATTCCTATTAAAGCTTATGAAAGACGTAAAGAGGATGTTTTCTGGCGACTATTGTGGTAATACCTCATTATCCCATAACTGTGGAAAGATATTTATGATTTCATTACTTAGTCTGACTTTTTATTAATCTGCCTTAGGCTACTACATTGAATTTCATTAACATAAGTTATTTTTAACTTGAACTATGTTTCACATACAAAAGGTTAAACACTGGTAAAATAGCAATGAAAAAGATCACCCAAGCTTTCGGACGCATCAGCAGCAGTCCTTCATCAGGAGTAATGAATAATTATCTGAATTTGCGTTAAATTGTATAATGATAATAATATGATTTTATTCTTTCCGAATAACGTGTAGTACTTTTAACATAAACAAATGTTTTTCGCCGTGACACGCTAAGCATATTCAATCACGTACCATTTCATATATATCTTTTCATGCCTACTATTTCATACATATAATTTCATACGTAACATTTCATTCATATCATTTCATACATATCATTTCATACATATCATTTCATACATATCATTTCACACATATCATTTTATGCATGCCTTTTCATATTAGTAATCATTTTATACATATCATCTCATACGTATCTTCCCATATTACTAATATCGCCATATTTTAATAATCGCTTCTTGAGGTTCCATATGTCAAGTGAATATTTATACTGACTTTGTTAACAGTTTTATGCTTTTTTTAATGAATTACTTTGTCAAAAACGCCATTGTCAGCGTGAAAAATTGCTTCTCGCAACCAACTAGTAAACGTAACTCCAAAAAGTGTTGTCCAAAAAGTGTTGTCCAAAACTATGGGCGCCCATATAAGTGGACAAGGAAGCTCTAGCCCCCCACACTCTCCACCAGCCGTTCAAAAATTGATTTTGCCCGATTCTTCTTTGCTTTAAAAAAAATTTACAGTCACATTTTAAAATAAGGTACTTTTTAGCTCATTACTAATTGTCAAGCAGTATCAATTATTTTTGTTGCATTTTGGAATCTTGTACATTCACTAAAATTCTTGACAGCTATGAGAAGGAGGTAATAATTTTTCTCAGCCCCCCCCCCACCCCAGAAGTACTCATATGGGCGCCCATATTCTAAATGGCAGTCTGACTAGTGATTCTACTTTGAAGTAAGCGGTCACTTAGATTCCGTGGCGTGCGATGACTTATTTATGACTGAGTCGTCTGTCGACTTGTTGTTAGCTAGTTGGTTGTGAAGAAGGATTTACCAAAGAAAGATCGACTGTTGCCACTTTATTCCGGTAAAATCAATAATATAAACATCAATGTTAAAACTAAAGGAAGATTGACTGTTGCCACTTTATTATAGTAAAATAATACAATAAAACCTCCTTTAACCGTCACCTCTAAACAACGGTAACCTCCGAAAATCGGCCACATATCAATGAAACAGAACGCATTCCATAGGATTAACATTAATGCTAACCTCCGAACAATGAATTCCGAACAACGGTCACCTGGTAGGCATCGCGAAAAAAAATGTTTTGTTCAAAATTTTCAAATATGTCTGAAGCCAAATAATTGTCAACATTGTAAAGTAAAATTTACTTGATCGTACATTCTTTCAAAGTATTCCATTGAAGCGTATGTTCATTCTGTAACTTTATACCTCTCTTTTGTGAATACGGTGTCACTATTTATGTCCGACCGTCCCAATATTTCTTCTACGTGAACAACCACTGTCCACTGAAAATTGTTTTTGACAGTTTTGGTTCTAATTAAAGCAATTAAACTATTTTTTAACTGCAGAGAATTTTTCCTCACCTGATGAACCCGAAAATACAGGCAGAGATGATGATGGGAAAGTGTTCGATGGCATTCTCAGATTCGCGAAGATAACAAATATGAAAGTTAGCGAGTTTGTTTGAGTTGACGAAGATTTAGAAGTTTATGTACATTTACTACTATTCAGGAATTGTTAGAAAATATGATGGAAGGGAAAGAAAGTGATGAGGAAATGGACGCGGAAGAGAGTGTGGAACTGCCACAAAATTCTAACATCAAAACATATTCTGACGTTTTGGCAAATTTGAGTGGGGGGGGGGTTCAAAAATTTTGCTTTGAAGGAAAATGATGACGAGTTATACAAAAGGACTGCAAACAGAGGCGAATGCAGAGAGGAATTTTGGGAGGCGATGTAATATAGAGTAGACCCACTTATAATGAGCTCGCATTTAGCGAGTTACCGGATATAACGAGAAAAATATGGATATTTTTTCGGTATAATGATTAAGCGCAATATAATTTAACCGCTTTTAGCGAACAAATATTTTTTACCCTAGATTTAACGAACAATTAAAAAAATAAGAAATTGAACTTTTTGTGAAAATTCCGTCATTATATGCAGATGGTCGTTATAATCGGTGATCATTATAATCAATTTTCACCGTATTTTTATGGATTTGGGAGCGGAATTTTCTTTATTCCCCACCTTCGTGGATCCGCCACTATTACAAATATTATTTCCTTAGAAAAAGGACATTTGCCATAAAAAAGCAAAACAATTACGCATCACTGATTTTTTTAATATAAATTAAAATAGATGAGGATTAATATATTTGAAATGATAATTTTTTATTGTTAATTTTATTTATTTGATTTTTTTAAGACTGAAGCTCTAAATAACAACCACCTCCGAAGGACGGTCACCTTCGTACAGTCCCGCGGGTCACCGTTATTTGCAGGTTTTACTGTATAAACATTAATGTTAAAACTAAAGGAAAATGACTGTTGCTATTTTATTAGGGAAAAATAAATAATATGATCATTAATGCTCAAACTAAAGGAAAGTCTACTATTGCCACTTTATTATATTAAAATCAATAATATAAACACTAATGTTAAAACTAAAGGAAAACTACCCTTGCCACCTTTTAAAAGTATAAACCTTAGTATTAGCTAAATGATGAAATATCAATTGTTGTTAATTCATATTACGTTCAAACTGTTTACTTTCGACTTTGAATTTAAGCTTCTCAAATTGAATTTCAAAGCTGGTTGGCTACGTTGAGCCTCAGCAACGAAGATATAACAAGATTGATCAGAAACGGTTTACAGTTTGAAATACCGAAGCTCCCTTGCCATTCTCAAGTAGTGAAGAGGCATGTGAGACTGGTGACAGAAGCGTCATTGACAACATGTGGTGCAGGATCCAGGGATGGATTCATGGGTAGCCAACTCAAGTGACGGAACGATCTTCCGAAGTTCAGCACCAAGATGGATTTCCTAGGACCTCATGTGGAACCTGAAGATGACAAGTAATTAAGTTGGAAAATCTTTTGTTCTGTTCCATTTTTTTATCAATTAGAACAGTATGCTGAGTCGATGTTTGTTTGGCTTTTTTATGGCGCAAGAGCATCTGGGCTATACTGCGTCGTGCTGGGTCAAGAAACAAAAATATTGCAAAAAAATATATATATTGGTATTTTCACCGTTTTACATTAGGAATAATTTTCCTACCCTGTGTGGAATATAAAGATAACAAACGATTGAGCTGGAATCATTTCACTCTGCTTTCTTCATCAAACCGAACTATTTGTTGGGTCCGGAAACAATAAAATTGAAAAAAAAATCTCCCTTTTCACTCCACCTTATTATATATACATTTATATTCACATTGTTTATGCGCTTATATATAATGGTATTAGTTCTTAAAATCCTGTATATGCATGTTCTAGTGTATAGGCCTATATTATTTTATATATTATGTGGGTGTGTCTTAGTGGTTGTTGGCGTTTCATATATCTACATTTCCTTATTAACGGATTTTCATTTGTTTACTTTCATTTTTCACCAATTTATTTGTTTAGTTTTGTACTTTCATTTATATGATATGTATATATATATATATATATATAGAGAGAGAGAGAGAGAGAGAGAGAGTGCCGTGCTTAGGGGGGTGAAAGCTGGGGCGGCCACACAGAGCTGCTAAAATTTAAGGCCGCCAAAAATGTATTGCAAGTATCAGGAAATCAATTTTGTTTTGTCAAAGCGTTTTCCAGGGCCGCTAACACCGTAAGCCCATTTCTATATATATAATATGTGTGCGTGTGTAAGAAAATTATGAGTATGTAAAATAATCATGTTTGTTAAAAATACATATGCGTTTTTTATAATACAAAAATAAGTTGATGTCTTAAGAAATACGAATATAATACCAACCAATTTAACACTGTATTGAAGATAAAACCAGTATTATTATTATAAATTCGCCTGTAGAAGAAACATGGACATAAATTCTGCTGTAGTATAGCAATTGCAAATTGAGATTTGACGGGGAGTGAACAGTTCACAACTGGGATGAATATATACTTTACTCTAATATGCTCCTCAGATAAGCTTGGTATATATGACTTACTTTATCAGCCATCGCCGTCTTTTTAAATATCAAAAATGTATTCCTTCGTTTATTTTTATGTCTTTGTCAATTAGCAATAATTAAAACGCCCGAATTTTGAATCATTTCTCCGGATAATTAGGATAATTATACAAACTATTTTTTATCAATTCTGTAATAGCCATTTGTATGAAATAAAGTGATATATCAGTCGCAACATGTTTTCGATATCATTTTTAATTTAAATAAAAGTCTTTTTAAAAGGATTCACGTTTCTTAATCAAAATTATTAGTAAAAGCGAAAAATCAGAAAAGCTTTTCATTTAAAGATTCGACAAAATGTTTTGCACGGTTTTATTTACAGAATTTAACAACAAATTTCTTCTTTGTCTCTGAAAAACGTGTCGCTGCTACCAAATGTTTTACCATTAATTAGTTTATATCCCTTTTACTATTCCAAAAATAATATTTTTAATTAGTTATGTTATGTTTTTCAGATAAATTCTGATTTATTTCTAAGCTTTATGTTCTTTCTACTTTTCGCATGTTAAAATATTTGTCCAAACCAAAAAATCGTTTCAAAATTAACACTTAAGGATAATATCAGAGCTTTTGAAAAAACAGCATAATTTTTTGTTGTCAGTTGCAGTGAGCTGAAGTCAGTTATATTAGTCTCGATGATAATTCAAAGTGAATATTGCTTCAAGTATTAAGCTAGTTTTAATTTGACAGATGGGCGAAATTCATCTCTTCTTTTTTGTTTTATCATTCTTAATAGAGTCCAAGATCCCCCCTCACCTTCTCGGATCAGTCTTCAAACATTTTCTTCGAAATAAAATGCGGCTCATAAAATGATAGTTGTTTAAAAAACCGCTAAAAATTAAACTGTAGCACAATTGAAAACACAATTAATGGTTCAATTTTAACGGTAAATGTAATTAACAACGTTCCTGGAATTCGTTTTCTAAAAAATCCATTTCGACTTTTTATTTTCGAAACTGCTCGGCCGGAAAAATCGGCAAACCGACGTGTAATTATTTAAAATCTTTCTCGTCTTCTGCCCCCCACCTCCATGCCCTGGCTTTCTTTCATGAGAAGTGGGGTAGAGTGGAGGGATACGATGATGCGGAGAAGATGAAAAAGAACATCGGATCAAGGGTCGAAGGAAAAGTAAAGGTTGATGTTAGTCGGCAAATGCACGCGAAAACCCCATGAAGCACATGCTGCCTTCCCACGAACCAGTGGCATAGTTACACTGAAGCCAAGGCTGAAATTTATGCAGGGCACGTGCTGTCAAATTTGACTTATGTGTATCAGATCCTTTCAAAAGAATACCCAGGGTATTGCAATCGCCGAAAAAATTCCTCAAATGAGAAGAAAACAAGTGAACTAACTCTAGAGTGCAAGCTTCTTAATGCTTAAGAACGTTATTAGTTTAAAAAGATCGTTTCGATTTTTCGAAATCATTCTGATTTTATAAACGTAGGAATGATTGAGATTAAGTACATTTTCAAATTCTCTGAAGTAATTATGCACCTTGTAGAATGTAGCGATAACTATTGGCGTTCGTTCATTGCATCGATTAATGTTCTTTTAGAAAAAGAGTGTTTTCGTTGTGAATTAAAGGATTTTCATTTTCGAAAATGGTTTTGCGAAATTAATTTTTATTTATTTTTTCCAAATATGGATTACAAAAGAATATGATGACTGACCAGGGTTTGCCATAATTAGTAAGATTTGGTCGGAATACGAAAGAGAAAAGGAAAGGAAAGCAAAGAAAATGGAAAGAAAGGGAAAGCAAAAAATAGAAAAGGAAGGGAAAGCAAAATAAGTAAAGTAGGAATGTAAGCTGGAAATTTACTTTTCTCTTAATCAAGTGACTTCGCTTGATATAGGGAACAGTAATTCTCTAAACGTAGCGATATTTTTCTTATGGTGTTGGTGAGTTTTACTTATTCTTATTCTTTCTCTACTTCTTTCTACTTAATATTCTTTTTAAACTCTTCCTTTCGCTTTATTTGTCTTCAAATTTTCTAATTGATTTTCGTAATTTCTTTACTCTATTTTTGTTTACAATTTACTTTCCTATTTTACCTATTTTTCTTTCTATTTTCTTTACTTTACTTTCCTTTTTTCTTACGCATTCGGACCAGTGAGAAATTTTACTCGCTGTGAAATATGGAATCTTGTGAATATTTTATTTTACTACATTTAGTAATTTTACTTTTACTGCTCAAAGATAGATCATGTTGCTACGATTTTCTGAGGAATATGAACCTCTGATGACATGGGAACCAAACTCTGGACTACGATAGGAAACAAAACAACAGGCGTTCTACGATACGATTGGAAATCGCACCCCAAGTAATGATACGATAAACGAATACGTCACCATTGCGCTACTCTAGGGTAAGGGTATATTTTTATGCCAAAATAGCGATCATTGCGCCAATGCGGAAAACCTTTATCGCTGAGGTAAATGAAACCGGAATTCTACAACAAAATGGCGGCTGATGCGTAGGCCTATAATTCAAGGGGTTTTACCCTAGAGCAGTGGACCTACATTTTACCAAGGAATCCGACCCTATTAAGTCCTAGGGAAGCAAATCCCATTGAGCAGTTAGTTAGTAAGCATTTTGGCGTTTTTAGTAATGCTGGGAGTCATACTCAGATTAAAGGCACCCTAGGCTCATGCGCCACCACAACGCACCACTAAATATACTGAAATCATTTTAGGAGATTTGACTTTTAGCATTAGAGCGTAGTGATTGAAAACTTCAGTCTATCTAACACGTTTCATATATAATACAGATGAAATATACAGTGCTCCCTTGCTATTCGCGGGGTTTACCTTCCACGAACGCTCCGCGAATGGCAAAACCGCGAATAGTAAAAGAAAAACTCTACATGAAAAGGAGTGTTAAGTTCATAGCAGTTGTTTTGCATATTGAATATTGTACATTACTAAAATATTTTACGAAAAAAATGCAGAAAAATTAAATATATTCTATTTACTGTTATTGTCGTATCCTATTTATACTTATACAAACTAACAAAAGTTCAGAAACCACATGGGTAACAACACCCGAAATATTCACATATGTGTATTCTCCATCTGTTTACTTTTAGTAGGTTATACAGTAGGCCTATACGTAATCGTATGTATACATTATTGTTTAGACCTAAATACCTCTAATTTTGTTAAAAAAATTATTTTTTGAGAATTAAAATTAACCATGAAATCGCGAATAGCGATTTTCCTGGTGGACTCATAACATTAAGGAATATATTATAAATTAAAAATACCTGTACGTTTTTCTGGGCTGTCTTGTGGAATGAAAACAAAATCTCTAGCTTTGTAGAATTATTATAAAACTCTCTCTATATATAATAGACCAACGATCCTTTCTTCTATAGGATAATAGATCTTCTGTAGATCAAAAACAAATATTTTATAATGGTAAGTACATTGTTTCTTGCGAGTGAAAGCATTAATATACGTTTAGGATGTTTAGTGGAGCCATAACCCCAATTATGATGCAATTTTGTAAATATACGCATATGAATATATGGAATTGTAGCTCAGTAACTCCCTTTAGAAGATTGTAACTCCAATTTATCAAATTGCGCGTTCGTTAATGGATGAAAGAAGAGATGTGGATGAGAAAGTATTAATAGTGTGGGCTCCTACAATAGAAACACTATTTGTTCATTTTGCGGACTTCCTTGATTGTTGGGATTGAGAATAGTAAGAAATAAAAATTTAATAATCACAGTTTCTAAAATTTGCAACATGCCAAATCGTTTTCTTTTATGCCATGTTTTCCAGGTATACATAATTTCACTTTCTGTATCTGGCAACATATATTGTATAATTATAATTTCGCTTTTTGTATTTGGCAGCGGTATTTGTAATTGCATTTCGAATTTCTAAAATAATAACCAGTCTTCCACTTACCATCTAAGTGTTCATCATCTAAGTATGCACATGCAATTTTCTGAAGCTTCGCCGAAAAGACGTAATAAATTCTTTTAACCGTGTGTTCGAATTCATTTATCTTTTGTCTCATTAATGAATTCAGCTAAACCTTTAAAGTTTTTAACAAAATATTATTTTAACTGGATGAATTACTACATTTTTTCTATACTTATTTCAGGAATATACTATTCATTATCTTTTACTTGCAATCAATATAAAGAATATTACTCTCAATATTATTATTATTTATTACTATATCATTATTATTATTTACTACTATATCATTATTATTACTTATTACTATATCATTATGATTACTTATTACTATATTGTCATTATTTCTTATTATTATATTATTTTTATATCTTATTAATATATTATTATTTTATATTTATTAATTTATTAGTTATATTATTAATGTTACTTAATTATTACTATTATTAACTAAAATATATAATCTTTTGGGTGTAAAACCCCAATTCATGACTAGTACTTTGCTTCTTTTGTCGTAATTTTCTTGTGTTTAGACAGGCATATTATAAAAATTAGATATAATGCTAAGTTGGCTATGGTGAAATTTTCTATTTAGGCGAAATCTCAAAGGTTTGACCGTAATGATTTATGCTTCCGCAACCTTCTTATTTGATTCAAAGATGTCATTCGTGCGAATAAATTAATTTTCCATTGCTTGTAATTTTATTATATAAGGGAGGGTCTTTCATAAGGGGTAATGGACCATCGGAGAAATGTTATGAAGAAATTATTTGAAACAGATGTTTTCAACACAACCAAAGTTTTGAAGAAAACGAGCACTTTTCCATTGACATCATTTGCAGAACGTAAATGTGACCGTGTTCACTAGAGACTGTACTACCCAGATAGCAAATATCGTTCTTGAGACGTTCTGTACATCCTCAGGGACGTCCCAAGGACGATGTTTGCTATCTGGGAGAATAACGTGTTACTGTCTAGATGTTGTAGCCACTAAATCGTTGAAGTCAAGACCACTTCGAATTTTGTTTCTTATTTACACTCGTCAAAAAGAATGTTTCTTATTAATCGTTGAATCGTCAAAGATGTTTCCACTCGTCGAATGTTTCTTATTTGCCCTCGTCAAAAGAATGCTTCTTATTTACACTCGTCAAAAAGAATGTTTCTTATTAATGAGGGAAACAAGTAACGGATTAAATCAAATCAAACTTCTGTTCAGCACATTCCCAACTTCTTTTCAAAATACAAAAAAAATTGGAATTTAAATTACGGTTATTTTGTTTTCTGAGGTTTCTGACACAAAAACATAGAATCTTGGTTTCAGCCAAAACCTTGGACGTGACAAGAATTTATTTCGAAAATATTCCAAATATAAAAATAGATAATTCCATTTTAACAGAAATTACTATTTTGGAGCTCTTTAAATACAGATTATTTTGGGAGTTGAAAGAGCTTCCTTTAGACGATGTATTGAATATATTGCTGACAATCTGGATGAATTGACTGCATAATAAGATCGATGTTTGTGTTAAAATAACTGTACACAAGGAGAAAATACATAAAATTTAGTTTCATTTTAAGTAACTTTAAAATTTTATTTGCTGTTTTTTTCCAATCCTTCAATAAATGTTTAATTTGTTTTAAAACTTTAATGCTAATTTACTCATAAATGCAAGTACAGGGATAGGGGGATTTAAGTCATTTTCGGCGAATAAGTTAACATGTTAAACAGTATCAGTGGGAATGATACATTTATTTACTAACGTTTTCGTGTAGGTTTGTATACCGGTATGAGTATATGTGAAATTTAAATTACATTCACATATGAAAGTAAAATAATTTATCTTTTTATATACCTAAACACAAATACAATCTCTAAACCTTAATAAAATTGAATTGAGTGCCGAATGAAGGCTTTTATGGATTGAAGGATAGAATAGGCACCTAAAAAATATAGCCCACACGCTAGTCAGTAGCTCAAGAATTTTTCTTTGAAAAGCATTGTCTTTAATATCCATGTTAATCAATAATGAAAAATTATTGAATAATTGTAAATAAACAAGATTAAAATGACGCTTAAACCTAAATAACACTTGGCCCCTCTTATTGCGTGCTCGGAGTCCTAGACCCGTGTCTTCTTTGCCTGTACGTTAATCCGACACTGATAACGACATTCGAGACACCACCGAAAAGTTAACGCTATAACCAATCGTCGTTACAACCGAGTTCGTTTAAACCGAATCTGACTCTGGTTGAAAATTAATGGAGATTCAATTTTAAAATTCTTAATCATGTATGTCTTTCAGGAATTTAAACCTCTGTGAATTATTAATTTAACAGCAGGGCTGTCCTCAAAGGGTAGACGCTGTGTGCGCAGGTTACTCTCAAGAAATTTTGAAAAATACCGAGTACGTGCCCCATATTCTCAAGGTCTCAAGAAACTTTTTGTATTTTATGGTTTTCGGGCAACTTTTAACAAAGTTCAGCCTTCTTTTTCTTTTCTAGTCATTTACAAACTTGAATAGAAACAAATGAGGAAACGAACTCCTGTGAACCCCCCAAGCCTCAAAATAATATCCTGCGTACGACCAGGAGAGGAATGAAAAACTGATGAAAGTGGTAACCAATGGCGTAGCGTATGTTGCCAGAGCCTGAGTCAACTTAAGTATTTCGCCCACTAATACCCGTTAGCATTCCCTTTTACGTATTGAAATTTTGCGCCCCTGAGAATTTTTTGACCCCCCCCCCAAACGCTTCGCCATCTTGGGCTTGGATAGACGATAGACGACCAGTCAAATGACAGTCAGCTCGGCGCTGTGAGGTCACCAAATCCAGTAACCCCGCAATTACAATACTCTTTAATTAAGACAGCACCGCATACTCTCAATAATTTTCTTCAGAACAGCTCTGTTTAATAGAAATCTTACACAGTGAAATCTGTCCACAAATCTACTGTCTATTAAGATACCCTGTCTATAACGGCAATAATACCCCCTCCCGGTACTGCAGATATAGAATGTATCATGTTCAAACTTGCCTATAATGACCAATTGGCTATATCCATATCTTTTTCCGGTCCGCTGAATATCCTTATGAACAGCTTTTTATATATATATATATATAGTAGGTTGTTTTGGATTTTGAAACTTTTCTTTCAAAATTTGAACTTGAACCTTGATTTTTGCAACGATATCTGCACCAAGTTCTCTGCTTTATTCCATTAAGTCTGTTTTCATTATCGTTATCTACAAAACGTATTTCTGTTTATTATATTCCTTAAAAACTAGTGGAAATATCAACATATGCATTACATAGTTATCACTAATGCGAAAAATATTATTCACTAGATATATACAAGTTTATTACATGTATTTAGCTGTGAATAGACAAAATATTTAGTCCAAGACTTATTGCAGCATTAATTATTAATTCATTTGATCCTGTCATTTGTAATATATAAACCGCTTCTGTTAATTTTAGAATAGATCTCTTCGTATGTAAATAAAAATAATACTATAAATATTATTCTATTTCATATTTTATAATAACACACATCTTTATGTTTAAATTGTGAAATGTTGAATTTGTTGTTGTGTAGAATTGCACAAGTTTGAACAAATAAACAATTAAAATAAATTATATAAAAGTTGTTATTATACTATATTATAATAACATTGTAAGATCGTTTAAAACTATAAATACGAAGGAAGAATCTTAAGCCCTGACGTAAAAATTGCTCTTAAAAAGATTTACAAGAATAATTTCGTGTAGAAAGTTATTCTTCTTACTTCATATTACATGTTTTTTGTATCCATGTTTGGTTTATGTTAGAATGAAAACAAAGGGTACCATCTGCGAAGTTAGGAAAAGCAAGTTTTGAGAAGTTGCAGAAACTAAATGTAACGTTATTTCCGCATGTTTCAAAACAAGGTCTCTAATGATCCTATAAGACATTGAAAAATAGACCACTTTCTCCTGTCAGAACCAAGGAGGCTGGGAAACATATTACTGTTGATCGGAAAAAGAAGAAAAAGAGATTTGCGTGTACACAGATGAAAAGAACCTACGGAAGAGGTTTGCAAACATAAAATGAGGCCTACTTCACCAAACGACAGAGCTGCAATTCGCCATTTACCGCCAAGGAATATTTTATTGACTGAGCAGAAGCGCCAAGAACGCTGTAACAAAACTTTTTCCGATTCGCCTGAAGAATAAAAACTTGGTATTATTTAGTTTAAACGCAGAAGTAAAAGCAAAACGTACATTCATGTGGCCCCACATCCTGAAGCGAGCCCCCAGGCCATGATCTTTAGAGGGCCCGCATCTACCGCCAAGTTTTGAGGCATCACTATGATACACAGGATTTAGGATTAAATAAGTTTGCGCGCAAATGCTGACACTAAACTAATATTCATATTTATTACATAAAACTTTTAAGATTGACATGTAAAAAACTTATATTAATCATCATCATCATATTCAACCATTATCTATCCACTGCTGGATGAAGGTCTCTCCAAATGCTTTCCACACAAGTCTATCCTGAGCAATTCGCTTCCACGTCACCCCAACCTGTTTTCTTATTTCATCCACCCATCTAGTTTGAGGACGTTTTCTAGGTCTTCGGTGGTCTCTTGGAATCCAGTTCAGAATTTCTGTTGTCCATCGTTGATCAGTTCTTCTTGCAATATGCCCAGCCCATCGCCATTTCAGCCCTTTTACTTTAACAATGATGTCCTCTACTCTAGTTTGCTCTCTCACCCAAGTGTTCCTTTTCCGATCTCTCCTAGTTATTCCAAGCATGCACCTCTCCATGCTCCTTTGCGTTGTCTGTAACTTTCGTATTGCTCCAACTGTTAGACTCCATGTCTCTGATCCATAAGAGAGGACTGGCAATACACACTGGTTGAAGACCTTTCTTTTTAGACACAAAGGCAATTTCCCCTTCAGGATAAAACTGTTTCTTCCAAATGCACTCCAGCCAAGTTTAATACGTCTGTTGAGTTCTTTCATAATGTTGCCATCCATTGAAATCAGCTGGCCAAGGTAAATATATGAATCAGCAATTTCTAGCTCAATGTTGTCAACTTGTATTTTTGTTTCCTCTACGAAATTATTGAACATGATCTTAGTTTTTTGTAGGTTCATCTTGAGTCCAACTTCTTTACTTCTAGTTGAGAGCTCCTGTACCATGTCTTGGAGTTCTGATGGGTTCGTTGAAAAAATAACAATGTCATCAGCAAACCGCAAATGATTTAAATATTCACCATTTATTTTTATTCCCCTGTTATTCCAATTTATCTGCTGAAAAATCATCTGTAAAGCTGAAGTAAAAAGTTTTGGAGAAATGGTATCTCCCTGCCTCACACCTTTACCAATTTTAATAGTTTTGGTATCTTTATGTAACCGAAATTTTGCACTTGCATTTTTATACACACATTTCACCATGTCAATGTACACATCCTCGATGTCTGCTGATCTTAAAGAGTTGATGACTGCTGACGTTTTAATAGAGTCAAAGGCCTTCTCATAGTCAATAAATGCCACACACAATGGAAGTTCATATTCATGTGTTCTTTCAATTAATTCTCTTAATACTTGAATATGGTCCACTGTACTGAATCCACTTCGAAATCCAGCTTGTTCTCTTGGTTGAGCTGCATCTAATTTTTTCTGCAGGCGATGTGTTAGCACTTTTGTGAAGATTTTATAAATAGCAGGTAACAAGCTAATTGGTCGGTAATTTTTCAAATCCTCTTTATCACCTTTTTTATGCAAAAGAATTACTGTTGCAGAATCCCATTGGTTTGGTATGTTACCACTGTTAAGACATTTGGTAAAGAATTTTGCAAGTATGTCTTCTACATGTTCTCCAGCTTCTTTTAAGATATCTAATGTAATGCCATCATCGCCAGGGGATCTTCCTTTCTTCATACTTTTTATTGCAAATGCTACTTCTTCTTTTAAGATTTTAGGAGCTGTTCCTTCGACTATCTCAGAGTCTTCGTTTAATCCACTGTTTCCTTCATATAGTTTTCTGTAGAATTCTTCAACTCTTCTAAGTATTTCTTCCCTATTTCTTGTTACGGTGCCATCCTCTCCTTTTAATGCAATGATGTGTTTCTTCCCAACAGACAAACTTCCTTTAACAACCCTAAGGCTCTTGTTATTTTCAATGGCTTTCCTTACTAGCTCACAGTTGAATTTTCTTATGTCTTCTTTCATGCTTTTGCGCAGAGTTTTACAAAGTTCTATGTACTCAATCCTGGAACTGGTATTTCGATTGTCCACCTTCATATCTCTTCGCCTTTTCATGAGCTGTTTCGTCTTCTCAGATAATTTGCTATTGTGCTTTTTACAGGTTACACCACCAATTTCCCCAGCAGTTTCAACTATTGTCTTAACAATGTTTTCATTTGCTTCTGAGATATCACTTTCATCAATAAGTCCTTCCAGTGCAGAAAAGCGATTTTTTAATTCCAACTTGAATGCCTCGGTATTTACTTTCAGTTTCATTAGATCCACCCTCTTACTTACTTGTTTCCTAATGAGCTTCTGTCGTTCTAATTTAGTATTTAAGTGCACTTTACATCTCACCATTCGATGATCACTTCCAGTATTAAATCTGTTCAGTACACTGCAATCTTCAATAATTGATTTCTTGTTTGCCAGGATATAGTCAATTTCACTAGTTCCCCCATTTGGGTGTTTCCATGTCCATTTTCTTTGCGGTTTCTTCTTAAAAAATGAATTCATGATGCTAAGGTTTTCAGCTTCTGCAAATTCGATGAGTTGATCGCCACGTTCATTCCTTTCCCCATATCCGTATTTACCAACCGATGTCTCTCCTTGTTCCTGTTGTCCAATTCTTGCATTGAAATCCCCCATGATGAGCTTGATATGTTGTTTCCCCTTGGTATGTAGCTGTTTGATTTCTTCATAAAATTCTTCAACCTCCTCGTCGGTATGGCTTGATGTTGGTGCATATGCCTGTACTATCTGAAGTTGGTATCGCTGGGTTAGTTGAACAACGAGCCTCGCTGCTCGATCTGACGTGCTTTCGACTTCAAGAAGGTAGTCTTTAATTCTTTTGTTGATTAAGAAGCCAACACCACTTGTTCTTCCAGTTTCCGTTCCTCTATAATAAAACAAATGTCCACTTTTAAGTTCCACCAACTCTTCACCTTTTCTTCTAACTTCACTGAGTCCTACAATGTCCCATTTGATCTTGTCAAGTTCTTCTTCCAATTCTTGAAGTTTTGCTTCAGAAGCAAGGGATCGTCCATTATACGTTGCCAAGGTCAATAACAAACGGCAGCCTGGGCCATTCCAGTGATTCTTAGCACCCCCTGCTTTCATGCCACGCTGACCGCTGCCTTGATCAGGAGCACTCCAGCACCTGGAGACTAGGGGCCATGGTTTTTGGTGTATTAGCATATTGGAGGAATTAGCCATCATTTCACCACGCTGGCTAGACGGGTTGGTGAATTAGCCCTCCCCTTCCGCCTTTCCATCCGTGCAGCAAATATTAATTTGCCTCTTGGATAGAAAGCCCAGCCTGCACCACTTGAAGGCGGGGTAGGACACTAGGTTACTGGCCCGGCCGGTTCCACACATCGTCACATACGTTCAGCGTGTGGGTCTCCTTCCAGTTAGATACCAGCAACCCTTTTGCAGGC
>QLNU02014176.1:37402146-37424107 GCA_006491805.2 Dysdera silvatica | reverse complement strand
GTAAGCATTTTTATAATTAATCGTTTCTTAAACATTTTTATGACTTACCGTTTCCATAATTTTTTATTGCAGTTTCAATCAATAGCGCACCCATGATTTTTGCTCAGGGGAGAGTCGAGAATGTAAAAATATTTTTTTAATGCACCTAAAAGTTCATTATAGAGCTTTGCGGGATATTTCACCGCGTCTGTTTTTAAAAAAAAAAAAAACACTTAAAGATTCATTCCGTGCTATGCGAATCATCCTCAGAAAATTCTGGAGAAGTCTTCGTGAATGCATTCACCTAAAAGTTGTTAATTTTTATGTAATTTAAAAATGTAATGTAATTTAAAAATGTAATGTAATTTAAAAATGTAATGCAATTTAAAAATGTAATGTAATTTAAAAATGTAATGCAATTTAAAAATATAATGTAATTTAAAAATTCATTAAAAAAACGTTGTAAATTTTCAGCCTTTGGAAGCGGCTGGATCCATTCCCCCCCCACCTCCCAGTGGGTACGCCATTGGTTTTATTATATGGATTCTCCCGATTTAATGATTATTTTCACTGGTCATTTGAAATCGTTAAATCGAGGTTAGACTATATTTGCATATTCCTTAATAGAAATTCTAAAAACTTTAAGAAATGAATGACATTTTTTACTCAGTAATAGGAAACGGCTAAAGGCCATTCCTTTCTCAATTTCCAAAAATGTATGTCATTCAAAGATCGATCTAGGCCTTTAGGATGACCTTTATAATATTAGCTTAAAACGTATTAATAAGTTTTTATAATTTTATACATGATATATGTCAAAAATCTTACATTGATTTATAGCGCTTCGCAAACCAATAGCATTGAGAACTACTTCAGCAATGACTAAGTTAATATCATTTTTGATTATTTACTTACAATATCTACAAAATCTAGCAACTTATTCTAAAAATTTTTAATTATTTGATGCGTATTTTATACATATTCTCATTTTTTCATCCAATAGTGTATTAAATGTAGATGATTATTTTTTATATAACTATACAATTCTCAATATATCTGTATAATATTTAAATAAATCTCTCAAGTTAAATTTCTTTCTGTTCATTTCGTTCTCTAAGCTTATGCCTTCAGAGCGGTACAATTTTTCCGGAAAACAATTATTACCAGCCTTCAGATCCATTTATCAATAAATGTTTTTTGACAGAAATATGATAAAGCACCTTCTATACATTTTTCCTTAAATATAATCTCTTCCTATTCAAAATGCATTACTTAAAGTGCTTAGAAAAATGATAACGAAATAGAACGATGAAATACATTGAAGAATTTTGCCCTGTTTTTCTTCGTTTTAAAGAAATTACTACTTTTATTTTACTTTACTTCAAATTTTGTTAAATGACGTAAGAATTCTGTTGCTTATTATTGGTTTTAAATATAATCATTTTGCGTCTATTAACTCATGATTACCTGTGCACTGGGAGACTTGCATAAGTCGCTATTTATTAAGCTTGCTATTATTTAAGCTATTTGTTAACCTTACCACACGTTCAGCAGAGCGATGTCTGGAATATGGCATCATCAAATTTTTGAAAATACCTTTCCTTAAAAGAAGCATATTTGAAGACCCGCCCATCTCTCCTCGACATTTCTCATTGCAAGTCTGGAAGAAAAGGGCGACCTTTTTCTCATGGCATGAGAATACCGACCATGCGTTCGCTTCTAAATTGCAAACTTCGATTTACGTTTGACATATGAAAGGTTTTCCCCTAAATATAGACTTCTCTTATTCGCTCTTTGTTATCAGCAACTCAGATGAAATATTAACATGACTAAGCTCTAGCTCACACACACAGATGATATTAGCTGTTTAAAAAGTTTCGGGAAAACAGAATTGAAGAATATTGCATTTTTTAGTTTGGAGTTTAAGAAGCTTATGGAAAATATGATTAAAGTAAAAGATTAATATTAACCAAATTATAAATATAGACATACCTTTACCATACACAACATATACGCATCGTTAAAACAAAAATAGTAATTTAATAAAATTATATAGTTTTATGATGTCTAGTAATGATAAAAAACTTACATCAAATAAGTCTAGTAATGATGAAAAACTTACATGAAATAAGTCTAGTGATGATAAGTAAATAACATAAAATAAGTCTAGTAATGATAAGTAAATAACATAAAATAAAATCTAGCATTGATATATGTGTATTGTATTGATAAATAGAAAATTCTAGTCATTATAAGCATAGGCGCCCCTATGGGGGGCAGAGGGGATAGATCCGCCCAGTAGTTCAAAAATTTTATTTGCCTAATTCTGCTATGCATTTAGTTTCAAAAGTTTTACAAGTACATTTTAAAATAAGGTACTTTTTAGCTCATTACTAATTGTCAAACGGTATCAATTACTTTTGTAGCATTTTAGTATCTTGTACATTCACTAAAATGTTTGACAGTCTTGAGAAGAAAGTAATAATTTTTCTCAGTTCCCCACGACAGAAGTGCTCATATAGGCGCGCATGACGATAAATGAATAAGAAAATGTCATTGATAAGTAAATGAGTATATGTCGACAAAAAGCAAGTGTAAGTAAATAAATGAATGTTAATGACATAAATAAATGAATACTAATGATATAAATAAATGAATGTTAATGACATAAACACATGGATGTTAATGACATAAATAAATGAATGTTAATGACATAAATACATGAATGTTAATGACATAAATAAATGAATGTAATGACATAAATGAATAAATGTTAATGACATAATAGATGAATGTTATGACATAATAGATGAATGTTATGACATAAATTAATGAATGTTAATGACATAAATAAATGAATGTTAATGCCATAAATAAATGAGTCTAGAAATGGCAAATAAATGATATAAACATCAAGCTCAGTACTACGTTTTAAAAAGTAGGTTTTGCTGGAAGATGACAGCTGTGTGGGCGGACTTGTCCGCCCCTGAATGCGATAGTTGAGTTTTTTTCCTCATAAGAACAAAATAATATTCTTCAAATGGCGAAGTTATCCCTCCCCAAATCTCCATTGTGTAAAATGCTTTGTACGAAATATAGAAAAATTAGATAGAACAGAATATTAAAAGGATCCTGATTATTATGAATATTATTTCTGAAATACGGTTGTGGGCAGTAGCGGCCCTAGACGTTACGGGGCCCCGGGCCATTCACTTTTACGGGACCCTAATATTATGGAAAGGGGCTTTACCGGTGACTGGGAGTATGAAATAGACCCCAGAGAAAAGAGGAATTTGAAAAATGAACTCTTTAAAGCAAGGTTTTTAAACCCCTTGACGGGAGAAGGTAAAAAGTAGTTTTATCTTCTTATGGTTGTGTTAATAACAAGATGTGTTAAACAAGGTGAATGTTGTTAATAACAATAATCTTAATTTGACAAAAGGATATAACAAATGAATAATAAGAACAATAAAGATCATTTTAGCGTTATTAAAATTCGAATAAATTACGTTTACGTTTTATAATGAATGGGAGTCTACAATTTAATGACAAACAGTTTACATTACAACTGCGCGATAATAGCGGTGCCCTGGGCAGTTGCCCGGCCCTGGAGCCGCCTCTGGTTGTAGCATTAACGATTTTTTTTTTCTTTGGGCTTTAATCTGCATTACACAAATCGTCTGTGAATTTGTAAAAGTAAAAGTAAAAACGTGAAATGAAAATCTCAATATATAAATTCTAAATAAGCAGATCTCCTTAGAAAAACGTGCACAATAAAGATTTGTAGAAAAATACCCGCGGTTTAGAGCGTCATAGAGAAACAAACTGGCTCTTTTAGATTATACTAAACAAAGTCATCCAAACTTTCATCTTCAGAGTATACTAACAAGATGCGTCGATAAATGAAAATCAATAAAAACAATCATCGATTTCCATGTAAATTTCCTTTCGCAATATTTCGGAAATGAGATTCCTACCATATTTCATGCAATGCTGATTACAATTTGTTAATTACTTCGTAATGTTGTATTAATAATCGTAATAAGCAAACAGAAAAATGGTGAAATAAATATGATAAAATGCAACTAAACTTTCGACGCCCCCACTCTCATTTGGTTCATGCAAGGAAACCTTCGTAGTTGGCTGAGAAGGAAAAAAGCGTGCCACGTGTACTCAAACTGAAGATGAACCAGCGTTTTCCAAGTTATTGTCACAACGCCTTGACTGCTGTGACACGGAACACTCAGTGATTCCGCGGGTGACGTTGCTTCCTTTATTTCTATACTGTCTTCATTGTCGTTTACGTAAATTTTAAACAATGATTAAAATTCTAAAATACACTAGAAATGTCTAGGTTCAGAAATTTTGTCTTTAAGAATATATGTTCGATGAACATAACCGATATCGATTGTTGTGTTCAAAAAGAGTGTTCTTTATTGCCTAGCTTGAAGGAGAAACATAAAAACGAGATAGCTTTTTGCTATTTAACATTGTGTAAACCAAACAGTTTTTCATTGCTTACCATAATCGATGAATTATGGCAAAACATCTTTTCTTATAATCGATATTTTCTCCATCTGAAACAGAAATGAATATTCTGTTTTCTTCTTCTTTATTGGAACTTTTTTCTCTCATTTTTTTCTTAAGATCGCGTAAAATTAATTAGAACATTTGTTTAATTAACTTCGCGGTTGAAATCAGAAACCGCTTTTTAATCTAGGCTTCAAAACCTACTGCAATAGATTTTTTCTCTCCAACTTGAAAAATGAAATTTACCCGTTTGATAAGAAAATTATTGCAGGGAAATGGTTTTCTTTATTTAAATTAATTTTGCCGCGCGAGTATAAAGCATCAAGTCTTATTAAATGTTTTAATTTTTTTGGTGTGAAATTTGCTAGTGCGTCATGCAAAAACCAATTTTATATTGGAGAGCAATATTTTGTATGTTTTTTAAAGGTTCAAACCGACGTGAAAAGGATTTGGCGTAGAAATTTTTGTAACATATAACAAATGCTCATTAGTGTAAAAGAAATGTAATTTTCATTCAAATTTGAGAGTAAAAATTTGCTTCGCATACATTCGTATATACGCTTACAAAACTTCCAAACATTTTTAAGGATACCTATTTGAAACTTCTGTATCTTTCATAATTCACATTTTTTTCTATGAGCGCGCTGTATGCATGTTTATTTTTAAATACTAACAAATATACTAGGTTAATAATGCACATCAGCACCTTAAGAAGGGCATTTCTTCTGGATCCATCGAGAATATGTTTTCGACAAACTTAACTCATCAAACCTCTTCATTTTCATGCTGTTATATCCCTCCATCAAATCCTATATTGATATGTTTATGCTACGCTCTGTATCTAAGGTAGCAGATAGGTGATGACAGAGTATGGCAAAAAAGAGTTTCAACCGTAACTTTGTAAGAAAGCAAAACGTAAACATTGAGATAAACATGTTTAATTCGTACGCCAGTTAATGTTTACGCCAGATATTGATCGAATTTATTTAATTTCTTTTGCTGATATTTACGTATAATTGGTTGTTTTGCAACCATACTTAACACAGGTCCTGAAAATTCCGTTACTGTTTCTAAAGCTGTTGGTTGTAGTTCAAATTCCTGTCGCGGGACGTAGTGTTAGTATTGCTGCTACCATGCGGCGATGAGGAAAACGTATGTAGATATCTCTGCCACCATGTGCCTATAGGCATAACCTCTCGTCCTAGCTCATCGATGAGGCGTTTATTCTAGGTTTCTTCCTTGGTATTCCAATGTGTGAGACAGCTTATGAACTTACGGAAGCGCAGACGCAGACACCGCCGTAACTAATGACTCTACTTTATTAGTGCTAAAATTTACGTTGTGATGAAAACAGTATAAGAACTTCGTATCGCCGGATCGGGGCAAACTCACATAAGATCGTGAAGACACATATCAGGTGGGAACTATAATGGCTGGTAACAATAATAACGATGGAAAGATGGCCAGGTCCCGACACTGGATCCAGAGCAAAGGGCGTGTGTCCTCACAGCCCGTTCTCCCGCGTCTCTCTCTCCACTCTGAAGATGCTAACACATCCCCCTTCCTTCAGAAATTTCTAAAGGGGTCTGTGTTTCGTAAAATTAGGATGGGGTATGACGACATGTCACATGCCTTCCCCTCCGAATTAAATCGCTGTGAAAGGGATATATTCAATACCTATCAAAGAGATGTAAAAAACTTCCTTAATTCGTTCGGGCCCTATCCTTTTACATTGGACAATATAATATTTTAAAATGACAAAACAATTTCATTAGTAGCGAGAGCACGGTTTCACAATTACGAGAATAACATTCTTTGATAACAAAAGCACAAGAAAAACAATCACGATCATCAATTATTTCATAGTGACAAAACTAAGTCCTATAAACAATAATCAAATTTTCTCAAAATAAACTACAATTTCTTGAACACAATTTACCATTTCTCGAGCACAGTTTTCTACTACTAACTCAAGTCTTTCAATAATTGCAATTGAAACAAAAAATAGATTCTAAAATTTCACAATAACATATAGAATTCCATAGTGATCAGAGCAAGATTTCATTTTTGGCAAAGGCAATCTCTTATGGTATAGAAAATGGGTAAAATGTTCCTATTAATGAATAACAAATTAAAAACAATATTTCATAATAACGCACAATTTCCCGATAATATGTTCAGAATCACAATGATGTACATAACCTAGTGATATACATGTAGTAACCATTATCTCATGATAACAAATATGTTATCCTGAAAAAATTATAATGGGGAATACAGCTTCTATAGTTGGAGAAGACATATTTGAATAATCAAAAGATATATCTGAATAAGGAATGAAAGATATATCTCAATAATGAATAAAGATATATCTGAATAACGAATGAAAGATATATCTGAATAACGAATGAAAGATATATCTGAATAACGAATGAAAGATATATCTGAATAACGAATGAAAGATATATCTGAATAATGAATGAAAGATATATCTGAATAACGAATGAAAGATATAATTTAGCACGAATGAAAGATATATCTGAATAACGAATGAAAGATATATCTGAATAATGGTCGAAAGATATATCTGAATAATGAATGAAAGATATCTGACGAATGAAAGATATATCTGAATAACGAATGAAAGATATATCTGAATAACGAATGAAAGATATATCTGAATAACGAATGAAAGATATATCTGATAACGAATCAAAAGATATATCTGAATAACAAATGAAAGATATATCTCAATAATGAATAAAGTTTTATATTCACTTATCATAAGTGTTTCCAATTATTTCCACAACTGAATACATTTACAATTATGCAAATATGACTTGGTAATTTAACACATCATTTCTTGTGTGTGTGGACATCCTGAACATAAAAATCAGAATGCATAGAGAAAAGTTGACATTAACAAAAAAATTGTAACTATCATGTGTGAATGCAATTCTTTATAAAACCCTGCTTAATACATACTGTTATATATACCATTTTTTCCTAGCTAACATTGCTTAACACGCAATGTTGTTTGATACATTACATTTTCTTTTCTCCTAAATAATTTTTCCCGGGAGTATTGGCCCATGTGTTTGGATACTTCGGTCATATTTTAGGCAAGTGGCCTGTATTTCCATTTCCCTTGCTTCATGGAAGCAAGGTAAATGCATCTAGCATGCGTGTACAATATAGTTGGGTTACCCCCTTTCGTAACTTTTCCGCATACGTCGTTAAATGTTTGGGTGAGGATATAAGGCCCGGTCCACTCTACATTCCGACTGTCTTGCATAATCTTTCTCCAAGAGAAAGCCATCTGTCCTGGGTCAAATAACCTTTTGCGTGTCCTGTCTCTAGAAAACGTCTTTCGCTTTCTTTTAAACTTTGGGCCACCATTAACCCCTCTGAAACTTTGCGGTTTATTGTTTCTCTTCTTTTGCATTGCTCTTTCACCTTCTGAACTGCCTGCGGGCTTGATGATAGGGGAGTTAGTTCATAAGCATCTATTTCACATCCCTTTTCACTGTCCCCTTCTGTCTCATAGAGGTCGGGTTGACACATAGGCTGAGTTCTCCACGCAAAGTATGTGTGGTCGTTATCAACTCTCTTTCTAACTTCACACTTTGCGGGTTGATCCTTTCTTAAAGTGTGGGGTTTTCTGTCCCTTAGCTTAGGGAGTACAGTTCTCCCTTCTAAAGTTCCCGGACGCTTAATGAGGGGGGGGCGCAAATTTGACCACCCGTGTCTGTTTCTAACTCTTCTTTCCCGTCTTTTTCTTCTTTGTAGGGTGATGCTGACCCCGCATTCTGTGGGCCACATATGCAAAGTCGTTGTCCTGCCTTTTCTTCGACGTCGTTGTATGCAGCTGGCTGGGTGTTTTATTAAAAGAGGGATGCATTCTATTTGTAAGATTTTATTCCCCTTTGCCTGTATCTTTGGCTGGTATAGATCTCTCCTTCCATGAGTTTTGAAGATAATTTTCTGCCCCTGCGTATCTGCAGTGGGGGGTGACGGATTCTTCTTCCCCCTGGTTTATTGCTTGCAAAGGACACAGTTCCTGCTTTGAGTAAATGGCACCTCGGTCGCAAGTAGTTTCTTTTTGTCTGTGGGGTTCCTCTTCTTGACACTCAATATTCCCTTTAGCATTTTCACTTCCTTTTCCCAAAAGTAAAAGAAACTCTTCCCATCTTTTTCCTTCATATTTAATAACGTATCTTCCTTTGGTTTGGTATAGCGTTCCCGAGAGGGTAAAATCATTAATTTCTTCCCTTACTCCCTGTACTGCATCTGAGAAGAGGGGTATGCGTCTGTTGTACGAACAGTCGTTTTCGTTTACGCATGGCTCTGTGGTTTGTGAAACATAACCCTTTCGAAGTGGAATTTCTCTTTCAAAGGTTTTCTCTGCCTGCGGGCGTACATCAGCTTTATTTGCTTGATGAAATTTAGGATCCTTAGAGTTTGAGGCTGGTATATTCCCTTCCTTTAATCCTGATCCAAGTTGGGAATCGATTATGTTTGGTGTTCGTTCCTCTGGGTAGGAGAATTGCGGGAAACCCGACGCTCAATGTCTGTCCTATAATCGTCCCTCAGTTGTTGCTGTTTGAATTCCATTTTTTGTAATTGCACTTTCATCATTCGGATTCTGGCTACCTCAAGTATTTTGGCTCTTTGAGTGGCCGTTAACGGCTCGGCACCAGGAGGTCAATGGCCAACAATTTTTGTCACTCCCCGCAGAAGGTGTATTTAGATCCATAAGTAAGGATTTTTGGGATCTTTGTCTACGGAGGAGAGGGAATTTCTACTTGGTTTTATCGAATTTCGGCCCCATTTGTTTTTCCCTTTTTTAAGAAAACGGGGAATTCTCCTTCCTTTATAGGAAACTGATGAGTATGCTTATGTAACATGCAAAATTAGCGTGTGCGCGGTACATGAATTTAACCAATGGATATAACCGGCAATTAACATAGTTTCTCTCCAGAACAAAATATACCAAAAACGTGCAAATATTTGAAGAATAAAAATATGATATTTGGCGATGTGTTCATGTAAACAATTTCCTGCTCCTTTAAATATTATCACGCTCGCATGCACGTAGTTGCTTCATGGGAAGTCACGTAGCAATTTTTGTAAAATATCGCGCATACAGCAAACTAAGCGAACACAAATATTTCGCTAATTAGCATAGCCACCATTTATATATGACTGCGGATTAATATAGAAGATACCAATTTCTTAATTAGTATATTAGAAATGTCAACTTTTGTATTAATTCGTGCCCCTTAAATGATTATGAATTAAGTCTACACATATTATTCCACCTTAATCATACAATATACTGCTGATAATTTCAGTTGCTTCATTACCCCATGTGGTAGCATCTAATTGGTGTAATTTTCACTGGGGGTAATGCTGGAGAAATACTACTGGGATTACAGCGCCGCCCCCGGCGGCCACCCTTCCCAATGAAACCCTTGCAAAAAGAAGAAGAAGAAGGAGAAATACTAATTTAAGCTAACACCATCATCATCATCACTTGCTCATTTACCTTTAGCCAATGATGACGGCAACGCTCGTTCAATATACCAATAAGAATCATTCGTTAATGAATGTAACAAACTAATTATTGCATGCAAATAAATATGTAATCCTATTACACTTTCTGAAACACAGACCAACATATGATATGGAAATATGCGCATGCAAAACTTTTGTTTAACGTTGGGCATGAATTGTCTAGAGTCCGTGGACGATTTTCATACGGCATGATGTTTGTTATTGGCCAATATAGAAATCTCTTACGATTTGCAGGCTTGTTTCCCTCTTAATAAGTAGATACGGGAACAACGGGTTGAACGTTCAGGTACGATAACTGCGGGAAAGTCCGTGGAGAAGTCCATGGGACGTTGTTAGTCCGTCTTATGATTACGTGTATGTACGAAAGCTGAAGCAAAGCGAAGTCCGTGCGACGCTTTTCCTCGCTGTTTCACAAGATTTGGGGCCCGCTGCTACCAATGTCTCGGGGAGGTAGTGTTAGTATTGCTGCTGCCATTCGGCGGTGAGGAAAAAGTTAATGCAGATATCGCTGCCACCATGGCACAACCTCTCGTCCTAGCTCGTCGATGAGGCGTTTATTCTAGGTCTCTCCCTTGGTATTCCAATATGTGAAACAGCTTATGAACTGACGGAAGCACAGACGTAGACACCGCCGTAACTAATGACTCTACTTTATTAGTGCTAAGGTCTACGTTATGGTGACAACAGTATAAGAACGTTGTATCGCCGGATCGAGACAAACTCACATAAGATCGTGAACATATATATCATGTGGGAACTATAACGGCTGGTAACAATAATAAAGATGGAAAGATGGCCAGGGCCCGACACTGGATCCAGAGCAACGGGCGCATGTCCTCACAACCCGCTCTCGCGTCTCTCCACCAAAAATCTGAAAATATTCCTTTGCTAACATATCCACCCCCTTCCTTCAGGAAATTCTGAAGGGGTCTGTGTTGCGTAAAATTAGAATGGTGTATGACGTCACGTCACAATTCCATTGATCACTATGGGAAGGAAACAAATTCGACACCTAGCACAGGTTCTAAGAAGATTAGTGCTACTTCAGAAGTTGTTGGTTGTAGTTCAATTGCTCATAATGCTACATTTACTATAATCAGCAATAATATGTGGAGCCAACTGTTGAAGGATCTTGCATGTCCTGAATGTGGTGCTGCAAATCTCACTGTCTACAGTGACAAAATGTGCCAATATTGCAGCAAATTAACTGTTGTTTGCCTATACTGTCAACACCATTTGCAAACAACATTTTCAAGCCACCATTCTAGTTCATCGAAGCAATTCGATATCAATATGAAAATAGTCGAGGCATTTTTATCCGTGGGTAAAGGCCAAGCAGTGCTGGAATCTTTTTCGTTGGTATTGAATATTACAACGATGGACAGAACAACTTTTTCTAAATGCTTGTCCATGTTAGAAGAGGAAGGTCGAAATATAAAAGTGGAAATTCTTCAAATCGCTAAGAAAATTGTGTTTGAAGAACACCGTTTATTGAAAGGAAACAATATTGGCCATATTTTAGATATCGCTGTCTCATACGATAGGACATGGCACAAAAAGGTCACTCTTCTTTATGTGGGCTTGGACTTGTTATAGATATTTTGACCGGTCTTGTTATTGATTATAAACTGCTGTCTAAGTATTGCTCAAAATGTACAGCAGCAGCAAGAGATGTCGGTGAAAATATCTCAGAATTCAATTTCTAGTTCGAAAGGCACAAGCTGAGTGAAGAATATGAAAAGAACTTCGAAAAGTCAGCAAATGCCATGGAAGTCCATGTTGCCGAAATAATTTGGCAACGATCGATCACAGAATGCCACATGAGATACGTAACTATTTTATCGGATATTAATGCAAGAAAATTTTTGGACTTGCAGAAACGGAATGTCTATGGAGATTCAATAATTCTTCGAAAAGAGGAATGCCTCAATCATATATCAAAAAGGATATCAACTACTCTGCGAAATAAAGTTCAAGCTTGGAAGATGAAAGGCGTTACCTTAGGTGGAAGGAAAAGGGGCAGCCTCCAAGAGACACGATATCCAAGTTAGCCAACTTTTATAGCAGGGCAGTAAAGGACAATTTTCCCAATGTGAAAATGATAAAGAAAGCTATTTCTGCTACCTTACATCATTGTATGTCTACGGACAAAAATCCATATCATATTAACTGTCTGTCCACAAGGTCCAAGCTCATGTTGTTTTTACAATAGAGCGATTACAAACATTAAATCACCGAAGAGTCATACTAATATGGAGATAGCGATGAGACGGACGGTGGTGTCCAAAATTTTACCAATATATCAACGGCTTGCATCGGAAGAAATTCTTCGCAGATATTGTGCAGGTTCGACTCAAGATGCAAATGAAAGTGTGCACAATATTATATGGGAAAAGTGCCCAAAATAAGTTTTCGTTAGCAAGAAAAGATTCGATTTAGCAACTTTATCCGCGGTAAGTGAATACAACATGGGTGTAGTGAATTTAAAGGAAATCAGGGTGAAAAACAAAAATAAAATTTCAGAAAATTATTCCAAAGACATTGCTTCGAAAAAAGACAAGTGGCGCATAGCACTTAGTGAGGGGTATAAAATCGCCAAAAGCAAAAAGGGATAAAAAAGGGGATTAAAAATTCTGCCTTGAAAATGAAAAAATCCTGCAGGAAATTTTTCCCTTTGGATAGTATATTTAAATTGCAGGTATTGTAACTCTTTGTAAATATAGTGAAACGTGTAAGTTGGAAACTTCGTTAAACCTCTAAATTTCCGCAAATTTTTTCCCCATCCAATTAAATTCTGGTATACGCAATTTTCCCTGTATTTTATTATTTTGTATATTGTGCCAAAATTAAATAATTTACTTTGTACCTCATCATAAATTATATTTTTAAATAGTCATATAATGCTAAATTTTACATTTTTTAACCATTTTTGTCTTTATACGTGTTTTCCTCAAAATGGCACTTTTCGCCTTTTTTGAATGCTCAAAATGTGCCTCGCGCGTGGTTTTTAATTGTATTGCCATCAAATTTGGCAGATATGTTCCCTGATTAGCAGTAATGAAAACTGGTTATTGATTAAGATAATAATTAATATTTATTCTCCGAATCCCTACTTAAAGGCTCGTATTGAGGAAAAAAAATTGAAAAAAATGACATATCATATGGTTAAATATTATTTTTTTTGGGGTATATAATTATTTCTCTCCAATATCCATATCCAATTTTGTTTAGATTACTATAAAGATTATGTAAAATTAAATTCAGCCATATTTGACAAAAATTCTAGCGCGAGTTGCGTTTTCAATTTTCCCAGTTATTATGATTTTTAATGCATAAAATATGCAATATTTAAAAAACTTTCATCATTATCCCAACTAAACTTTCCACAAAATTTATAAGTTTAATACCTTTATCAGTTACAAATTTGAAAGAAATCTAATGAAAACTTCAAAAGTTGATAAAAGGTCCACCATCCAATATTCCAACAATATTTGAATTGTTTATCAAAATCGATTACATCTTGAACATCAAAAAAAGCTTTACTCTCAAATCCCCATTGGTAACTTTTATCTATATTCATCGTTAAAATTTTCGGAACAGAGAAAAAAATGAAAAAAATGTGTTAAATTTTATCTTTGTCTACGTTTAATGGGTCTATTTAAATTTTGTTCAGAAACTTAGGAGAGAGAGAGAGAGAGAGAGTGAACTATCCAAATATCATTTTAGTACATGTACTAAGACACATTACTATACTTAGCAGGAATATACAGGGTGATTATAATTAAAGTTCAACATTCAAAAAGCTGTAGAAAAAAGAACCACTGCTCAAAATTACATGAAATTTGAACTGAATATACTCGAAGGAGGAGGAAATGGTATGGAATTAGAAAAAAAATAGTTCTAAATTTTAGCAATAGATGGCGCTTTAAGCGTCGTAATATGCAAAATAAAAGACGTATCATGCGCACGACACATTGCATTTGTTATAAAAACATGGGGTACATGGCGTTTTCCTCATATAGCGTCTGAGAAGCTCGTCATGACTCTCTCAATGAAGGATCGCGCTCTGCTTGTGAAGCTCTTTTACAAGAACGGTGACTGTGCGCCAGTAGCTCTAACGAAGTTCAGGACAGTAAAGGGTATGAAAAAAGGTTGTGGTCCGATGTCTGCCAAGGGTCTGGAGAAAATGATTAAGAAATTCGAAGAGACAGGTTCTTTTGAAATGAAATCTGGTAGAGGGAGGAAACCAATTGCTTCGACATCAGTAGAAGATGTGGCCACAAGAAGATGTGGCCAGGAAAAGACGAGTGGTGCAGTGCACGGGGAATTGCTTGAACTTTGGACATATCTGTGAGCATGATGCATAAAATTGTACGAAACATCCTGCATTGCTATCCATACAAAATTACCCATGTTCAGGAGTTGCTTCTTGCTGACCTGCCAGTAAGACACACTTTTGCTCTAGAATTTCTTGCTCGCATGGAATTGGACAATGAATGGCCATGGAACATTTCGTGGATCGACGAAGCCCATTTCCATCTCCAAGGACATGTCAATACTCAGAATTGCAGAATATAGGTAATGGAAAACCTGTTCTAACATGAACCAATACCTCTTCATTCTGCAAAGGTAACTGTGTGGTGCGGGTTGACACCATTGTTTATCGTAGGGCCATTTTTTTTCGAGGAGATGGGTCGTGCGGGTCCTGTTACCTGTACCGTCAATGGTAAACGCTATGAGAGTCTTTTGCGCAACCACGTCATTCCAACACTTCAACAGCGTGCATGTGTGGGTAGCATTTCTATGCAAGATGGTGCTCCTCCGCACATTGCAAAGCCAGTGAAGCAGCTGCTGAAGAGGCATTTTGAAAATGATAGAATTATCAGCCATCATTTTCCAACAGCCTGGGCATCAAGATCGCCTGATCTTAATCCTTGTGACTTTTGCCTGTGGGTTTACCTAAAAAGTGTTGTGTTCAGTAGTCCGATTGAAAAATTAGCTGAATTGAAGGCACGCATTGCGCAACACATTCACAACATGACCCTTGAGACAGTCCGATCTGTTGTGGAACATGCTGTTTATCGGTTTCAACTTGTGGGAGAAAACGGTGGACAGCATATTGAACATGTCTCGTGCAAGTCTGCCGATAATTAAAAACCGATTTCTTTGTTGCTTTTTATTCGGTTTTTGGTCACAGGACAATTAAAAACAGATTTTTCCTATCCGATGTGGTAAGACCTTGTCGCGGTGGATGGGCTTTCCACTAACAGTGCCACAACTGTTGAATGACTTGGAAGTCTTTTTTTTCAGTGAAAAAAAAAGAAAACGATACAGTCATGCATGTTGAAAAGTACAGTTGGTTTAACATGTAACGCACGCCATAGCTATCGTATTGCGATTCAAATGTCACTTGTAGCCGAACCCATTTACGTTATGACGCTTAAAGCGCCTTCTATTGCTAAAATGTGAACTATATTTTTTTTTCTTACGCCACATCATTTCTCCCTTTGTCGAGTATATCCAGTTCAAATTTCAGGTCTTTCTGAGCAGTGATTCTTTTTTTTACAGCTTTTTGAAAGTTGAACTTTAATTATAACCACCCTGTACATGATTAATCCACTGCTGGAATATTATTTATTTCCCATAAGTTACGTTAGCATCCGTCATAAGCTTTTAGTAACACTTTGTACAAAAAAAAATGAATCAATGATTTTTCTTCTGTGCGAGAATCTTTTTATATTGAATATAATTCATTATATGAATTGCTAATATTTTTTCAAAGTGTATGCACCTTTTTAAGAATATGGACATATCCTTTATGCATGATAAATATTTTCACACGAATATCTTTCTTGATTAAATTTATTTTAAATTTTCATTTTTCTTATCAACGAATCGCGGTCCTTTGCGAATGTGAACTGGGACGTTTAAGTGTAAAGTTGTTTGTTCTAAATGGGCATTAATCTGCGGTTTTAAATAGCAATGGCATTAGTTTTCATTGCTTTGTTGATTTTTTTCAAATGTACTAATACGTTAAAGCCAGCGAACAAGCAAGTTCCTCATTTAAGTTTATATTATTTTAAGCGCGAATTCTTTTATTTCGTTTTAATGCTTAGGTTGAAAGTGTTTGAAATTCATTCCTGCTTGTGTGCTAATAAACTGTTAAGTTGGCAAAGACGTCTTGCTTATTTACCTTGTAATGGTCAGTTACAACTCTAGAATTTTGCCTATGAGACTACAGAAGTTTGTTTGTTTGGCTTTTTTATGGCGCAAGAGCATCTGGGCTATACTGCGCCAACGTTCGGAAGACTACAGAACCAAAGAGTTGCGGTGAGGGGAAACTAAGTGTCATAATGCTCTTTACAATAAACAAAAATGGGTAAAATATATTCAGTAAAATTAGGAAATAAAAGCATTTTTCATTTAAATAAATTTCACAGATTACGAAAACTTGATACAATTGACAAACAAATCAGCTTTATTTCTTGATAAGCGAAACTTTTATATAAATATAGTGTTAAAAAGAAGTGCCATTAGATTTTCAAATTCTTGTTTAGTTTTAACAATCACTTTCTTGAAATTTCTCAAGTCTTTATTAAAAATTAATGTATCAGCATTGCATATACAATTTGGCGTTTATTTGCCAACGAAATTTCAATTAAACCCAGCGGGCTTTGCTTTTAAAGGCTACGTTTTAAAATAACAAAAATATTTAAAATCCAAGGACAGCATTTAAACTACTATAAATTTATATAAAAAGCTATTTAAAAATGAAATACGAAAAACTATGAAAAAAAAAGCATCCATAATTTTAATTTAAAAAAAAATATATAAGTGTTAAGAAAGAGACCAAGTGCATCTTTCTATTTCTTTTAAAGCAAATACACGGAAATTGTTGGAATTTTCGTCAAAGTATGTAATAGATTTTGGCAATACACCAAACCATACATTTGGAGATCGGCCAAAGCACCAATAGTATTTTCTGGAGCCATCTTGGAAAGTTATTGGCCAGTAGACTTAACCGATAACAGTTGCAGAAGAAATAAATATACGAAACTGATGAAAAATTACTTCAACTTCGAGAAAGCAGGTTACGGATTTACCATATGCCAAAGAAAACTACGAAATATTGAATAATTTGCCAGCATAATGGTTCTTTCCAAATTTCATTTTCTATATTAATTCAGTCTCATTATTCTCCTCTCCATCTAACGTTCTTTTGTTAACTTTCATTTCGGAGTTTCATTTTTCTCAACGAAGAACCGAAAACGGATATTCTATTACTATCAGTCATAAGCACCATTCACCTTTATTAATATTGTCATCTTGTTATTTTTTTTTCCAATTTTGCCTTTGCTAGTTAATATACGTTATTAATAGTAAATGCGCTGATATTTTGCTACTGGTTTTGCGTGATTCCCATTTACCAATGTGGGAAAATATTACATACTTTTAAACTATAATCAATAATTATAAAAAGGAGGAACTTATTTCGCTCAGATCGTTATACAATGGCACTCTATTTTAAGTTCAACCTGCATATAAGGTCACTTTTACAAGTTCCAGAGCCTTAAAATTGAAATACTTTTGATGATGTACATATGGACACTCCACCCATTAAACCACAATTTTCTCAAATTAGCAGGCATTACCTCATTTCGAGGTCTGGATGTATTAATATAAAATAAAAATACGAAATTCAGTATGTAAAGTTTTATGAGACTATCGGTTACTGAAATTTTATGTGTTTTTCAAGCGATTATGAGTCTAGTTTAAACTTAAGCATTATTAGAATTCACAAATGATAAGAAAATTCTGCTCATCTTCGACATTGGCATACCTAGCCTATGACGGTTCCCTGCACAAAAATATTGTTTAGGCGTCACAATTTAACATCACCTCAGCATTCCATGATTTGAAAAGTAAGTTACGTTTCCAGTGTATGAGTTAGGTATTTAGTCTGTAAGGCGTAATGTCGACACAAAACAAATTAAACTTTAACAGTAACAAGTTCATTAAAATAAACAAGAAATCCAATTCAATTCAACGAATCTTTATTCATATCGATGTAAAGTATGTTACAATCAGAAAACCAAATTTTAAGTGGATTAACATCTTACATTTAACTTAATACAAAATTATCTAAAAATAAAAATTAGGAAGCAATTGTACAAAGATATTGGAGACACCGGAAAAAGACAAAAAATAAATAATAATTTCACATTACCAAAAAGGTGATATAATTCAGAAGTTAATGATACTTCATGAAACGAGATGTCGACACAGTTCATCAAACAAATACAAGGATTTCAAGACTTACTGATGTTTACAACCAAAAACGTAAGCAAAAAGTTAACAAGGGACTTGTGTAAGTTAATAAGTGGTTTATGGGCGCAATGTGGGAGGTTACAGAGCTACAATTCCATATATATTCATATGCTATATATAAAAAAATGACATGGCAATGGGGGAGGTTCAACATCATCAGCACCCCTCCATGCATGCCCCGGTTGTTACAACCTATCGAAACGCTAGATGTCTATCGGCAGTCGCACCACAACCTTCAGATGCTTAAAACTTTTTAATGCTCGGTAGCATCGGATATGAGCGTGACTCTAGAGTCAACATTCCAGAGACAACATTCACTAAGTTACTTCGTATTCTGTGAATTACACAACGGACGCTCCCCATAAATATTTAGGAAACGCATCCACAACATTGCTGAACTGTAGAAAGATTTCAATGAATCAGTCTTGGTCTTAGCACCGTAACTTCTCCCATTAGCACTCAAAGAATGCCCTTGCGCCATAGCTGTGGTGCGCTCTGCCTAACCCTGATAATTGGCCAGCCACGTTAATGATAGCAATGTGAAGTACAACGTAAGTAACAACAATGTTAATAATAGCAACCACATCAGGAAACACTCCTGGTATCACATAATACCGTTGACGTCAGCACAGCTGAAAGCCACCGTTAACTCTTATGCAAACAACGTAATTAAACATAGCGAACACAACAGTCAGAGTTTGTAACAAATATTAACCCATCAATCGGTTCTCAATGTAAGAACAATGAGAAATATCCGTTACAAGCCTCAGAAGGTCACGGAGGCTCTAGAAGGTGAATACTCTGTGCCGCACATTGAATTGGGGGCCATGAATCATGGCCCCCAATTCAGTGTGCGGCACAGAGCATTCTTTTGTCAGTTTTGATTTTCTAAGGAGGACTAAATTTTGCTTCAGGGGATGAGCCGCCCTTATGTGCCACTAGTTACGTCAATGAGAATAAATGGTTGATGCATAAATCCCAACTCCATTACTGAAGATCTAATTATGTGTAATCACTTCTTGACAAAAATTCTATGTCAACGACAAACACGGAAAATTCGTAAGGGGGAGGGTCAAAAGGTTATAATTTTATACATGAAGTGGAACCCGCCTAAACTGATCACCTTCGAGGTTAGGTTGAAATGGTCACTATAGGCAGATGGTCACTATAGGCAGATGGTCACTATGCACGACAGACTTTGGCATAGGCATAACTAAGTACCTACCCATTCATTTATATAAAAGGCGGTCACTTTATTCGGGTTGTCGATTTACATAGGTGATCCCGTTTCCAGGTTACTCCGTACTTACAAAATAGTTGCATATATATGTAATATTTATATTATATATATATATGTGCACTGACTCTTTTATAATGTGCATGAATGGACCCTTACTTTTGTTCATTATATCCGAGTCCTCATTAAAACCAAATTGTTATTGAAATAAAATAAAAAATGAAAAACTAAATAAAACCAGCAAAAATTGATATCATCACTTGCGTATATCATATATTTAAATATCATAATTTTATATACGCCCGCATTGTTACTTAAAAATCTCAGCGTTTTAAACACTTTGTGTCGGAATGTTCGTAAAAGGGGAAGGAATCCGTTTTTAGACTCGACTTGCGCAAATTATAGTGAAATTTACTAGATTATTAATTGCAGTAACAAGTTTTCTCTCACAATAAAAGGTTTTCGTCCTACGTATTTTGAATGCAGCCAAACGAATATTTCATTAATTAGAAAATAAAATAAAAGTCCGAAATAACGAGAGTAAATATTTAATAACATTTTGTCACTAGTTCAAAGTAAATGGAAAGTTTCAGCAAAGTTTCGAGAACCAGTGTTCCCTTCATCAATTGATGAAGGGAACAATAATCCTCGAAACATTGAAGAATATATTTTCTTATACTTTGGACCACTGACAAAATTTTATTAGTTATGGTAAATTCTCATCGGTTGTTGTATTCTTTTGTTGAGAAATATTTAATTTACTTTCGTTATAACCGGATTTAAGTTATGACGAGCTCGTTATAACTGAATTCGAGTTTAATATATTTATACTTAACATATGGCTATGAGATCCATTAACGCCCCTGCGTACATTCTGTTACAATATGCTTTATACATTTTACTAGATCAGCTACTTATGCGAACTGCAGTATACGTCCTTTCTGCTTGTTTTATTTAATTAAAATTTAATTTAAGTTTGCGCTACAAATACTGAGTTTGATTATTTTTGCTATATATTTAGTACTCATACTGTTACTTTTGGATACACACAAAAAAATAATAATAATAATTTACTCATTTGCGCTATATTAGGTTATAGTGTACCTTTATTTTTGCTAATCGTTACTAATAATAAAAAAACTATTACATGTCATTTATAATAAAATACAATCTGGAGCAAAATATTTTATGGAAATCTTTCTCTTGACAATAATTTTATATAAGAATCCCATGTAAATTGATTGTTTCCATTCTCAAAAAAACTTCGCCTAAAATGTTATAAGACCAATGTATAAAAGTAATTTTTTGGCAGTGGCTCTACGATGATGCATTAAAAAATATTTTCCGTGCTGATGCATTCTCGAAGGCATTATCCGGGCAATATTTATTCTTAGGGCGAATAAAAAACAAAACAACAATTTAGGAGAATGTTGACGTGCATAAACTTTTGGGCCATTTCCATGAAAATGATGAATAAGTGAAAGTGGCAAAAAATGAAAGCGGCAAGGATAGCATTAACAACCCGGAATTTCTTCGTCAAAGAATTCATAGCGTGTAACACGTTTCGTAATTAATTTACACTTTCACGATAAATCACGAAGAAAATTAGCGACAAGCGGAATCCACGAACCATAATTGCCAGGTTAAAGTCATTATTAGGCGCTATCTATTATGCGTCTTACAGCTTTATTGATAGTTAAGCTACTAGAGAAACTGGGATAACCCAATAAACCAACGGGACACGTTAAGTTGCGAGGTTACCAAATTTTCTGTAATGAATGAGTCGCAAAATTCTCTCCAAAATAGCTTTCTCACTATTTCTCTCTTTCTATTTTCGAAAATATCCATTTTTACGCCGATCTGTAAACACATAAGACCTAGCAGTGAGACGTAGTCATGTTCAATTTCGTTTCGAACAGCAGTTGAAAATACAGACATTAATTAAAACTGAACAAAATGGTTCGAAAACTTATAGGAATGATCATCCGTGGCGTATTCAGTTGCTTCGGATATGCCACCCCAAATAATCGTAGTAAATTAGCGAAAACTTTTGGTTTAAACGGTTCATACGGTCTTCCATAGTGTTGAATGCTTTATTTTTAAAGAATCATCACCACCAGAGATTTATCATTCTTTATCAAGTTCTTTAGTGGATACTAGAAGATGCGTTTCAACAATTATAGCATCCCACATTCAGGTTAAGCAGATGTGAAGGCAATAGGCAATGTTCTATTTGACAGTTTCACTATCAATAATGATATATATGTCTTTCGTGGTATCACTATTAATACAGTTAAGGCCTATAATTAA
>QLNU02014176.1:37365532-37402046 GCA_006491805.2 Dysdera silvatica | reverse complement strand
AAATCGTTTAATTTCTACCTTAATTATATGTCTAATGCATAATGATATATAAATATTATTGTACTATCTTACCTTGTATCTTGGAATACAACAAATTTAAATTATAAATGTACTATTATTTGCTGTCATCAGATTCAACCGTCGCCAATTCTCTTGTAGCATATATTTGCACTTTGATGCACTTGTAATGTGTTTTCTTAATGTATCGTTCATCCGACTTCGACTTCTAATGGTTCCAGAAAAATAAACGCTTACCAAAAACTGTTTACTGTATCCAGGTGGGGGGGGTGGTATCCTAGGCCTAAAGAAGAAATGTGGGTAAATTGCCTTACATCTGGTGGCGTTGTGGCAACTCATTGGTCAATTGTACCATCAATCCAAGTCTGGTTCTCTCCTCAAAGGAGTCCTCGGAAAATTATAGACTCGACGCCTTGTGATTTTTGCTCTTCTTGCATCTTAAAAACACAATTAAAAAATGGTATTTGCTCTACGCCTCTACTGTGAATTATCCTCCATGACACTTGAATCTTCTTTCTTGTTTCATCTTCCCATCCAATATGAGCACGTCTTCTTCGACATCCATAGTCTCGTTTGATAAATTTACAATATCTGCTGTCCGTTGACGGTCAGTCCTACTTGGAGTGTGGCCATGTTATTTAAACCTTTTCAGTTTAAAAATATTCGAAGTTTAACATAATACTGTTCGCAACCTTGATTGGATTTCTTATCCAGCATGCCTCGTCATCTCCCCCAGTTATCCCATATAATCTCATTGTCCTTCCAGTCGCAATTATATTCATCATACTATATTAACATGCGTGCAATTTTTTGTACTTGCATGATGTTGGATTCATAATATTAATCTATAATTTTCTATATTAGAACAAGTTTTAAACAGTGCGTCGGTATTTGATGAGTGTATGACTGCAAAACCCTTATTTTCATATTTAGATTTAAAGAAATTGCAGTTCAATTTACTATTTATCGGGATGTATCAAGTGAAGACTACATCACACCCTTCCTACCAGACTGCAAATTGTGTGGACGAGAAGAACCAATGAAGGAACAACATATTCGCGAATTTTCAGCTTTTACAAGAAGGAATATTGACATTGGAAATACAGGAAACAACTCCAAACTTTAGATCGCCTTAGACGAACTATGATTCTGTGTCTTTGTTTTATTTTTTTATTAATTATTTGTTCTGCCTGCGGCTCTATTTATTATTTGTATATGTCACTATGACCTCACGTATGCCAGTTGCCAACCTCTAATTAAGGCCACTTCGATAAAAATATTTAAATATAGATGTATACGATGAGCTCGTGCACTGTGAAATTCTTAGTTTAATTCAATAGTTTGAACTGATTATTTAATAATTCAAGAATTAAGAATAAGCTGCTTAGCGTTTTATGAAGAGATTAAAGCGAAATTTGAAGATAATGACACAAAAACTGCAGGAAGCAAATTTAATTTATTAATAGGTTATTTTTAATTTTATTACATTATTTTAATTCCTACAATAATGTCAGTTCGGCGTTTTTAGTTATTAACAAATTTCTTATTTGATAATAGATTTCTTTAAAATTTATGTCATAAGACTTCAATACAAAAAAATTAAATTCTCATCTTATATTAAAGTTTCTTATAGTCCATTCTTTGCCATATAAATTTTAAATTTATCTTCAATAAATATGATGTATTTTTTATTTGATTGAAGGGGCAAAAAAAAAAACCCACGTGTTACGGCTTCCCGCATAATTTGTACAATAATTTTCAGTGGCAACACCTATGACCTCGGCTTTTGATTTTGTTTACTGGTTGTTAAGCGCGTGGAACGCGCCAGTTGCTGACGGGACTTCGTTCTGAGCAGTCGGTATATAAATACCAAGGAGCTAGGATGCTCCAACTAAGCCAGCAATAGTGCTCCAATTCTATATGTAGACACGAGCGAGCTATAGGGCTCCAATTCTATACGTAGACACGAGAGAGCTATAGGGCTCCAATTCTATACGTAGACACGAGCGAGCTGTAGGGCTCCAATTCTATACGTTGACACGAGCGAGCTATAGGGCTCCAATTCTAGTTTACTAATTGATGTTTATAATTAAGTAATTAAATACAGTCCGCTTTCAAAAACTAATATCTTCATTTATTGGAATTGAAGGATGTGTGAAATGCTACTTTACAACATGGATACACGACAACACGTATCTCAAAAAAAAGAGTGAAAAAGTACAAGTCAGAGTGTAATTATTTTTTGGCGTGGGGGGGAGGCAAAAACGATATATATTTTTGAATCTCGTATCTTTATAAAAATCAGGGTTCAAAAATATAATATGATTAGTTAATAGGCTGAAGCAGGAAAGTCTTGCTATATAACAGCTACGCCCCTCAGTGCAGGGCAAGTAACGCAAATATGCTTTAAGTTCACACGTTCTATGACTAGTAATATTTCGTCAGCGATCTGACCCAATGTTTCGGGGACTCCCGTTCCCTTCATCAAGTAAAGTTCGTTTATGGTAAGGCTTGATCTGTCGCCGTATTCTTTAGTTATCACAGCTTCTGTTGAATATAGTAACATTTTGCATTGCTACAGAAGGAAAAAAAATACTATTAAAATGAACACAAGGATGTCCATGAAATGAAAATAAACACAAAGCCACACTTTTAGAAACAATCATTTTATCGTTTAAGCAAAAACAGTCCAATTAAGGTACGTTTCAAACATCAGATCGCAACATAGATAACGTATATAATCTGCGTAGTGTTCGATTTATATAAATAAAAAATAAATAACGTGATTTTTGATTTCAACTTTTCCGTGTCTAATATACGCAGTATAAAATTGCAATTTTATTGTTCAATCATCCATCGTTTATCGTGCAATTATCCATAGAAATAGAGACGGGGAATTGTTGTCCATGTTGACCATCAACCATCGAAATGGTATTTGAAGAAGAAATTGAACATTATTGCATTTATTAGTTATTGATTGTAAGATGACCCTTTTAAAGCGCATTTTGGGACACAGTGCATGGTTTCATGAAAACTAATTGGTTAAAAATTGGTTGGTCATGGAATGTAAATCCTAAATTAAAGATTTTTAATATTGTTGTGCTATTATATGTAAACTGGCAGAATGAATTATCGTGAGTCAAGGTTTTATTAACTCTTTAAAAATAATTTAGAATACAGGAGCCTTGTCTTTCTAAAAAACCAATCAAGGGCCTTCTCTTATCTACCTTCGCTAGATTCCATACGGACCAATCACACCTTCCTCAAATTGTGTTTTTCCAATTCCCGTATTAAAATCCGCACAAAAATTTTGTAGAAGCATCTCTCCCTCTCTCTACATTTATCTTGCACGTATACCAGATTATCGTTAAAGTTCTTCAGCTTCTTCATCACTTCACTACTAGTAAGTACACAATCTTGAATGATTTGACCTGTAATGTTTGTTTAGCTCGACGGAATGTCATGAGCTATTTTATTTCTGACGTGCCTTTGATTTCTATAAAGGAATTTTCTAGTCGTCTACTGATAAAAACTTTACAAAGCCACATCTGTCGGTTACGGAACTTTTTTTCGTGCAACAAATGGCCAATATAAATAAAGTTTTACGAGATTTTCACGTCTGGTTTCACATAATACGATAAGTTCCCCACCCCCATTAATGTACTCGAGTTTTAATGATGGTATTCTGATATTGAGTATTTTAATTCCTAAAATCGCATTGCTGATTAACAAAACGCGGTGCTTTTTAACACCCCCTGCTCTCGGGATAGTTTGTATGCTGCCAGAGATAGTTACTTTAAGGCCTACGTGAAATGGACGCCATAATTAAATTAGTTAAAACGTGTTGAAGGAATAAACTATATTCTGTCATGCTAGTCAACTGCAAGTTGGAGGATTTTGATTTGTTTTTGGAAGACTTTTTCTGTATGCTTACCTTTCATGCTATGCGGCTTTATCTATACGACGAAAACACATATTTATTTGGGATGTTGCTTCGCCTTATTATAGGGTTGTCGTTTGGATATATATGGCTCTTTAATACATGTATGTTAATAATCTTTCAGGTCCATTCATTAACTAGGATTCGAAAGAAAAGCTACGTAAGACTTACTTCATTCAGAAACGTATTCAGTCATGTTTCCTAAAAATTTCTTGCAACTTTTAAATAATGTTTCATCTAAGAATACCATCTGCATTCAGAATTAAAATGTAAGACTTTTAGAATATATACATTGGAAAATTTTCTTATTTTTTTTTTTACATTTTCCAAACTAATTACTCATGGTGAAATTATTCCCCTTTCTTGATTTTTCATTTAAAAATTAACATCACTCAACGTTTTGAGCGTAGAAACTATACCAGATAAAGGTAATCGGATTTGCTGTTTTTTAATTCCTTTGTAAGCATATATTTGCCACCAGCCTTTCGTGGCATTTCGACAAATATATGCTATTCATATAAAAATCAAGCGATTACGTTCTACAACAATCTGATAATAATGCTTATCGAAATGAAGCCGAAGTCACTTCTGAATTAATTTTCTTTCAGGCGAATTCTGAAATTTTGATTAGTTTTTGTAATATAAACGTACTCGCTACTTGTGAAGTACAACATGTCTACATTTCTTTTTCTTCCAATCTGTCCCACGAACATGAAACCTGTATTCAATTTAACGCATGGTAATTTTATGTGATTCCGCTCTTCCACGGCCTGCTTTCTACGTGGAGCATCCTTCCTGTTCGTAAGAGTATGGGTGACAATTTCAGAACGAGATGAAATATTCATTTATTTATTTATCCTCCTATGTGAAAGGTATTCAACCCTGCACGAAACTGTTTTAAAAAAATCCATTCACAAAAGAATACATCAGCGTGTTTTGAATACAAACTAAAGAATGCTTTTTTAAGGTCTTGAGTTCGCTAGAAACTCGAGACAATAAATCGAAATCGTAATGTTAAAATGTTTTATTCATCATTGGCGAGTAAAAACAGCTGTCATTTTCCCTAGTATCTTCAAACTCTCTGCTCGGGATGTTGTCGATTTCAAATTGAAGCACAAAGGGATTTTTCAAAACCATATCGGGTTTCATCGGCACGAAGATCGGTATCTGTAGCATTAGGATGCATCCTTATATTTTAAGGAAATACATTTTAAAGTTATCATGCCCATTCGATTTCTTCTAAATTTTCATGAAATTTGACGCATTTTCTATAATAAAGCGAGTATTATTTTTTTAATTTAGTGTATAATCTTATTCTGTGGTATATCATGGGATGGTTTTGTACATGAGATACTTGTTTTTTAGAGAATATAAACTATTCCTCTCAGTTTTATCCAAAAGTGGAAGATCATTTAAATTTAAGCAGTTATTTTCACAGTTCATATTTCCTGTTATTCAATATTTTTAATTTTTTAAACGTACCTCTCTCTCTCTCTCTCTCTTTCTCTGTCTATTTTCATCTCTTTTCCTTTAAAGTTTTCAGTTTCTGTGCAGCATAATACCGATTATATGAACTTCACAACTGAAATGGACTGTTTCATATATTTTTTTAATATTATTTATATAATAGCCCCTCGTTCAACGTTTTCAGCAAAAACACTCATATTTGTTTGCTGATGTACTGCTTTGAGAGAGAAATTAATGAAATTTAAAGATGCCTTAGAGTTAATAAGCATAAGAAAAGATTTAGTGACGTTTCGAGAATTACTTTTCCCTTTACCAAACGGACCGAAAGTCAACAATCACGGACCGATACTTGGAATTCCACTTACATCACTCAACTTACCATAAAGCTTCTACAGTGCGAGTTTTTATTCTCTGGGCCCTTATGTACAGTAGCAGTGATGAGCTGAAAGATGCTGAGTTGAGAAGGACCAAGAAAGTACTTTTGAAAAATGGCTACCTGAACAATTTCATCACTCAAAGATCTGATGATAGAGACGGATTAAGTGGACTATTGTTTTGACCTATGTGGAACGAATTTTGGAGGAGATTGCGCGTGTGTTGAGGAAAGCTGACATTAAGACCTCCTACAAGCCAGCTGCTACTTTACGTAATTTGTTAGAGCGAAAAACCGAGTTTCCGAAGAAGAATCGACTGGAGCTATTTACTAGGTAGCATGCAGGGAATGTGGAAAAGTTTATACGGGCCAGACGGGGAGAACTGTTTGTCTGAGAAAAAAGAGCATCACTTTGCTGTCGAAATGTGTAAAGTATGCAATCTTCTGTCTCACATTCTTGAAACTTAGCTTGACGAAGGGAAGAGTAGTTCTCGAAACGTTAGGGAATATTTTCTTATACGTTATATCAGTGGCGAAATTTCACTTGTTATGGTAAGCCTTGGCCAGCCGCTGTATTTTTTTGGTATGATGATACGCTTATACAGGGTGTCCGAAAAGTCCCAGAACCGTGGAATATCTGGAGAAAGACCCTTCCGATCGAAAAATGAAAAAATACGTGTTCAATATTTTTAAAACGCTATCCAACGATGCCAATATTACCCCTCCCCTAAGGAGAGAGGAGGCCAATTTTAAAATCTGAAAAGGAAACCCCATTTTTTATTAAAGATTTGGATTCTCCAGAAAAAGTGTATAACTTTGACCTACGATTTTTAATTTTTGCTTCCCTTAATGAATAGCGATATAGACGATAAAAATAAAAGTGGGGTACGAATTTTTGTAAATGGGGATATCTGGAGAAATGACCTTCGGATCAAAAAAATTAAATATACATGTTTGATATTTTTAACAACTGTCCAGTGATGCCAAAATTGATCCCCTTCCCTGCGGATAGGGAAGGGCAATTTTAAAATTTCAAACGGGAACCCCCATTTTTCATTGCAGATCACTATTTTAGAAATGAATATGTTCAGTCAGCAGTTAGGTAAATTTCCCAACGAACTGATTTAAAGCAATTCTCTGTTCATATCATATTAAAAAAAAAAGAATAACTATCATCTATTCAAATTGACGTTACTATAAAAGCTTCTTGGGGGACGACTTCGATCGTCAACTGGAATTTTGTGAGGAAATGATGGGGTGGGGCGACAATAATAGGCAATTTTTACTATGCACCAAGTTTTCGGATGAAGCTACATTTCAGTTAAATGGAGAAGTTAACCGACATAATATGAGACTTCCGTCGAAAGAAAATCCTCATTGGATGAAAAATTGTCATACACAACATCCAGGAAACGTTAGCGTTTTGGCCCGGGGTAATGCGCAATCACATAATTGGGCCATTTTTCTTCGATGGTAATTTAACATCGGTCAAATACGTCGATTTATTAAACAACGAGGCAACTCCTGTAATTTAAAATGTTGTTGGTTTGGCATTTGACGAAGTTTGGTTCCAGCAGGATGAGGCTCCATGTGGTTTCTGCTTGAATGTTCGCAAATTGTTGAATGACATTTTCCCTAGAGAGTGGATTAGTAAAAGGGATTAATAGAAGAGTACCATTGAGTGGCTACTCGGGTCAGCTGACCTAACTCCTTTATCTTTATTTTATTGGGGATATTTAAAATATAAGATTTATGGAACTAATCCAGCCAACATTGATGAATTAAAACGTCAAATTACGCATTGATGGAATCTTCTTACACCAGAAACATTGCAACATGTAATCGATGAGGTGTAGGTTCAGTTTGGACAAAGGCAAGTGACTGAAGGTCACAATTCGAACATTCAATAAAATAATCTTTTTTTCAGGAATTGTTCAGTGCGAGGTAAGGGCACTCGCGTTAATCAAGCACCCCGAAGAGAACAGAAAACTACCACGTTTATGACGTTTTTCCTGGTGTTAAAAGTAGCTTTTAACTATTTTTTAAACTGAAGTCAACGGTTGTTCTTCTTTAGGACAAGAGCATCTATCAGAAAGTGGAAAGCAACGTTTAAGATTAAAATTACGTATCATTTCCCTACAATCTTGCTCTGCAATGAAAAACGGAGGTTCTCATTTAAGATTTCAAAGTTATCCCAGGGCCTGATTAACGCACCTGCCTCTGGGGCCGTGGCCCTGGGCCTCTATCTTTGGGGCCCCAAATTTTGTATGTTGATCTTTTTTTAGCAAGTTTAAAATGCCAGCTTGAAGCTTAGTATTTTTAATTATAAATTAGCAATTTATGAATATTACATTTTTTCTTAATTATAATTTAGGCGTGATTAAAACCGGCTTTAAACTATTGATTATGAAGATAATATATAAAACAAAAGATTACATTTATTATTTACTTATTGAATAATTTTGTTTGCAAGTTTGTAGGGAGAGGCTAATAAATACTAGGACCGAATAAATTGTAGTCCCTGGTCCCCACTTTGGCTTGATCGGGCCCTAGTTGCCCCCATACCCGTGGTAAGGGATTAATTTTGACATAATTGTGTAGATCAAACAACAATGTCAATCAATCAACGTTTATTGGCGTAGTGATACCAACGCCGATGGTATGGCGTGATTAGATGGTGAAACGTTCGAAAGAAAATAAATATTTCTGCCTTCGGTGGGACCTGAACCCACGACCTTCCACTTGCCGGGCGGAGGCTCTACCCACTGAGCTACGAAGGACAATATATAATCTCTTTACGAACGTATATATATTGTTGCCAGTTATTTCGCAGAATGGTGTAGTACATAGACTACTATTTAAACCAAATTGCAAAGAGACTGGTATTAAATTGATCGAAATGCCCGTTGCAGCATACAGGTATGTATTTATTTTATATAAATCGAACACTACGCAGATTAAATCAAACAACAATGTCAATCCATCAACGTTTATTGGCGTAGTGATACCAACGCCGAAATAACTGGCAACAATATATATACGTTCGTAAAGAGATTATATATTGTCCTTCGTAGCTCAGTGGGTAGAGCCTCCGCCCGGCAAGTGGAAGGTCGTGGGTTCAGGTCCCACCGAAGGCAGAAATATTTATTTTCTTTCGAACGTTTCACCATCTAATCACGCCATACCATCGGCGTTGGTATCACTACGCCAATAAACGTTGATTGATTGACATTGTTGTTTGATTTAATCTGCGTAGTGTTCGATTTATATAAAATAAATACATCATTGTGTAGCCTTTATAAAAATATTGAACACGTATTTTTTATTTTTCGATCCGAAGTGTATTTCTGGACATATTCCACCGTTCCGGGATCTTTTGGAGACGCTGTAGAGTAAATCCGGGTTACATGCCTCACTTTTTTTAAAATCGATATTCTGAGACCCATGGCGCACAAACATGAAATTTGCTTAGTCATAATAATCGATACACTTTTAAGAAACATATATATTAGTAAAATATAATTTACAAAAAATTCAATAAGCCGCTATAATTTATTTTTTAACACCCTTCGTTGCGGCATCTCTGCCGAGTATGTCGGGTGTTACGCCGCACCATGAGGCTTGCCGCGCTTCGTATAGTAAATGAATTTACTTCCTATCAAATACGTTTCTTCAACAACTATGTTATGAAAAAATAGAATAACTGAAATTGCGATTTTATAAAACATAAAAATTGACTGAATTCAAAAAACATTCGCTGTTTTTATTTTGCACTCATTTTCAGAATCGGAACAAACATGGACAAAATAATGACATAAATGAATTACTTTTTTTTTCAAATAGGCTGGACTAATTTTTTAATCTATTCTCTCTCTCCCACAGTCGGCACAAAACTCATCGAAAATCGTACACTCTGCATGAAGCCATCGCTTACTTACATATAGCACAACGTAACCATTCGCATCTTCAGTTGTGTGATAATAATTTTCTTCATATTCATTGCATGTATTCACATCCAAAGTTTGTGATGACCCAGCTTCATTTTCTTTTCTTTTACTCATCTCGTTAGGATTACCTATGGCTTCCTCTATTGCAATGGAATCAAACCCAGAAACATCATCTACTTCAGAACTAGTACTATGACTATTTGATTCATAATCTAACCACCTTCTTTAGTTATTTCTATTTCTTTCTTTTCCAACTTTCTTCTACTATCTTTCTTTTAACGGTCTTCTGTTTTCTGCAATGGTTAAGACAAGTGCCTATTTCTTCATTGCCTTTCCTTTTTTCTTTATTTAGTTTTGAAATTGGAGATATTGCATGCAAATATTTCGATGGAATTGTAATATTCTTTTCAGGCAAACCTTTACTCGTGGATGGCTCTGTATCTGCAAGGTCTTATGCTTTCGACTCAAGTGCATGTTTATGCGATGGTTCCAGTATCAATAATGACGAAAAAAAAAAGAATTTTGGAGAGCTTTTTTATGAATTTGGCGGATTTTTTGAAAACTTTGATGATATTTTTATGGATTTGTAAGAAAAGAAAATTATAATTAAATTGGAGACATTTGACTAGGATTTGCGATTATATTTAACGGCATTTGGCGCAAAATAACAAAAAATTCAAAAAATTAAAATTAACATCCGAAAGAATACGCGCGGCATATGTCCCTGATTTTAACTGCGGCATGTATACCAATTTGTACGGTATAGATGCCTCACCCCACGCCTTCCTGATCTTGAATTCAAACATGGCGAAATAACAATAAAAACACTCTATACTAAGACTATGCTTCGCTCAAACAGGGAATCCACTGACATCGTTAAAGTCTTAGCTGTAATATACAAAATACGATAGCACACGAAAATATTTCATAATAAACTCTGTAGCTCACCTTATATATTTGTTAATTTAAAAACAAAAAGGCACAGGAACACGATGTTTTTACCGAACACGCTTCAAATACTACATGGCGCACATTTGGTATTTTTTGCAGTGTCATCCCACAGCCCGTTTCAGAACTATGGGGGGTGGGGGGGTGCGCAATCAATACCTGATGCGGCATATAAATCGGATTTACCCTATATTTTGTATTTATGGGATACATATGCAAAGTTATCTTAACATTTTCAAAGCAGTTACTATCTTAAATAACATAGTCGTATACATAGGCAAGTTATGACGTTTTCCGCTCAATGCAATATTATGTAACTACAAACGTATTTTTGTATAAGGTTTAAGCCTTTTGCATTTTTATATTGAAAAGTGTATTTATAAATTATCCAAAATCTGTTTTGCTCATTTTATTTCGGTTTATTAGAGTTCTATTGTAATATTGTACGCCCGTTTTGAAAATTTGTTATTATCAATAATACTATTATTTTCTCTCCGTTAGATCTAATTAATTAATTAATTAATCTAACGTTAATCTAACTAGTTTGGTCTTTAGGGTGTGGGTGTCAGAAAAATTACTATCTGTAACAAATTCCCCACGAAAAAGTTACAAAATGCCTGACCCGATGGCTTTGTATCTTACCCATTTGGCAATTCGGTTATCCCAAAGAAGGGTAATAATATCTTGTAAAAACCAGATATAAAATATTTAATATTTAATTCGAAAATTCGAAAAAGTGGATTTACGTGAATAAAACTATATTTTCTGAGAAACAGTTTATAATTAGTTTACTTGTAAACCGATTAGCACAATTTGAATAATTCACTAATAATTAACATTATAGACGAAAAATTAGCTGTAAGATATAATCGAATTAAAACCACTAGAGATGTAGCGATGGTCAACTTTAATCAGCTTTCGGTCGAAAATCGACAGATGCATGGAAGAAATCAAAAGGGCTAACGAAAAAGAATTTCAGCGAAATTAAAATTCATTTCTGTCATGGAACTAGAGAAAATGTTCATGGAATTAATGTTTAAAGTCTTCATTTGCATCAGTTATTTAATTTTGATTCGCTTTGATTTCTCAGTTATGCAAGTCAAGAAAAAAAAATACGCTACAAGTTATGTCGAAAAGTTAAGTAAGGCTGTCATTTGAGATCAATATGCAAGCAACTCTTTTTATAATATTTTTAATTTGTCTAGAGTTACGTAATTGACATATAAGACTTAATGCGAAATAAATTAAATAAATTACGATTGGTGTTAGATACAAATACATTAAATTTCTGAGAAACAGTCATTAAGAAATATATAATTAAAGAAGTTGAAAGAAGACGTTTTGAAGCTATCGCAGCTTCATCTTCATTGCAAAATGGTTGAAATTATAAAAATCATTTATAAATCATTAATTAATAAATCATGGATTTTCATAATTTCAACCATTTCGCACTGAAAGTGTAGCGGCGATAGCTTCGAAACATCTGCTTTGAACTTAATTAATTATATATTTCTCAATGTCTCTTTCTCAAAGTTCTAATGCGTTTATATATATAAAATGATGCTGTTGTTTTGTTTTGTTTTTCAAATTTTTAAATGCGTTTTTGTTTGCGTTAGAAATTATTAAAACTTACTAAAAAATTTATTTAATACTTGAAAATTGAATTTTAAGACTTGAGTTCAAGTTCTGGGGAAATAGATGTATATTTTGTATGTTTCACTGACGAAAAGTCTACGATCAAAATTATAATTTGATTGACAACCAAAATGATAATAAACAGTTTACAATCAGCATGGTAGTAAAAAGTTGACAATCAAATTGATGATAGAAATTTACAATCGAAATGGTAGTAAAAAATTAATAAAATGATAATAAAAAGTTTACAATTACCATCATATCGATAGGTGTCATAGCATCTGTATGGTTTAAATTGTAAACTTCTATATTCAAATTATAATAGTCTAAAATAAAATTGTTATTATTTTAGTTATACATTGTTGCATTCCACAGCATAAGAGTAATAAGCACTATCCCTTTTCTTGGTTTGGGATTCTTGATTTAGTTCAAGTCTCACCTAGAAATATGAGAACAGTTCATGTACCTTTTTAATATGTACGCAATGAAGGGCAAGGCTGTTGTTTCTTTGCAGGTTATTAGTAAGTTATTATTATGACCGTTATACATTGTTGTGTTACACAGCTTCAAGGAGATAATCACTATCCTCTTGATCTGGACTTCTTGGTTTAGTTCAAGTCTCACCCAGAAACCTGAGAACTGTCCATATATCTTTTTAAAATATAGGCGGTGCCCAGTAAGGCGGTTTTTTGTAGGTCTGTTGTCGTTATGTCAGTAATGTCCAGTTTTTCTAGGAAGTTCTTTAAATTAGGTGTGATGGCCCCCAGTGCACCTATCACAATCGGGATGACTGTTACTTGTTTTTTCCAGAGTCTATTAATTTCTATTGCAAGGTCACGATATTTGGAGATTTTTTCGAATTCCTTCTCTTTAATTCTGCTGTCACCTGGTATTGCAATGTCGATGATAAATACCTGTTTTTCCTTCACCAATGTTATGTCTGGTATATTGTGTTTTAAATGTCTGTCTGTTTAAAGCCGAAAGTCCCACAGGATTTTTATTTAGTCGTTTTCTGTCACTTTTTTGCTTCATGTTCCCAGTAGTTCTTGGTTACCGTGATCTCATAAGTTCTGCAGATATTCCAGTGGATCATGGAGGCCACTCTATTATGTATTTTTTTGTAGTCGGATTGAGCTATTTACTACAGCCACTGATTAAGTAGTCGACTGCCTCATCTTTTACTTTACACAGCCTGCATTTACTGCTCGTTTTGCCTTTGGATTTTTGATGGCATCACGTTTGTTTGCAGTGCTTACTCTTGTGCAGTAAAGATCATGACTTCGGTTTCTTTTTTTAAAGTTCACAATTGGAGCCATCTCCAGTTATGCTGACGATCGACTTTTCCTCGATTTCTTTCAAATATTGTCCATGGAGGGGGGTTTGTTTTGTCAATTTGTGCGACGTTTTTGAAGTTCATTTAGTTTGAAGGACTTCTTTGAGTCTGAAACCTTTATTAGCTTTCTTGAAGCCACTTCCATTAGGAGCTTCTCCTTACTTTTATTTAAATATTCATTGAGGTCTCATTTTTCCTCTTCAACAGTTTGTTTAATTTGTAAGAGGCTTCTTCTTCCTTCTCTCCTCGGTAAGTACAGTCTATCTATGTCACTCCGTGGACGAAGATCATGGTTTATGGTCATTTGTTTGTGTGTTTTTCGGTCTAAGTTATCCAAGTCGATTGATGTCCAATCAATAATCCCTACCGTGTATCTTATTACTGGTATGGCTCAAATGGTGTTTTCGCCATTCAATTTTGATTTCAAAATTTTTCATATGCGTTTCATGTACTCTGAGCATGTGATGGTTTTCATATTACAGTGAAGGATTTCATCTAGTTCTAACATGCCCAAGTACTTGTAATTCTCTTTGTTGGAAAGTTGTTTGATTAATTTCTCGTTACCAAGAATTATATCCTCTGTGTTTTCTACCTTTCCTTTTTTTATTGTGATCGTGGCACATTTATCTAAGCCAAATTCCATCTTGATATCTCCACGAAAAATTACCACCGTATTCAATAAAGACTCCATTTCTTTTCTAAATTTTTCAAATAGTTTTAGATCATCCATATGTAGTAAGTGTGAAATTTTCCCCATTTTGTTTTGATATTTCATATCCCATTCTTGTATTGTTCAGGATTGTTGTTAATGGGATCAATGCAAGTGTGAATAAAAGGGGTGATAAAGATTCCCCCTGGAATATACCTTTTTTGGATCTTTACCTCCCCTAAGAGTTCATTGCTTGCATACAAAGTTGTGTTCCATTTATTCATGATCTGGCTTACTAATTTCACAACGTTGGAGTTAATTCCAAGCATTTCTAAGGGTTTTGTAATCCAAGTATGTGGGAGTGAGTCGTATGCTTTTCTATAATCAATCCATGCTAAGGAGATTTTTCTTTTCCTCGTTTTGGTTTATTATTATTATTATTGTTATTATTATTATTATTATTATTTTGTATGTGTTCTCGCTCTCGTGGTATCGTACAGACATGAAATGAGAAGTACCATGTTCGTTCCATTCAAGACTTCGTTCTGTAGGTTATTCGGGTGTTGTTTCCAGGAACTTTTTGACTATTTGGCATATGTTTAAATGTGTGGCGTTTCGTAGATCAATATAGGCGTTAGAGTCGATTTCAAGTCTTTCCGAGCGTCTGTGCAGTGTGGTTGATTTTAGATCTGTGGCTAACAAAATGACAGGTACACTGTCAACCTTCTCCATATGCCACGTATCTTTAATTTTATGTTTAAGATCGTGATATTTAGTGACTTTTGTTATGTGCGTGATTTGCTTATTGTTTGTGTTTGGGATTTCTACATCTGTAATAATTGCGGTTTTGTTGATTTTATTAATTAGGGTTGTATATGTTCGGTTGTGTGGTATTGTCTTGTCAGTTATTATTGTCGTATCCCAGCACGTCTTATGCGTTTCATTTTCTAAAGTGCTTTCTGGCATATACGAGGGCGAATCAGAAAGTCTTTGCCCCTATTTTTTATTAGCCAAAATAAGGTACATACAGGTAATTACAAATATACGTACTATTCTACGTACCTTACACTATTTTTCCACATAGTCCCCACACCGGTTCAGACATTTGTCCCATCGCAGCACTAAATTTGAGATGCCCCTGTGGTAGAATTCGTCCGGCTGACTGTGGAACCACCGTCGGACTGCTGTCTTGGCTTCATCGTTGCACGTGAATCGCTGTCCTGCCAGGAACTTCTTCAGCGGACCGAAAACGTGGAAATCACTAGGGGCGAGGTCCGGACTGTATGCAATCAGAACCGCCGACAAGCTCCGGTCATTTCACTGGGAGAGTCTGGACCACCCACCATACAGTCCGGACCTCGCCCCTAGTGATTTCCACGTTTATAGTACGTATATTTGTAATTACCTGTATGTACCTTATTTTGGCTAATAAAAAATAGGGGCAAGGATTGTTTGATTCGCCCTCGTATTTATTGTAGGTTAGTTTAGTTTTAAGTAAACTGACTCTGATGTCCAATTTCTGGTGAATTATTTTTGCCACCTAGTAATATCTATGCTTGTAGTCAGTTTGTATATATTTTTATTATTACTCTTATTTTGGTATGCCACTTTCAGTTATCTATCCAAGATCGAAGTAAAATAATTCAGGTAAAACAAATTATTAGTTATGAATTAATGAGTTAATATTTCCCTGCATTTCATATCATCTTGCAAGTCTTCCTTAATTGCTCTATAAAAAATAAATAGCTTAATATTACTTTTGAAAGAATTCAAAGACAAAAATGCATTCAATTATCGTTTATTAGAAAATATTATAAGTCATATTTCCTTTAACGTGCATTGACATTATTTATATTATAAAAATACAAAATTTAATCTTGATACCTATGTGTTAAAATTTTGTAAATGTATTCATAAATCGCACTTTTATTCCCTCGGCCTGAAACAAAAGATCCAATGGGAATCATATGAAAAGATGGAAGGCCAAAATCTTAATTGCTTATGAATAATCCCTCTACAGCCTTCATTGTTGTCTGACATATTTTGCTTTTAATGTTTTAATAAAGTTTTTACCTTTGCGTAAGGTTTAATGCGTCCTTTAATTTAAACTCTATGCTCTGCCTCACCTTATTTGGCGCAGAATGACCCTTGTTGCCCGTACAACATGAAAATTCAACCAACCCACAATCTAAACAACTTAACGGGGAATCTAAGATATCATTGCTCTTCTCAGGATTAACACAATTGCCAATAGGTCAATACATGAAGCCACCACTCCCAAGAACGTAGCCTGGATTTAACATCTAAGGGGTTCGAAAAATTTTTACAGCATGTATAGATACAATCACAGCATGCAAGGCCGTAGCCAAGTCCCATTAAAAAATTTATTTCGTGGGAGCCCGGTCCCTACTGGCCCCCCCTCTGGATGCGGTATGACCTCTGCACATTTCTGTAAATTTTTCGTGCGAATTAAGATGGCTCACATTTCTGACATCTACGTTTTGTCTCAAACTAGAGTTTTTTTTATAAAGTAGTAAAAGCGACACTATTCCGGTAGGGAGTCGAATCAGAGACCCCCCCCCGTAACAGCGTACGTAAAACAATTTAATGCGAATCGCATAATATTAGTCGTGTTGCAGTTTTATAATAATTATTGTACAGATTATAAATTTTCTCCTTCAATTACTTTTTTACAACTAAGTGCTTATTTTTTATATTTCTTAATAACAATAGCTTATTTTCTATATATTTGCACTGTAATTACTTTTCTATCATGTCAATAGGCATTTTTGACCTGTGCTAATACATATTACAACCCACATATTTTAATCTCATAATTTTAACTGGGATTGATGGTATTGTGGGCTTCCACGATAGAAATACTACGTGTTCACTTTGCGGGCTTCTTTTGTTATTGCCACTTGGAATTCCAAGGAACGCCAATTTAATATTTGTAGATTCTAAAATTGGCAACATGCCAGCTTCTGTCCTTTTATTTGACGTTTTCCAAATGTACATCAGTTCATTTTTCGCATCTGGCAACATATATTGTATAATCATAATTTCACTTTTTATATTTGGCAACAGTACGTGTAATTGTTTTCCGAATTCTAAAATCAAATCAGTCTTCCGTTTACCATCGAAGTGTGCACACGTAATTTTCGGAGGCTCCGCTAAAAAGGCGTGAATTTCGGCGTTATAATTAAATCCTAAACTTTTAAAGCTTTACTGAACATTATTTTAATTCGATAAAATTTCTTGATCTCTTCAGTACCAAATTTAATACAGATTAGCTGATATTTTTAAATGCTAGAAAACGACTTATTAGATGCTTATTAGCATCTTATTCACTCTTATTCAGCCTTATTCTTATTACTCAGACTATTGTTTTTCTTATTATTCAGACTATTGTTTTTCTTATTATTCGGACTATTGTTTTTCTTATTATTCGGACTATTGTTATACTTATTATTATTCAGACTATTGTTATCCTTATTATCCAGACAATTGTTATTCTTATTATTCAGACTTGTTATTCTCATTATTCAGGCTATTGTTATTTTTATTATTCAGACTATGGTTAATCTTATTATTCAGATTATTGTTATTCTTATTATTATTCAGACTATTGTTATCCTTATTATTCAGACAATTGTTATTCTTATTATTCAGACTTGTTATTCTCATTATTCAGGCTATTGTTATTCTTATTATTCAGACTATCGTTATTCTTATTATTCAGACTATTGTTATTCTTATTATTATTCAGACTATTGTTATTCTTATTATTATTCAGACTATTGTTATTCTTATTATTATTCAGACTATTGTTATTCTTATTAATAGTCTTTTGCATGCACTTTTCCCTAAACCCTTGTGTTCCATGGTTCCAGAATAGAAGGGCTCAAGTAAATGCCTTAACGTAACCAGCTATATAATGTTGCTGGCGAAACAAGGAATAAACCCTTCGAGATGCGACTGGAATATTTATTAAATAAATAGAGAAATTAATTATTTTTGCAGACTCCCATTGTGCAGTTAAATAAATAACCGTATCCTTTTTAAGATACAAGCTTTACGTTTATCGTTGCTTATTTTAATTATTTTGATAAATCGACTCATGTCGCGCTACTTTACGTTCGTTTTATTTACTTATTTACTTTGCTGAAATTAGTAGCTACGCCGTAGTAACGATTTCGAATAAAACTCAGGCACAACTGATGAGTTATGAATAATAAATATTAAATTACTAAACTTGGGCGAAGACACAATTGCTTTCGTTGGTGCGACGTCTGACAGTAAAGCATCTAAATCATCACAGCAATTGAGTTAACTTTTACAATAATAATTATGCTTTTGTAACACAAAGCATTATTTCTAAATAAAAATTATTGTTAATTTTGACGCCTGTGTGAAATAGGTGTTGCGAGTAAAATTTTATATATTATTTCTTGCATTTAAATACTCGTATTTAGAAACATGAATGTCATTTCATTTGAAGGAATAATTCCCAACGTATTTCAATGAAATTTTAAAATTTAGCTTTTGCAATGCTTTAATTTTTAAGGCTTCCGTTGCATTCGAAGGTATTTTAGTTAAATTGTCAAGAATAATTTAAATAAAATGATAAAATTGTACAAATTCAACTTAGGTATCAAATTGATTTTCATTTAAACAAGCCAATCTTTGAGCGGAATTTTCAAATTTTCCGGGAAATTTAGGATCCATTTATAATTCCTTATACTCAATCAATCTTGTTTGGAGAGAAGAATGGGATTGAAATAAAAGCCGTTTGAAAATTGATTTAAGATTGATGTTTAAGCAATAGTTTCATCTCCTTGCTTTCGTTTCAATTCCGGTCTCTACTTTCAACCAAACAACCGAGAATATATCAACTAATAAATTTCCTCTATATTTCTCTGAAACCATTCCGTCATTCCTATACTTTTATTTTATAATAATATTTACTTTTAATATATATATATACACACAACACTGAAAATCATCTCACATAAACGCAAAATGCGTCAAGATTTAAGTTCGTGAAATTTTGCAATCAAATAATTATAGAGATATAATATAGAGAATAATTATAGAGACCAGTGGTTTTAGATTGTAACCCATTGGTTCTGATTAAAAATCTAATGTATACCTAAGTTAAAATTTCCTTAGAAGATCATTTTAGAAACTATATAATGCTATAAGATATTATTACCCTTCACAGGGATAACACAATTGCCAAATATTGGTCAACACACAAAGCCACCGGGGCGAGATTTTTGTGAGTTTTTCGTGGGGGATTTTTTTATTACAAATAAATTTGACACCCACGTATTAGTAGCTCAAACTAGAGCTATTTTTGTTTAGAAGAAAAAGAGACGCCGTCCTCATCCCGGATTCGAACCAGGGTCCCCGCGTTGAGCCCGCGGTGTCTTGACCTACTAGACGAATGAGAACAATAAGACAATGAAGGGTAATAATATCTTACAACTTAATATACGGAGAAAAATGCGTTTGTTCTTGTTCTCATTCGTCTAGTAGGTCAAGACACCGCGGGCTCAACGCGGGGATATTGGTTCGAATCTGGGATGAGGACGGCGTCTCTTTTTCTCCTAAACAGAAAATAGCTCTAGTTTGAGCTACTAATACGTGGGTGTCAAATTTATTTGTAATATATTTTATGCTAGTTTTTAATATAGTAAAAAACACATGTTTATGAAAAATATTTCAAATGTGGCTAAACTATTTACAGACTTTTACTTTTCCGCATGGCGTTACCTTAACGGAGTCTCATATTAGGATAACATACAATCAATAAAAGGTGTAATTTTATAGTAAAAAACATTTTGCATAAAATTGCTGCTCGCATGCGTATATTCCGGAGGGTACGCATAAATCAGTTTAAGACTCACTGATAGACTTTACATGTTAACGGATTTCTCGCTGCCGACAAATCCTGCTGCTGAAATTTCTTACGTTCGAAGTCATTCATCCTTATGTCTCGACATATTTACACTTGAGTCTCGTCTTTTAAAATAATTATAGCTCTGCTTTATCTGTAGTGAAAAACTACAAGCTTGATTACGTTAAATTCTTAATTTTAGCTTACGAATTTCATAACGGCAATGGTAAATTCATAATATGAAATTTATTTATATACCAATTTATTCTTGGAATCATCGAATTACTTTAAAAAAATTGTTGTTATAATATCAGACACTCTATTCACTATTCGGTAATTATTTCTTCCGAAAATGCTCCTTTATATATTTTAAATATATTTAATATGAACTAAAAAAATCTTGAAGAGCGAATAGCTAATTCAAACCAGAAAGTTAATTGTTTCTTGGCTGTTGTTGCTTTTATTGAATGGATAAAAATTCTTTGGTAAAAGAAACATCAAATACTTTTTACAGGAGTTGTTTATTTGCAACTTCTCACTGCATTCTACATAGTCCAGTTACATTCATATGATCACCAGCTAATATTGAAAAGCGCTCTCATATATAGCACAGACAGCAGTTAGACGGGTTGGGAGAGACTCAATTGGGTGTCAGATGGTTGCCACAGTTCTATGAATTTATAATATGATGACTGCAGGTCATCCAATAGCTACTGAATGGTGCGTGGTGGAATATATATATATAATGATATATAAAAATATACAATGTGGTGGAACATATATATTACATCATCCATGTAATATCACATTATATGCCTTATTTCATTGGTTACGCACTGCTTATGTCAAAAGTAGCAGATGGTCACAATATGACTCGACCGTATATATTATGTATATGTTATTATCAGGGCTGTCCTGAAGAAAATTGTTGAGAGTATGCTGTGTTGTCTTAATTAAAGAGTATTGAAATTGCTAAATTACTGAACTTGGTGACATTAACGCGCCTCTCTGGTGTATTATTTGGCTTGGTGTGGTATTTGACTGGTCGTCTATCGTCTATCCAAGCCCAAGGTGGCAGTTACCACTTTCATCAGTTTTTCATTCCTCTCCTGGTCGTACGCAGGATATTATTTTGAGGCTTGGGGGAGTTCAGGATGTTTTTCCTCATTTGTTTCCCTTCAAGTTTGTAAATGACTAGGAAAAAAAAGGCTGAACTTTGTTGAAAGTTGTCCAAAAACCAGCAAATACGAAAACTTTCTTGAGACCTTGAGAGTATGCGGCGCGTACTCTGTATTTTTCAAAATTTCTTGAGAGTACGCGGCGCACATAGTGCGCACATAGTGTCCTTTGGGGACAGCCCTGCTTATTATGTATATGTTATATTATAACTATATATTATGACTATATATTCTGAAACTTAAGTATATTTCCCCCCCCTATTAAATAAATGCACGTTGTTTTTAAATTAAAGAGAAACTTATAGTTTAGACCTAATGATGAAATACTTTTGTTTCAATGATAAATAGGAATATTATTAGTTTGAATTTCCAAATGTCTTTATTAAGTCTCTTTTATACAAAACATCTATTTAATTTATAAAACTAACCCAAGCAATCTTTAAAAATTAGGCTAAGAAAGTTATAGAGTAATAGCTATAAAAATATTATTGAAAATCTTACTGCATACGACATAAGATGTTTGCGTTAGTTTCATCTAGCAGTATGAAAACATAACAATTAGCAAGCCAAAGATTCAAGTTCATTGGAATGAAAATTAGTTAAATATATATACATGAATAACCATTTTTATCAATTTATTTAATTTTTTTAAGGTTAGTAATTAAATTCTATGAGTTTATCTAAACTTCATAAGCCTTAAGAGTAAATTTTATAAATTTAATTATACCTCATGAAGTTTAATTTATTCAAATTTTAATTTAAAGCCAATTCTGGACATTCAGATTTTCATGAGAGAATTTAACGTGATACTTATGTACTTGCGCAATGACATGCCGCAATACATAATTGTAAGGAACCAAACAAAAGTTGTATTTAATTGTTAAACCAATTATGAACAAGCACATTGCATTGTTTCCAGAATTGGAAAATCTACTTCACAAGGATCTTTTCGAAAATTTACCCCTATAATAAAACATGACCATCAAGACACTTTTGAAACTGTAAGGATGTCGATTGGAGGCATCACACTATACTTTACTCCTTCAAACACTCGTTACGAACGCGACTTTCACCTCTTTCTCTCTCTCTCTCTCTCTCTTAACGGAGAGAGGGAGAGAAAGGGAGAAAGACATGATATACTCTCTAGAGAAGGAAGCTAACTCTAATGACGGGGATTAAATGCTAATTTTCTGTTCACGTTCAGAACCTCTTGGCGCAATTTTATGCATTTAAACTTTTAAGATCATTCCCCATAAGATGTCTGAGCAAAACTGATACCGCGTTAAAAGTTTTCTTGTGAAAATTAATTTGTACTTGGTACTCCTTGAAATATTTTTTAAAGCAATATATAAAATTAGTGCTGCATTTCATACGCCAAACGTTGAAAGCAACCAAGGTAATAAAGTAACAAATCGCAACGATGAAAAAACAACAACAAAAAAACAAGGAAAAGCCTTATCGAATAATTATTCAAGGTTTGTTCTCTACGCATTAAGAGGTTCAGACTGCTGGGAAAAGTGCAGGCCCACTGACCTACAGTGACGTAATAGGGCATTTAATTTATTACGTAAACACATTTTGGGGTCATTTTATAATCTTTTTTGCCTTATACGGAAAAGTAAGCAAATGTTTACTGTCCTTAATATTTATGTAAAATTTCGGTAAGTTTTCAGCCTAAATATCACTTTCGTTTTCTTCAATTTTCTTGATAATTTTTCTTATTTCACCTCAGTTTTCACCAGTCATTTCCGCCTTCCTTCGTCAAATTCAATTCCCCCCCCCCCCTTTTCAGCGTAGGGTCCAAATTTTTTAAAAAAATTTCACACATTCCATTATTTGTCTTAGTCATAGTTACTTAATTGTATTAACTCCATGTCCTTTCTTTAAACAACGATAAGTAAAAATATATTTCTTCAACAACCAGATAATAACAACCAGGCTATGCAAATATAAATACTCTTAATATATGAAATAACTCATTTTCTCAATTTTTACACAAAACTTGAATTTTTCATGAATATGCTATTGTTGGGTCGGTGCGAATGAAATGTTCGATAAGAAATAGGTTTAGGAATGACCCCCATACAGCTAAAAGAATTTACATACAAGCTTCCTGCATCTTACGTCATAGAGGGTCTAGCTATAGGGCTAGCTCTAGCTCACACGGGTGAAGAACAAGTTCGACTTTGAATTTGTTTGGCCGTAAAATGCTTTCAAATTTGACATCAAAAACTAAGATTTGAGAGTTATCTTCATTTATGAATTTAAGCTGGGACATTCTGCTGCTCAAAACATTAACAAAGCAGTCGGGGATAATACAGCCAATGAACAAACCATTCGGCGATGGTTTGCGAAGTGGAGATATGAGCCTGAGACATGAACCACGTGGTCACCGAGAAGTTGAAGTTTCTGACAATGTTCTGCTAAGTGTGGTTGTAGCTGAACTGCGGAAAACACGTCGTGAGATAGCGGCCGAGCTAGGTGTCCAACACACTACAATTGTTCGTCGCCTGGATCCACTGGGTAAGATCAGAAAGATGGATTCTTGGAAGCCTCGTGAATTGACAATTGCCAACAAGGTGAAACGTTTGGAAGTCTGTACTTCGCCCCTTTCCAGGAATGAAAGAGAATCTCCACTGCAGCGAATCGTTACCTGCGACAAGAAATGGGTCCTTTATGACAATCGTGAACCATCTGCACAATGGTTGAGTAAAGCATAGCCTCCTGGATGCCAACCCAAGCCACCCTTACATCCCAGGAAGTTTATGCTTCTTATATGGTGGTCTACAGCTGGAATGATTCATTGCAGTTTCCTGCCAAATGGACAAACCATCACTTCAGAACGTTATTGTGATGAATTACAACAGATGCATTGGAAATTGATGGTGAAACAACCAGCTTTGGTAAATAGGCATGGCGTTCTCCTTTTGCAAGATAATGCCCGGCCTGATGTCGCACAACGGACGATGCTGGCACTGCGTGTGTTTGGCTATGAATCATTGCCTCGTCTCCCACTACTCCCCTGACTTGTCTTCTATAGATTATCATCTGTTTCGTCACTTGGATCGCTTTTCTACCTAGCAAACTTTTCACCCAGAATACAGAGGTTCACCATGCAGTTGATGACTTCTTCGCACCCCAGCCACAAGACTTTTTTCACTCCGGGATCATTGCCTTGCCAGGCAACTGGCAACAGTGCGTCAATTCAGAGGGAGGCTATTTCCAGTGGATAAATTACTATGTTTTTCAGTTATTATCATCTAAGTGTGATAGTCACTATCCGGACATTTCATTCGCACCGACACATTACTTTCCAAGTTAACATTTAGGTAACAACGGCAACGAGCAAAGAAGTAAATAAACATTATGACGTATTTAAATAATGATATAAAAACCACACGAAACTACTTTCATTATACACAGCACCCTCAGAAGTATTAAAATATTTTGCAAATGAAAATATTGGCCATCCTATTTAATATACATGATTTATAATATTATATACTGCCTCGATGTCAAATGCGTTTGCGGCCAGTCAATGATGAAAAATAGAGCTTTTCGTGCATTTTTGACCAATTCTTTCCATGACGCCTATCTGTCGTTGTTCCCGTGTCGCCGCTTTTCTTTTCCATTTGTTTCAAAGATGCATTGCAAGATTGCCGCATGCATTCATGTTTTCACATTAGCAACTTAAACTTTCAAGAATAAGTCTCAATATTTTTCAATATCATGCATATCATGCCTCTAAAGTTGGCCACCCAGATGCAAGGACGCCTTTGATTCCTCGGTATATTGAATGGTATATGGATTTTTTGTTGAAAATAATAAAAGTGTGTTAGTTACTCTTTAATATAATATGACATTCCGTCTTAAAAACAAGAGGAAGAAAATTTGAAAATATTTCTTAAGCACATCGAAAGTGCTTTTGTGAATTTCAGGACATGCCTTCCTATGGGTTAATGATGTAATATCAGTTTTCATGAAGGTATCTTTATAATACAATCTGACTTATTTAACAAATCTGCTCATTATAAGGCAATATAATCTAGTCAGTTTGTTCACGTCCAAGCTAATCTTTTTATTAAAAGTTAATGTTTAAGCCAATTTATTCACTACGAGTCAAAGTTCAAGCCAATTTGCATGCTACGAGTCAATGATCGACTAATCAGTCCGCAATAATTCCATGTCCAAGCCAATCTCTTCATCGTAAGTTACTGTTTAAACCAATTTTTCACTACAAGTCAACGCTTCTGCCACTCTGTTAAATACAAGTCAATGTTCGAACAATTCCTGTACTACAAGTCCATGTCTAAGTTAATCTCTTCATTGTAAGTGACAATTTAAGCCAATCTGTTAACCATGAGTCAATTTTCAAGTCAATTTCTTAACTGAGAGTCAGTATTGGAGCTAATATATATATATACTGCAAGGACAATTCAATACAATAATTTTATTTTCCATGTTACAGGTATGTTATTAAGCCAACCCGTTCACTGCAAGTCGATATTTAAGCTAACCCATCTCCTATAAATCGAAGATCAAGCCAATTCGTTCACTACAACTCCAAACTGTTTGTTTCTACTATAAAAGAAAAAGGAGGAACAGAAGGGCCTGCTTTCTCTTTATGCTGACACACGCTCAAAAGCTTTAAGTGAACCCATTAACTCAAAGCATCTTAAATGATTCAAAGAAAACGGCAAACCTTTTCCATCATCAAAAGCTATGATTTTTTGTTTAGTTTTGCATTTTTTTAATTATCCTCAAAGCACTGCAATGAGCTCCGGGCAAATCTTACCGTTCCATCTTCTCGGATACATCCATTTCTTGCTCCCAAACATTCATCGCAAAATTTTCTGACTTGAAAAGAAAAGCATTCGTGCATTTTTGATTCATCAGCCCTTCCCTAATTTTAGCGAAAGATCAAAGGAAAAATTAAATGAAAGTAGAGGCAGCCTATAGAAATCTTAAGTGCATATACTCGTCATTTAAACGTATAACTCCGCGTTTATTTAATTTGCATTTTTTCCCTTTCTCCCGATGAGAACGGAGAAAACGAAACAGTGTAACTTGAAAGAGAGAAAAGTGATTTTTTATTCAATATTTATTTCCTCTTCCATTTAAATTGACAGTTTCGCTCTCAACAGATAAAAAATTATGCTAAAGGAATGATGAAGATGTCAAGAGTGTAATTATGTTCATGTCTTCCAGAGTAAGTTGAGGAAATATAAAATTTTGAGATGTGCATTCATGCTAAGTCTTTCTGTACTTCAAATAGGTCGATTTGCACATTGAGTATAGAGTTTTGCAACTTTTTAATGTACTATAAGGGTTGAACATTCAAAATATTTTTATACATATTACTTTATGTTTTTCCCAGTGAATAATTTTTTTGCTAATAACACTATAGATTTCCATATCGCTTATGATAAGCAAAGATAAAATAGTTGTGATTGTCATCAGAACTTGACTCAACATTTTAGAATAATAAATTTATAAGAAAAATAGCTTTACATAAATAATTTGAAAATGGTGTTAAGGTCGCTATATAGGGGGAAATAGTGAGAACAATCAAGAGATATAAAGAGAAAAACAGGGAATAAAATTATAAATGAAAAATTCAGGAAAAATTCGAAAGCGCTGAAATTAAAAATTACAAATTAAGTAAAAATAATATTTAACAAGCTTTTTTAATTATTTGTCTACCATGGCAACCATTTTACTTTAATCAACAAATTTCTCTGCTGGCGATTTTACAAGAAAAAGATCTTTAAAATATATTCTACTGATTAAGAATATACGTGAAAGAACGATGTATATGAGTTTAAAACGTAAATGAAAGATAGTAAAAATAATTTAAATCACGTATTACACAAAACGCCAGGGTGTTCACATTACTAGGGAAAAAATTTTAATTATACATATAAAAAAGCTAAATACACCATCATCATTATCATTACCGCCGCTCATCAGCAATTTGCTTTCATAAATAGAAAGCACGGCGCTCACCATATGAAGGCGGAGTAGGACCATAGGTTAATGGCCCAGCCAGTTCAATACATGGTCACATATATTCAGCATGTGGGTCTCGTCAAATAGCAAAAACCCTTGTGCGGGTCATATCATATATATATATATATGGCCTGCAAAAGGGTTGCTGGTATCTAACTGGAAGGAGACCCACACGCTGAACGTATGTGACGATGTGTGGAACCGGCCAGGCCAGTAACCTAGTGTCCTACCCCGCCTTCAAGTGGTGCAGGCTGAGCTTTCTATTTATGTGGCAAATTAATATTTGCTGCACGGATAGAAAGGCGGAAGGGGAGGGCTAATTCACCAACCCGTCTAGCCAGCGTGGTGAAATTATGGCTAATTCCTCCATTATGTTGACACACCAGAAACCATGGCCCCTAGTCTCCAGGTGCTGGAGTGCTCCTGATCAAGGCAGCGGTCAGTGTGGCATGAAAGCAGGGGGTGCTAAGAATCACTGGAATGGCCCAGGCTGCCGTTTGTTATTGACCTTGGCAACGTATAATGGACGATCCCTTGCTTCTGAAGCAAAACTTCAGGAATTGGAAGAAGAACTTGACAAGATCAAATGGGACATTGTAGGACTCAGTGAAGTTAGAAGAAAAGGTGAAGAGTTGGTGGAACTTAAAAGTGGACATTTGTTTTATTATAGAGGAACGGAAACTGGAAGAACAAGTGGTGTTGGCTTCTTAATCAACAAAAGAATTAAAGACTGTCTTCTGGAAGTTGAAAGTACATCAGATCGAGCAGCGAGGCTTGTTGTTCAACTAACCCAGCGATACCAACTTCAAATAGTACAGGTATATGCACCAACATCAAGCCATACCGACGAAGAGGTTGAAGAATTTTATGAAGAAATCAAAGAGTTACACACCAAAGGGAAACAACATATCAAGCTCATCATGGGGGATTTCAATGCAAGAATTGGACAACAGGAACAAGGAGAGACATCGGTTGGTAAATACGGATATGGGGAAAGGAATGAACGTGGCGATCAACTCATCGAATTTGCAGAAGCTGAAAACCTTAGCATCATGAATTCATTTTTTAAGAAGAAACCGCAAAGAAAATGGACATGGAAACACCCAAATGGGGGAACTAGTGAAATTGACTATATCCTGGCAAACAAGAAATCAATTATTGAAGATTGCAGTGTACTGAACAGATTTAATACTGGAAGTGATCATCGAATGGTGAGATGTAAAGTGCACTTAAATACTAAATTAGAACGACAGAAGCTCATTAGGAAACAAGTAAGTAAGAGGGTGGATCTAATGAAACTGAAAGTAAATACCGAGGCATTCAAGTTGGAATTAAAAAATCGCTTTTCTGCACTGGAAGGACTTATTGATGAAAGTGATATCTCAGAAGCAAATGAAAACATTGTTAAGACAATAGTTGAAACTGCTGGGGAAATTGGTGGTGTAACCTGTAAAAAGCACAATAGCAAATTATCTGAGAAGACGAAACAGCTCATGAAAAGGCGAAGAGATATGAAGGTGGACAATCGAAATACCAGTTCCAGGATTGAGTACATAGAACTTTGTAAAACTCTGCGCAAAAGCATGAAAGAAGACATAAGAAAATTCAACTGTGAGCTAGTAAGGAAAGCCATTGAAAATAACAAGAGCCTTAGGGTTGTTAAAGGAAGTTTATCTGTTGGGAAGAAACACATCATTGCATTAAAAGGAGAGGATGGCACCGTAACAAGAAATAGGGAAGAAATACTTAGAAGAGTTGAAGAATTCTACAAAAAACTATATGAAAGTAACAGTGGATTAAACGAAGACTCTGAGATAGTCGAAGGAACAGCTCCTAAAATCTTAAAAGAAGAAGTTTCATTTGCAATAAAAAATATGAAGAAAGGAAGAGCCCCTGGTGATGATGGTATTACATTAGATATCCTAAAAGAAGCTGGAGAATATGTAGAAGACATACTTGCAAAATTCTTTACCAAATGTCTTAACAGCGGTAACATACCAAACCAATGGGATTCTGCAACAGAAGGGAAGCGAATTGCTTGATGATAGGACGTGTGTGGAAAGCATTTGGAGAGACCTTCATCCAGCAGTGGATAGATAATGGTTGAATATGATGATGATGATGATGATATTATATATTATATACACACACAGAGGGAGAGAAAGGGAGAAGTTTTAAATATAGTAAATTTAGAATTGGAGAAAAGAATAATAAAGAAAAATATAAAGAAGAAATAACTGTGCAATTATCTAAGTCTAGCGCTCATTGAGCCACTGCTATATAATGGATAAGTTATAGTGAAAAATAGCAAATACATATATAAGATGAATAGTGCATGTAAAAATAAAAATAATAAATAAATAAAAATAGGGTGAGATAGATGAATAAATTTGGATAGGATTAAGGTAAGAGAAAAGATTAATAGAAAATACAATATTCAAACAGATACATACATACATACATATATATATATATACAAATACACACATACATAAATATGACGTAATATAAGCATACAGCCCCAGAACTGTCGTCTGGGACCTTTTCTAGGACTACATGCTTGGCGCCTTTTCTGGAGGTATGTTGCAAAATACAAGTAAATCAGATAAGCCAGATGTATTCAGCGAGATACCCAAGGCCCAAAGGCGCCAAAAAACAGAACGTACAAATCCAAATAATATTACAGTATAAACACTAATATGTACAATATAGGGACATTAAATGTAAAATCAATAAAATAGAAAATCACACGTAGATACATTTGATACATGCAAAATAGAAATATGTAGAGGTGTAAAAAAGAATATAAATATACAAACGCTTTTCGAAAATTTTCTAAAGGCGTTTATATATATATAACTTTTTTTTTATATTTCGCCAATTTTAAGTATTTTGTGTAAAAAAAAGATTTTTGCATTAAAAATGCATTATATATGCATTAAGTTGTATAATTGGTCGTTTATAGAGCAGATAAGCAATTTTATTGTGCGAGAACATTAAAAATAATGATTTACTTTATGAAAGGTATAGAAATTATTGCTACAGACTGTTCATAGTATAAAATGCTTCCCTCAATGTTAACAGTTCATAAAGGCCATTGCCCTATGATAGGAAATCCCCTTTTTGACTCAAAACTTTTTTATTGATCAGGGTTTGATCCAGAGTAATTTATTTAACCAAAATAATAATTTTTAAGATAATTTGCATAGAAAAAGAATTAAAGAAAGGTAACTTGTAACATAAGCAATTAACTGCATTTAAATAATTATTGAATGAATCAAACACGGTAAGAATTATATCTTATTTTTTCACAGTCCTCATTGACTAACGTAATAAAGGACTGTTTCAAAAAATTCTTCTCTCTCTAATTCGGTATTCCAAATCTAGTGAATTGGGTAAGTGACTTGTAGGGGATTTTGTTCAAAATATTTCCAAGTCCGTTGGTGAAATAAATGTAGAAAGAAAGCTGTTTTAATTGTAGATACATGGAGCAGTCAAAACTCTGACGAACTTTATAAAGATGAGAACATCGTTATTTTATTAAAAGTTTTGCCAGAAAGCACAACGGGGGTTAAATGATATAAACTTTTCATTCGAAAGCCTATTTGCCAGATTTATGACAAAAGTTCTAATTGTCCCAGGTGTTCGGATAATTTTTTGCAGTAAATCTCCTTGTTACAAATGCTTTTGTGATTGCTACCATAATTAATATTGTCTCATGAATTTTATACTACACTTTTCCTACTTTTTGTCATTTTTTTTTCATTTTTGCACTTACTTTGGCTACTAACATGCGGACAATAAAACAGCAAGTAAATACAAAAACAATAAATATATGAGAAATGTAAAAATTCCTGAGAAGTAAAAAAAAAATGAGAACTTGAAATAAAAATCACATGGTCCTAGTTCAATTCAATTTAAACGTTCATGTCAATTGCTATTTTTTGAAACAAATTACCTTTTGTTTAATTCATTTTCTATATAAATCTTCTTAAAAATGATTATTTTGATTAGATAAATGACAATCTGAATCAAAACCTGGTCAATTAAAAAAAGTTTTGCGTTAAAAACAGGATTTCTGATTATGAGGCCATGGCATTTATCGAGTATTAAGATTGACGGAAGTCATTTATATCATGATTATGATCAGTTTATGGCGATAATTTCTATCTCTTTCATAAAGTAAATCATTATTTTTAATATTCTCGTAAAATAAAATCGCTTATTTGGTCTTCAAATGACCATTTAAACAATTTAACATGCATATGATGCATTTTTAATGCAAAAATCACGTTTTTTACTTAAAACTTTTTAAATTGGCGATTTATTAAAAAACTAGTTAGTTTAATTGGATAGCACATCAAAAATGCTAAAAGCTGATATATATAAACCAATATTTTGGTTAATATACATGTGTTTAGAGCGTAGCGCAAGTTTTGGTTTCTACCGCCTCCCCCGCCCTATAAATGGAACATTCAAGCGTAATATTTTACACTTGAAATCTACCTTGGAAGACCTTTCCGACGATACATAACATTTGCCGTTCGGCAATTATCACTTCACGAATTTCCTTTGTAAGTAAAAATTATTTCGGGAGTAATTACTAAAGCAATTTCCTTTAAAATTTTTTTTATATTTAGCTTATTACACAGGAATTCAAGTTTTAATATAATACATTATTCATTTTATTTTAGGAAAATTCATAACTGAAGATTATTACACGCGTATTATATATTGCTTCATTTATAGAAGAACGTCACAATTAAATACTCTTCCAAACAATGGTATAAAATTATTATTTTATTCGAAACAACATAACTGCTAGCTGTTACAGTAACATAATAACTTCCTGATATAAATTTTCTTGCAGGTAGTTTAAAAGGTAATGTTACTGCGAAAAGTAATAATTACGTCGACTTAAAAGAAACTACTATTTTTAAACCGCTGTTATGTAATAAAGACATTTTTTAGTTGTAACGCTCTTCTATGAATGAAACCAAAAGTGCTCAAAGCGAATTTAACGAGCGACCGAATATAGTGAATATTTTCGGCCGTGCAAAGCTCAGTGTAACATATTTATTTCCGTAGTAAAAAAGTCCTTGCCCGTTTTACAGCGAGTGAACTATTAAAAAAACGATGCTCCACTCCTTGTGTTACGAAAGTCACACCTGTGATGTAAGGACGAACTAAATTGTGGAGAAACTTTGTGAAACTGTAAATGAAGCCAGCTATTGCGAATCTGTAGCATCTACTCACTCTCACCACATCCCAGCGAGACGCAAAAAATAACGAAATTTGACCAGCCATGCGCTGTCAGAAAGGCTCTTCGCCATTCGCCGTCCAGCTATTGTCGGCGCAACACGCGCGGCGGGAGGCTTCATTCGGCTTTAAAAGCATGGGATAGCAGCAATAACAGGTATGGACACACTATAAGCAAATGTGAGAAACTCATTCTGTTTTCAAAAGCCGTATATTATTTGCCGTCGGGTAGTCAAATTTTAAAGAATATATTTCATACTTTTTGTTTACATATTGTGGCATCTTTTGCATCCAAATACCGGATGGATCTTCTGACTCGCATCTATGTTAAAACTCTGGGATAACTAAATAACTTGGCTGCAGTTTTGTTCACCGTAAGAATGTTTCGACATCAGTCCATGTGCGGCGGGTAATGCTGTCTTTCGAAAACTATTCAGTGATGAATACAAAGTTTAACTCTCCTTAAAAGGATGCTTATTGAAAAGTTCGTATTTTTTGAAAGTTTAAGGATCAACATTAAGAGATAATAAACATGCACTTTGTGATTCGGACTCTTTTCCAAACGCTGTTAGTAGCAGCTCTGATGCTACTAATTGTCTTCGCAGGAAGTTTGTGTGGAGCCACAGCTGTAGCAACAGGTAAGTCAAAAGTATATCTTCCTTATACCAGAACTATCATCAAAAGATGCCTATATAAAAAATTAATTTAATTACCTTACCTTTATAAGCACCATCGTCTCTGTCAACGTATTTCTTGGGTTCATATTTACAGACATATGCTCCCTTTTCGGAATTTTTGTTTTCGAAATTTCCATTTTCTTTTGGTTATTTTATTATATGTTACAATGATCTTTGCTTTCTCTTGAAGGGTCATCATCAGTTCTAAAAAACACCGAAATGTAAAAACCGTTTTTGTCTATTATTTTTATATATTATGAAGGGAAAATATTAAGTTATGTATACGTACTAACTTTGAATATAACTACCTAAATATATAATTCCACTAGCCTCGTTTGAAAGGTTAGGTAATAAGTCTTATTCAAAATTTTCTATTTTTGTCTTTAAATATTTGATACAGAATTTACCTATTTTTATTCGGACCGTTGCCAGCCCGCCGTCGCCACTGAGATACGAAATATAGAGCCAACGCTAAAATTAAAAAAGTTTGGAAACAATTCATAGTTTTTTTGATAGCTTAAATTTCCATTTTTTTTCAATAATTTTAATCAATTTTATCGGCCGAACGGTTAAAGCACTCAAATTCCAATAGACTGTTCCCAATTCGACTCTGGATAAGAAAGCTGGCCTTTTTTACATATAAAGCTCTAAATTGGAGCTAATAACGTGTTTGTCGAAAATGATTATACGGTTCAATTTCCTTTTTAACCAAATTTTATTTAATCACTGAAGAAATTACCGTAGTAATTTTTTTTTATTACTGGAAAATTTCTTTGCTATGAAGTAACTATACGTATAGTACGAGTTACCTAACGCATAGAAAGAACAGCAATTAACCGCAGACTTTCTTCTAAGTGGAAATATTTAACGAACATGCAGAATTAATTATATTTCATAACACAGGTAGAAAGAAACTCCCTCAAAACCAAATTAAACTCCGATTTTTGCCGAAATTATTTCCGACGCAAAAAATATTTAATTACAGAAATTTTACTCGCTACGCAAAATAACCAATAGATTAGAATACGGATTATGTGGGCAAAAAATGTTGGTTAAAGTTTTTCTTGAGTTGTAGCGCAAAAAGTTACGAAACCTGCATAACGTCTCAAAGGAATTCCCGCAGTAATTATAAAATGTCGTCGATTAAAACCGCGCTAATTAATGGTTTGGCTTGCAGGTGACTGGCGAAGGCGATTGCATTTTTGGTACTTCAAGTTATGAATTTATGATATTTAAAAGCGGAAAGGCTAAATATTAAAAGTCGGAAGCGCATGCCGAGATTTCCAAAAGACTCAAGATTATATTTAAGCGCAGGCAAGTGCATAACATCGGTTGAATATGATTTAAGTTTTTAGAAGAAGTTAAAACTTCTAAATAGAGTTTCATCCGCTTTGTGCGGGAAATATACCAAATTGGTTTTCAGCTTTAATGTAAATATCTTAAACACTTAAACAAGTACGCGAAGATTATAATTGGTAAATACATCTAGTGGCAAAAAATATTTATTAAGTTATGAAATTACTAATTGTAAATTAATAGTTCATTTATTTGCATCTTCATGTTAGAGTGCCTCTAATTATTAACATATTTAAAATATCCTTGGTCTATTGTGCAAATAGAAAATTGCTGTTATATTTTAATGACTTCAAATACATTAACCATTGCCACATATTTGAAACCATTTAATGATAATAGCCGTGTTAAATACTAATAATTCATTATGGAGAGGGGACCTATGTACAGAACAACAGACTGCAGAGAAAACAAGTCCTTTCCCTAAACGAACGTTCGGATATTAAATATGGGAAAGCGTCCACATTTGAAACTCCACAAATATTGGACAAAAGAATATAAATGGGATTTAATGATTCCACATAATTCTGTAGAACAGATATTTTAATACAATTTGGAATAAACATTGCGGCTAATCATAGTTTCCAGCATTCAGATAAATGTGATTTTATTTTCGAAACTGAATCAAAATACTTTTGTAAGTAGTTTAACTGAGACATTATTTTTTATAAAGAATTAAAAATAGTGAGATTTGCTTTCCGAGTTGAAATTGCAAAAATGTTGAAACAATCTTCTGAAGAAAGTTCGCAATTTCTAATCGAAAGGTCAAGTTTTTAAAGAAGTTGCAAATTTTAAAATCGTTGCACACTTTTCAAACTGAAAAATAAACCCTATTAATTATAAGCCGTGACAGCTTACGTGAAATTAAATAATTAGAAATTTTCGCTTATTTGTTACTGCCCATGCGGATATAATTAATTTCTCTGCATTTATTGATAACTTCAAAACTTTTAAACCTTTTTAAGTAACTGAATTCGATTTGGCAGTTTGTAAAAATAAAGGGTGAACGATTTTTTTCATTCAGAAAAGAAAATGAACAACTGCTATTTATATAAGTTATGGCATAATATTTTAAGAGAGAAAATGTTTCAAAAGTAATAGTTTCCTTTATCAAGTGAAAGGAAAATGAGGAGAGAAGAGTCCTAATTTTATACCCTAATGCTCCAAATTAGGAAAATTCAAAATGTTATTTCAATGAGAGAGGTATATATTTTGCTCTTGAATTGTCAATGTACTTCATTTGTAAAAATATTTTTGCAGAAAATGAATGAGCTGCAGACACTTATCAGAATCCCAACAAATCACATTGTTTAGGCATCTTATGAAGGAAAATAACAAGCATATGAAATTTATCAACTATTAATATGTCAAACTTCTTAGAAAACTGATTTAGAATAACAAATTTGCTCACTTAAACATCAACATCCATTCTTTAATAATTTTACATATTTATATAAGACAATTTATGATTCCAAATCAGTTTTCTACGAATTTTCATTACCTTCGTCAGTTTTCTACGAATTTTCATTATCTTCGTCAGTTTTCTACGAATTTTCATTACATTCGTCATTTTTATACGACTTTTTCACAAACTAGTGGGCAGAAACGCGGTCAAGCGTTTCATTAAAGCTTTTAGATCCAACTGAACAAGACTAGATAACATCCCGCCGCATATTGTAAATATCAAACCAGATTTCTTTGCAAATGCTATTGCACATTTAATTAATATTTGCTTCAATACAGGTAATTCCTCCTCGAAACTGAAGATGGCAAAAATCATTCCTATATTTAAAGACGGCGACCCATCTGGCATTCATAATTATCGT
>QLNU02014176.1:37346777-37365432 GCA_006491805.2 Dysdera silvatica | reverse complement strand
AACCATATAGCACTTTTAGCAGGAGATCAACTTGCTTCTATTTTCTAAAGTTTACCTAGCTTATCTCCCGATAAAAAATTTCCAGTGCAGGTATGGAACTGCCTTTCTTTTCAAACGTCCACCATTTTTGGATGTTTAACAGTTTTTTATCTGACTTTTTCTGAATGCCAGTTAAAGTATTTATCCATCGTTTGGACGAACCGGAAACCACTTGCGTCACCCTGAGGTATATTTGCATCTAATCAAGCTTACTTTAAAGCCGAACCCAAAACCAGCGGAAACCACTGGATCGCATCTGAAACTACACGAAACATGCTGATGTCTTCAAATCTTGTTCAAATTATTAACTTTTTGAAGATAAAAAATAATATATGTTTCTCTGAATATCTCTTATTTATTTGATGTACGATTCTTGATCGAATATATTCGAAAATAAATGGAGATAATGAAGAGGAGGTAAAATTTTAGAAGTTTTTAGGCTTTGTTCTTTCCATTTCCGTCATAAAAAGACGTTAATGATTATCGATGGAACCACTGTCTTTCCCATAATGAAAAAATGAAACTTATATAATGTAAAGCAGCGCTTACCAACCTTTTTCAAGCCGTGACTCACTTTTATATTCACCAAGTAATCCGCGACCCACTTTTATAGTAGCCAAGTAATCCGCGACCCACTTTTATAGTAGCCAAGTAATCCGCAACCCCCTTTTACAGTAACCAAAAACTTGCGACTCCCCTTTGTTTGCCGCTGCCACGTTTACATAATAAAAGCATTTTTAACAGAGTAAAGAAAACACATTAAATACAAAATTATATTAATCATATATTATAAAATTAAAAACAAATAAATAGATAAAAAATAAATAATAAAATAAAATAAAACAAATAAATATATATAAAATAAATAAATGTTACAAATATATATAAAATAAATAAATAAATAAAAAATATATAATAATAATAATAATAATTTATATAAATAAATAATAAAATAAAATAAAAATAATGATAAAATAAAACAAAAAATAAAAATTAAAATAAAATAAAATTTATTATATATTTTATTAATTATATGCATTGTATTGATTGTATATATTAATATATACTATAAAGTTAAAACCAGTTGTAGGATATGCCATGTATGTAGCCATGTTGAAATATATGTTGAAAACATTTAGTATGAAATTCCTTATAAAGTCAATTGTAACTAAAATACGGCAGAAGCGAAAACCATGAACCTGTTCGCGACGCCTTTGAGTGCCGCCCCCACCAGATTGGGAACCACTGACCTAAAATCTTGAAATTTACGGTTTTAAGTGCAATCCAACGAGAAAATTAAAACTCTTACAGTTTTTGTTTATAATTTTTAATTAAAAGGCATGCGTTTTATACGTAAATTACCCATTATGTTATACAAAAACTGCTTTTTCCATTATTTTATTTGAAGTTCAAGTTTTAATTCTGTTTAAAACAAAAACCTTTTGACACTAGTTTTAAAATAAATAACGAGAACGAATAATTATTTTAATATCAGAAGTAATGAAACCAAAATTAATATTAAAAAAATAATTTTAGGGGATTTAAATGGCTGTACACTTTTACTCGGTGTTTATGCTTCGGTCGTCAAATTCCGAACGTATGCTTCGATCACTATACCTCAAGCCTGTTCACCAGGTTTTATTAAACGTGTGGTTGTAATTAAATATAAACGATACTTGCAAACTTGCATGAATTTATTTTTATGTAACTTAATTTAATTAAATTGTAACTAATTTGATCTTAATGAAGGAGATGAAGTTTCTTTTTGAATGTTGGCCGATTTAAATGCTTTACAATTTGGCTTCTATGATACATTAAAATTTTTCAAAATTCTCATTGACTTAATGTAAATTACATTTATTAGAGTTTGTTTTCTTGAAGGCAGCAATGACAAATCTTTCGTCCGATCGCCATATATTTTCTAACTTTTCCTTTTTAACTTATTATTGTCGGTCATAAGGAAATCTATTTCTTCATAGCACTTTTATAATTTTAATCATTCCTCTTAATAATTCTCAAAGTAAAATTCATATTATAGTAGTTGAAAATTAAATACGTATTAATAACATACACTAATAATAATTATTTGTTTTAAAGTAAAAATTTTAGTGATTAAGCATTATCTAAAGGCGAGTAATGAACCCACATTAACGTTTTTCTGCTCATATAGGGGCACCTTAAGGACCGGGAGTCCAGGGTGGACTTGCGGACACCGTTTGGATGAGGGAGCCAAACTGAAGTCAAGTTTAAATTTTTTTAACTAACCCAATAGTAGAAAATCTGTTTAAAAAGAGACAAGTTTGGAGAAATTCTTTCAGAGATTTTTGGTCACCGTTATGGGGTATATGGCGTACTGTGCATCTGGAAACATCTTTTGTTTCCGTCAGAGGGGGGCACCAAAGAGCAATTATTGTCATACTGCCCGGGTTCAAAATCAACCTCGAGCTAACCCTGTGGTCATCTTTAACTATAGCGCAAAATTACGTTTCAGGCAACCATTGAAATTCATAATTAAACGGACTCCAACGGATTTGTTTTATAGAAATTCTTCTTTTATCCATGTTTCAACTTACCTGTGTAAGTTTTTTCACAGGATTTTAGAGAACTGAAGAGTGAAACCTTAGCATTTTATATTGTGTTTCCCTCTCCATAATTGTGCAAAGAAAACTCACACACAATCCAACCGGGGAACTCACGTGGCAAGTAAAGAGTGTTAAAGCGGCAACGTGCCCAAAGGCGTCCTCTGTTGGTAGTAACTCCAGCCGCGAAAGTTCTTCTAAAACTTTATCTTCCAAAACTATTAACCACTGACGTGTCAAAGTTTCTGAAGATTGGATAAATATTCAGAAATACTTTCTTATTTTCATTTCATTAATTAATAATTTTACGTTTCGTGCAACTTAATTAACTTCAAATTGGAGGCAAAGAAACATTTCAATTTAGTTTTAAGCCACAAGAATTTTCTCTATTAATCATGTTCTGTAAATAACATTAAGATTAGCGCTAAAGAAGATACAACACTGAGTGAATCATTCACAATAATGAAACATGCACATTTAGCTCAGTTGAATTTTTAATGCACTTAGACATTCTTTAGCAGTTTCAGCAAAAGAATAATTTTAAATACATTATTTTTGTTTGTTTCAGTATTTTTCAAGTAAATATAAAAGTTATACGAGTAAGAAAGGGGAGCCTGAGTGTTTTCCCTCATTAAAATTACACTGTATGTTTTCCAGTATGTTTTTTTTTTCGTCAATTAGCTAAAACTTATAACGGTCAATTTATAAACATTTACTTGTCTTTTCATTCATCGTAACTCATAGCTGTATCAGAGAAACGTATAATTGGGGTTAGCGTGTTTTTGTGCACAGTTTGGGGCTTCGGGGGGATTATAAACCCCTCGATGCTTTATACATAGAAATTATCTCTTACTGTCATTTCTCTAGGAAAGCTACATTTTTTCAAGGGGCTTGAACACCTCCACAGCACTCTCTCGTTTTACCAATGGTAACAGAAAAATGAATTTTAGATTCAAAGAAGAGATCAGAATTAAAATTTCCCCATTTTTCCTCCTCCGTCTACAAGAGAATAAAATGAAAAAATTTAAGAAGTCTTTTTACATGAATACCCTTTTATGAAGAAAAATTTGTTTGGATAATAGTTATGGTTATATCCAAATTATATTTCACTCCGTTTATTTCTCTGAAAGTTTCAAGACATGTCGTTTGTAAACATTCATTGACTACCGGTTAGTTATTTAAATTTAAATTTTTGAACGTAAAATAAATGCTGATTTCACTCAATATTACATGCGCTTGAGTGATACTGTATTATGTTTACTCAAATCTGTTTCAAATACTGGTCGACAGACAAAGCCTCTGGGGCGAGTTTTTGTAATATTTTTTGTAGGGAATTTATTATGATACATAATTTTGACACCCACGTTGAAGTTCAACCTGTAGTTTTTTTTTTTAGTATAGGAAAAAGAGACATCATCCGAATCCTGGAGTCGAACTCAGTAGCTTTATGTGTTTATCAATATTTGGCAATTGTGATAACTCTTAGAAAAGTAACTATATCGTTCAACCTTATATTCAGAGAAAAGGAGAGTTGTCTTTGTCCTCGTTAAGGAACTCCTGGTTCAACGAAGAGGAGACCCTAGTTCAATTCTAGGACGGGGACAATATCTCTATTTTCTTCTATGCGAAAAAGCTGTAAGTTAAGCTTCAACGTGGGTGTCAAAATTATTTATCATAACAAATTCCCCTAAAAAAATATCACAAAAATCTCTCCCCGGAGGCTTTGTACGTTGACCAGTATTTGGCAATTGTGTTAGCCCTGAGAAAAGTAATACTATATGACAAATTTATATACGGAGAAAAGGAATTTCTTTCCTGTCCTCAATGGCCCAGCGGTTAAGACACCCGGGACTCAAAGAAGAGACCCTGTTTCGACTCTAGACTGGGGACGATGTCTCTTTTTCTCCTATACTAAGAAAGCTCTAAAGAGAGCTTCAACGTGGGTGTCAAAATTATTTTCATTATATTCAGTATCAAGGGATTTTGTGGCAATGTTTTTTTTTAGTGCATTTAGTACAATTTTTACCAGTGCATCAAATTTTGTTCGTTTTAGTTTAACTTAGTTACCGTTACCATCTTGTTTATCATAAAACGACCCTCTTCTCTGCGCCGTAAAACTGTAAGCATTCGATCATTCCTTTTATAATGTTTACTCCGATTCATTTCCGCTGGTTCCATGTATTTTCATTTATGCGCCTTCGTATGCACGTAGAAGTGATTCCATAAATTTTGCCATGGGTTGTACATTATTTTATCATGCAGAATTATTAATATAGAACACAGTTAAATAGAACCATAACAGAAAACAATTAAAATATACTCTAACATGGACGCTTATTTGAGAGAAGGGCAGAGCGCGGCTAGAGCCCCAAAGCCATTCAAACATTTTATTTTCCCCCCGATTCTGCTATGCATTTACTTTCAAAAGTTTTAAAATAAGGTACTTTTTAGCTCATTACTAATTGTCAAGCAGTATCAATTATTTTTGTAGCATTTTAGTATCTTGTACATTCACTAAAATTTTTGACAGCCTTAAGAAGAAGGTAATAATTTTTCTCAGTTCCCCCCCCACCCCACCCCTAGGAGCGGGATATGGGCGCCCATGTACTCTAGTATAATTCGGCTGTTGACACTCCAGGTATATACTTCTGTCCTAAATTTCGAACATGTATTTCTGAATTTATTCAGGTACTAAATAAAATAAATTTATGTGATTCATTTCATCTAGCACAAAGAAGGTTCAGGTTTTTGTGCTAGAAATTATTAAAATTAAATTACAAAATAAAATTATCGTCATCATATTCAACCATTATCTATCCACTGCTGGATGAAGGTCTCTCCAAATGCTTTCCACACAAGTCTATCCTGAGCAATTCGCTTCCAAGTCACCCCAACCTGTTTTCTTATTTCATCTACCCATCTAGTTTAAAGACATTTCCTTAAACATTTTGGTGGTTTCTTGGAATCCAGTTGAGAATTTCACTTGTCAATCGTTGATTAATGCTTTTTGCGGTTTGCCCAGCCCATCGCCATTTCAGCCTTTTGACTTTAAGAACGATGTCGTCTGTTCCTGTTTGTCCTCTCACTCAAGTGTTTCTTTTTCGAATCCTTCTAATCATCCCGGCCATGCGCCTCTCTCTGTTCTCCTTTGAGTTGTCTGTAGTTTCCGCAATGATCCATTCCTTAGACTTCATGTCTCTGATCCATACAGAGGATTGGCAATGAATAAGAATAGAAGACTTTTCTTTTCAAACATAAAGACAATTTTTCTCTAGGGATAATACTGTTTCTTCCGAATGCACTCCAGCCAAGTTTAATACGTCCGTAAAGTTCCTTCATAATATTACCTTTCATTGAAATCAGGTGGCCAAGGTAAATATATATCAATCCGAAATTTCCAGCTCAATATTGTTAACCTGTATTCTTGCTTTCTCTACGAAATTATTGAATATGATTTTAGTTTTTTGTAGGTTTATACTGAGTCCAATTTCTCTACTTTGAGCTGAAAGCTCCTTTACCCTGTTTTTGGAGTTCAGGTGGGTCCGTTGAAAAAATATCAATGTCATCAGAAAGCCACAATGATTCATACATTCACCAGATTTTTTATTACTTTGTTATTCCAATTTATCAACTGAAAAATAATAACAATAATTAGCATGTCTTCGTTGACAAAAATCTTCTCGTGCTAATTCTTTCGAGACAATATAGAGATGTCACCATCAACAAGATGGAATACAGCATTTAAAATATCATCCAGATGCTTTCACAAACGACCATTTACTGGTATTCCAACCGAATGTACTAGGATCAAGAGCAAACGATATAACGAATCCGCCACCAGAATGCGTCCTCAACAATCTAAAGAAGAAGTACTAAAACGTTATTATTCAACTTACCAAAAGACAAATGATGAGGCAAATCGTAATTGAAGCCTTTATCCCCTCCCCACTTTTCCCATCATAAAAGACTATGCGGCGGAGAAAGCGAAAGGAATGTTGATCGCAGAGCTGAGTGATGTTTGTGCGTCTGAACTGATGCTCAATTTGTAGAAGAGGGACCAAAGGAACGCAACGCAGGATAATCGCCCCTATTAACATAATTTCTGTGTTTCGATGTGCTACTGTTACTTCGCCATTAACAGCTCCTCAACATAGGAGAGGCGTATTCCAGTAGAAATCAGGAAGAACATATTTTATTCCCCCTACGCGGCACTTGGAAAAGTGGTTTTCCCACGACCAAAAATTCCACCACGAGATTCCGCCACCTGCTTCCGATCACGCAAAATCCCTTTAAACCCGCTATTGTTTGGGTCACGCCAACAGCAAATAAACGCAACCTTTACAAATTTCAACCACCCCCTCCCCTTATTCCGTTCATTAAATTTGTCCGCGAGGGTTGTTTTAAAGCGCACGTAAGTGATCGACCATTGAATCTGCTGGTACTGGATAGGCCAAACAAGGCATTTGTTGAACATGGTCTTCTCTTTTCCTGCCAATTCTTCGGTCGCCGGTAAACAACTACGTTTATTTACTCGGTAAACAGTGAGAAGAGTTTACAACAGAACGCATTTACTTACTTTACAAAATGAATTAATTTCGGCTGCTTTTTAATGAAGAGAATTTTAAAAATGCGTTAGTATTTGGTCTGCTAAAGGAGAAACACATAAATTTAATTTAAAATATGCGTTTGTTTTTCAAAAATATCTATATGTATATCTCATTATAATATCCTTTTCTACCATGCATTTAATCTATTTGACGTTTATTCTATACCATGAACTCATATAAGAAGTTGTAAGACATTCAATAATACGTATTAAATGCACATATATATATTTCTATTAACAAAGGTAATAATACCGACCTTTCATTTTCAAACTCACGTGTGCTTCTCAAACCATACTAGAAGGTCCTGAACACTCAGCAAATATCTATATATTGAATTTTCACTTTCAATAAATTAAAATTGGTGTTGAGTTCTTAAATGTCCAGAAAATGTTTAAGAATTTCTTGAAAGCATTCTACTCCTGTTTGTAAATCTTACTCTGCTATCGCCTCATGTTTATTTATATTATTTTATAGTTACGACCACACAAATAAAGATATAATCACACTGTCCCATGTTTATAAGTTGTTTTTTCGTCCATTTCTTGAAATTTTGTCATGTAAATAAAATGCTCATTTTATATTTTTATATTAATTTCGGTTTAAACATTCGGCTGTGATACTGAAAAATAATCTCTCTGTGGAAATAATGTACTTGAGAAGTAAATTTGATAGTAATATAAAATAGTAAGTAATTTAATTAGTAGTAAGTATGTTAATTATTTGTAGGCAAAATAATTAGTAGTAAGCAATTTAATTATTTGTAGGTATAAAATGATTAGTAAGTAAATTAGATACTTAAAATGTAACATGTTAATAATAAAATATTTTACGGGCAAGGTTTGATTGAAATAAAGTTAATTTATACAAGAAATGAATCTATTAAACATGCTCTATCAAATCTATCGATAATAAATGATTGAAACCCATCCAAGAGTTGAACGTATACTCAATAATAACTTAGTTTTACTTACTTTAGTTTATTTAATATACTACATAGTGTTGCCAAAATGTGATATCCATCAAAAATACTGTAAAATCTATCAACATTATCAAAAAGCAATATTCTTCATCTTCGGCGTTACAGTCTCTAAAGAACATAGATCGTCGCCCATTCTCCTCTATCCAAGATCTTTCTTTGCCATTATCTTACTCCTATTCTTCGCAAATCTTCCTCCACTCCACCAAGACACCTTTCTCAAGGGCCTCACACTTTTCTTCCTCTTACTTTATTGGTTCTCATGATTTTCTTAGCCATACCAGATTCTTCCATCTTTTCTACACCTTCGGACCGCCTAAGCCTTCTTTTCCTTATTTCTGTTACCATCTCAGTATTTCCATATAAATGATATATTTTCCTGTTTTTCCTAATTCTTTATATGCAATTTTAACTAACTGCCTCGAATATTTTTCGGAGTACTTTCCTCTCCCACGTTCTCATCAGTTCTTTGCCTCTAGCTCCCAATGACCATATCTCTACTCCATATATATATATTACAGGTCTTATTATTGTTTTATATATGGTAAGCATTAGCTTTCGTGAGAGTGTCTTAGAACTTAGTAAGTACTTTCTCGAATGTAAAAGAGCACCTACTATCAGCTGTTGTTCTGGCTTTAATTTCTGAATTAGTTTTGCAATCATCTGTTATCATAACTCCTAAAAATTTAAATATTTGTAGTTATTCAAAGCTACTATCCGTTATTCCCCTTTTCCAGCCTTTCAAATTGTGTTATAAAATGCATATCAGACTTTAATTATGTAGCAGTTATCCATTACGGCAATTTATTGCTCGCTAAATAAGCGCGGTGAGTGATAGCAATTATAGAACTTAGTATTAACATTTATACTAATAAAACTCAATAGCAACAGTTCTGCTACCAAGAAAAAGTATGCAATTTTACTGTATAATTTGTTCCTCATACTAGTTCCATAGGAGTCCTCTTGTCTGCTGCATGGAATGTTCATGCTATGACAAATTAGGAATGCCAGCTAACCATATTACGTAAACAATTCTCTCTTCATCAAATACACCAGTAGAGGGTTCCAAATTAATATATAGTCAAGTCATTGACGTTTGCAAACATGCAGCAAGTGATATAAAAGACAAATAACGCATTTTTAAACAAAATTCTTTATATTGGGATCTATCGAGATTGTAAACACGTCAGGTTATTATTTTTTACCATCATATTCATCAAAACACACACACACATACACACGCACGCGCACACGCACGCACACGCATGCATACATACATACATACAGGTAAATGGACAGACAGAAAGACTAAATAGTATAATGAAACGACAGTAAATGGTATTTGTATATCCCCCCCCCTCCTCATTCCCCTCTAAGATCAATACTGGGATCTTGCAAGCGTATAATCCATCGTTAAAGGAAATACAGGTATTTAGAGATAGAGAGGTTCTAATAGATAAAAGGATTTAGCCTGGTCCAGGCGTTTCAAGCTATGCGTCGCGGCTCCTTGGGTTGTCTAAGGTTTCGGTCTAGGTCGTCGCGACACCTTGGGTTGTTGAGGGTTTCGGTCTAGATCGTCGCGACACTTATTAATATTTTGCATAATATACTACATGAGAACGTTTATAACATGTGATTTGTACGTTTTGGAAAAGTTAAAAATTTGTGAAAGGTGCAGGGAGCTGTGGATCAAAAACGTTTACGAACGCTTGGCTTAGCCCTTTATCGAGTTTATTTTTTTTTTTTTCATAATCGCACTTATTTTACAACAATGTCAAGTTCTGTCACATCTAATACTCAATTTAGCAAATAATTTCACGTGACGGAGTAGTATACGCGGAGGGCCCTGGCCGGTGCTGCAGTATTAACAGTTTTTCCAAGTGCGACGTTATCCCAGGTTTTACACCCAACAGTGTAAAAAAAAAAGAACGTCTACCATTTAACTACACACTACAATCCGGGGTTTACTTTCCTAACCCGTAAATGGTTGGAATTTCTCGAGAAACTTTAGGTCTCGGCACAGCGTGATCCTTGATGCCCTTTCGCCGTAAATCTCATAGACGAACAAGCATTCAGAGTTTAATTCCCTGGTCGATAGGTTTGAATTGCTTAGAAGACTGTAGATTCTGGCGTAGCACATGGGCTATGCAGGCTTTGCGTCTAAAGAAAACTCAGACAAATTAGCAAATCCTAATTTTAAAATGATATCAAAGTTAGTGTTTTCTATCAGTGATTTGTGTGTTTGTAAATCTAAGACTAAAGCGCTATAAAACTCCACCTCCACTAAATAAATCAACGTCTTTTCATAAGCGTTTCAAGCTTGTTGCATTATTTAGGTATTTCATTGGGGCCATTCTTTGTGTGGTCTTGCGATGTCTGTACAAAAAAAAAGAATGGATAAAATATTACTAAATATACACATTCATTTTTATCCACAGGGTTGATCTAAAGGATTTACCGGCATTGGCAAGCCTCGAACGCATTATTATTCCTAGTATCGCATAGTATTACTATCACATTGGTGCTGTGAGAAAAACAGTTTCCAGCAGCTTTGAATCTGAAGTTGGAAATTAATATCTAAGGCAAGACCCTCCAAGGTAGCACAATGACCTACCTAAAATGACACGCTATATTACACTAAATGCCACATTATATTATACTAAACAACACACTACTCTACGCTAAATGACATCCTTCATTATACTAAATAATACATTACGCTACACAAAATGCCACACTATACTACGATACTTTGTGTGTCAAAAATACGGTAAATATCGCACTATCAACGGTAATGCATAGCCCAACATACGAGTATTTCATATCGCACCCTTGCGACGAAAGTGTTACAACTCAAAATTCGGGAAAAATGACTGAATATCACAACCAAACGTAGAAAAGTACTGCATCTTCACGTGGAAAATGTTAGGTCATAAGTTATTCGGGTTTCGGCTAGTTGGCACATGTCATTAGATGAACACAACATCCCTCAATTCAGCCAGAAACAGTTTTTTGCATTTTCTGAAGATTGGGATTTTTTGAGTTGTAATACTTTCATCGCAAGAGTGCGATATGTAGGCAGTAGAATGTACGTACATTTTGGAAATATCTTTCCATCAGGTCATGGTAAAATTTTAAAAGCGGATAAAAATTTTAGTATTATTAAGACAGAATTATATTTTATAGTTTTATGACCCAATATTTAACATCGTGATAAACAGCTCAAAATATCACTTGAAAATAAAAATATATTTTAGTTCCTTATATTTCACTTTTTAATTTAAAAAAACTTCGATCCTTAATATGTACAGAGGGTATCTACACATGTTTATGACTATTTTGAAAGTGTAAATAAAACACATACAATGAAAACATTATTTTCTAATGTACTCATTCTGTTAGCCTTGTATTTGAACTATCCCATTATATCTATATTTCCACTTTAGTAGGGCTTTTTGTAAAGTCATATGTGGAATTTTGTCCCATTCCTGCTCCACATCTTTCCACAGTCCATCCAAGGTAGTGGGTCGTAGTTTTGAAAGAACTTGTTTCAAAAGTCCAAATGCACAGTAATCCATCGATGTTATGTTCGAAGACTTGATAAGATACTGATATTGACTTGATAGGAACTGATATTGATTCGATTCCAATTTCTTGTCTCATTTTTTCTAGAAATGCGGTTGTACTTTTGGAGGTGTGGCTGCTCGCTTTGTCCTGATGGAGTTCCACATTTTAAAAATCAGTAGAATACAATTTTGGAATATCTCCTTTAAAAATAGGAGTCAGAACATTATTTTGATAATATATAGAGTTAATTTTTACTTTTTGTTGGAAGTTCCTTATTTTTAAATTTCAGTTGTAATGACAGTGATAATTATAAATTCTTTACTGAAAGTTTCTTTGCTCGCTTTGAACCAAATGTTGACTCTCTTGGGCAGCTTTTTCATCATAAATCGATCGTTTTTATTTCAATCATTTAATCATTTAAATAAATGTATGCTTTGTCAATTGTAACAATTTTTTTTTCATCTGTTTCCTGACAAATAACTTCCATATAACAATCTGCATCAAATCTTCCGCTTAAAAGCGTTCCGAGGTAGCTGACGATGAATTGTCCTTATTTTTGTTTTAATTATGTGCAAAGCTTTATTAATTATTTTATTTAAATTTGATGCTGACATATGCAATGCTTTTGCAATAGTTCTTTGAGGTTTTGGATTTTCTAGTAAAACCGTAGACTGCACTTTAGAAATGTTAGAAGAAATATGAACCATTTTGGGATATTTCTTTTGGTTTGTTTTTCCTCTTGACATTAAAGCTTGACTATTTTTTCATTTTACATTAATAATATCACTTATTTTATGCTTTGAAACTTGAAAACCATGCTTCTCACATTGTTTTTTAATTATTGGATGTGAATATTTCTTTTTGGAAAGAGCAAATATAGAGCTTCCTTTTGTACGCCATTTCACAGCACAAACTAAATTTTTAGTCGCAAACGATTTTTCACTTTTCTGATTTCAAATTTTTTCAGATTTTTTCCGGGTCGCAGTTAGTTTTTCTTTTAAATTTAAAATTCAAATCTTTATAAATATGTGTAAACGCCCTTTGCACAACATGCATTTCATTAGCTAGTATTGGCGCAGTATAGCCCAGATGCTCTTGCGCCATAAAACACCCAAACAAACATTAGCTAGTAGAAAGGAGTATGCCTCTATACTGGTAACTGTGCTACTATTACTTCAATCCAATTAAATTGATTTTCAGTTTAAACTTTAACCCTTTCGCTGTGGGAAGGCTGCGGCGTAGCGAACGAGGCGCATAGTAGAGAACTCGTTTTTCCATACCCTTTCATAACTAAGCGAGTCAAAAGACGAGTCACCAAAATGGACGGCAGGTACAGATCTCGATTTTGTGTGCGGTTATCCCTGGTCATTAGTTCTGGATTTCTGGATTTGTTTCGACATTTTTGAACATAGTTCTAAAAAAAACGTAACTCATTTTAATTTTCAACATTTTTTCAAATAATTAAACATATAAACAGTTTTGCAACTACAGATACTTCAAATGTGTAAGTAGTAATATTATAATCAAATTTTGAACTATTAAGTAGGTGAAAACAATCGATACCAAACTTTATTCTATTGTGAGATAAAATTAAGCTTTAAAATCTTAATTGTGAGGAATGTATCGATTGAGAAGCCCATGTAGCGTGGGTTTAAATGAAACAGCTTTGATTCATCTCTGTGAAGGAAAAATTCTAATTGCCTGGCATACTGCAGAATTACGTAAGTGTTAAATATATAAGCATTTATTAAAATTTTATAAGTAAACTAATATTTCTATATTATATCTAAATTAAAAGATATCATTCTGGACCACAATTTATGGGGAATTTATGAAATTGCTTGTTCTTATATTGGTCAAACCCGTCGTGCGCTTAAGTTCAGGATTAAAGAACATGAAGCGTACGTCAAAGAATAAAAAACAAAATCATCCGTAGCTGATCATTGTTGGGTGTATTGCCATAAATTCAATTTTGATCATGCAAAAATAATCTTTAAACCAACCTACTCCGGCTGATTTAAATTTTTTCAAAACTTTTATTATTCACCAAAACAATAATAATTTGGTCAATGACATGGCTATTACCACAAAATTACATCCGGCATGGACTAATTTCCTACACATTAAGTTACACTAGATTTCTCGATTTTAGATTATTGTTTGTGTTTGGTTGTTTACTTAATAATACAGAATATACATAAATCGCGTTGATAGTACAGAAATCACAGTGTTATTTACAAGGAATGTCATAATATGCAAGCATAATGCTCAATGCTAAAGGTATGGTTACACCATGTGTTCAAAATGGCCATCACCTTCCTACCTACACTTCTGAACTATTTTCGTAAGCATTGAAGCCCCTACACTTAGGGTTTTGGCCTGTTTTGAATTTATGTAGCAATGCTAATTTCAGTAGATCAACTGTGCCGGGTTTACTCCGCTATACTTCTTTTTTAAGATAATCCCACATAGACAAATCCATTCGCAAAAACCAAGTTGCGCGAATTTTCCATCACACTGTACTTCAAATTATTATACATTTATTATTTATTATTGTACTGTAACACAATAACGAATACAGTCAAAAACTCTTCCGTCGCAAGAAAATAATGGAATTCGAACATAATATAACAAGCTACTTACTCTAACTGTTGAAAATGACGTGTTTTACGAAGATCTCCATCCACCAATATGCTGCTAACAAGGGAACCTCGCGAACTGTCAGAGCTCGATTTTTCTGAATTTCGGTTTATAGGCCAATATGACCGAGTAAATGAAAGATCCAAAATCAAATTTGGCCCAATCGACCTGGGGGTCGAGCTACGGCCCACTGAAAATAGAGCTCACCCTACAATGATGCTTCGCTGCATGACAGGTGAAAACAGTGTTTTGGCGTGCTGAGCAAGCATTAAGCGCCGAAAGTTTTACTGTGAGTTACTTTTATTCATGTTAGAAGTTTAGCTTTCTACGTCTTGTAGAAGTGAAGTCCTGGCGCATCGGAAAAGCTGAGGTTCCTTTGCAAATAATTTTAGAGGCACTTTCCAAAATCAATTAAAATTATTTACCGCTGCAATATTGACATATGGAACTGATTTGAATTAGGAATATAGAATATTTACATATGAAACTGATTTAAATTATGAATATGGAGTATTTACATATGAAACTGATTTGAATTATGAACATGGAGTATTTATGTATGAAAATGAATTTATGTAGATATGAAAAAAAAAATTTTGAGTTACCTAACTGCGGGGGTTTCCAGAGTTATAACTGCGCTCTTGGCTATGATGAACTTAAAACGCTTTTAATGGAAATGAAGATCAATAAAAAATGAGAAAGCATAATAACTTTGAGCAATGATTGCAACAAATGAATGAACTACCATCGCAGTCCATTTCGTGACACACTTGGTCCGTGAAATTAAAACAAATTTCTTGCACATTGAAGAATTTTTCAGGCTTTGGTATCGGGTACGTTGATTTCCACCAAGCATAGATTATCATATTACGGAATTTTGGGGAAGACAGCTGATTGTGAATGAGCGAATGCAATTTTGTGATGTTATTGCTTTCTGATAAGCTTACCTGATCTTAATAATGCAAATGGCAAAATCGTGTTAAGCGTTTAGCGAAATATTTCCATTGAAGAAAAAAATATACGTAGTATGGCTGTATGAGTGCTATCCCTCCAGGTGGTATAATCATCAATTTCGATTGCTCTGAAAGACTGGCTTGACTAAATTTATCATCAACTATATTTTCGTCCATTTGACCTGTCCACGAATCCATAATTAATAGAACTTTTGATGTTACGTTCGGTTTGAGTACTTCGCTGAGGAACATCTCATGTATTTCGGTAGAGGATTTGCCACTTTTGGAACATTCCAGAATAACATTAGGAGATTAAATAACTTTTCCTGTACCCGTGGATCGAATACACCCTTTGGTTCCTGATGGATGAGCAGAAATTGTCGCAATAATTGTCCAGTAGCAGAAATGATAGGTCGGATTATTACGGAATGGGATATGGCGTGAGAAGATTGAATGATACTTGGAGTGTGCTTTTCCCCATTAATCGACAGAGTGCGCGTAGATGCCCGTTCTTTAGTGAATCCGCTGTGGTCAGTGTTTAAAACCTCATCAAAAGGATAGTTGCTCATTGCATCTGTAACTATGTTGACGAATTCTATAGCTCTATCTTCCAAAGCCGTTGTGTGCATAGTACGTTTATGCGTAACGAACTTGGTGACTCTTCTACTTGTTATGCCACGCTCTTTTATTAAAATTTTAATAGAAAAGCATCACTTGCGCTAAAGTTTGTGAGATTTTCTCTCATTGCAATGTTCAGAAACCATAACTTTAAATCGGCATCGTGAACTGTTAATAAAACATGTTCCCGGGCATTTTTAAACTTCTCAAATACTTCGTCTTTCATCCGTAACAGTTTTTCACATCTTGTACCCTGGGAAGCAACATAATCCCGAAAGCGATAAATTTGTCGACGTGAAAGCGTGTTGTCTTTAAAGCGATGCTGTATGCTTTTCAAGGAACGTAGTTTTCCTGACCCACTCCATGGAAATTCTTTTCATGTCTTCTAATGTGTAAGTTACGCGTGACGGCAAATTAGTTTGTTCATCCCATTCCTCATCATTCATTTCATTACCCCGTATTGCATCATATTTCATTTCATTTAAACAAATATCAAGTGTATTCTCGTCATTCATTTCGTATGTTAACCCACTTATCAAAGTTTTGGCAAATGTAAATATTTCTTTCTCAATATCCATCTTATAATCTGATACAAAATCGGCTTGCTTTGTGTATTTTTCACAAACAACGCGAAACAAGTATGTTGATATGGTGGAAAAGGAAGACATGGTGACAAATAAGGCTTGAAATTCCACGCTTTCCAACAAAAGAATTAAAAATGTCAAAGGTGATGAAAGCACAGGCAAGTGATGATTGCTACTGATTTGAAAATTGAAGGATCGCGTCTTATTTATTCAAGACTGGTTTACGTACCAGGCGGCTTTTTCGAGTTCTTCGCCAAAAATGATCTCAAAATTTGTCAGTTATAAAAAAGTAAGGTAAAAACTTCAAATATTTTTTACTTTTACACTAGAAAACACAATGTATAATTATTTCAGGTACAACTAAAATGGCTATTATAAATATGTGCTATATTTTATTCATATGTGTTATTTTTTCTACGATAATGTTTGGCGTTTAATGCTTACCCAGCACGCCAAAACACTGTTTTCACATGTCATTCAGTGAAGTACTATCGTAGGCTGAACTCTATTTGCAGGTGAGCCGTAGTTCGACCCCCCAGGTCGATTGGGCCAAATTGCATTTTGGATCTTTCACCTACTCGGTCATATTGGCCTGTAAACTGAAATTCAGAAAAATTGAGCTCTGACAGTTCACGAGGTTCCCCTGTGAGTCAATTAATCCGCGAAAACAAATTTCTTGCGCAAAAACGCAAGAGTATCAATTTCCAAAATTTTAAATTACGTTACGAATTCAAATTTTACTTGAAGCGAAAATTTGAGGAGGCGTTTTAAATTATTTATTTCAAATTATATATTAATAAACACTAGGTACAATGAAGCTAAAAATGTCTTATAAAATCAATTTAAAGTGAAATTTTTCGGGAATTAAATTTACCTAAAGCCAATTCATAACTAATAAGAATTAATTTTTAATTTTAGATAAAAAATATATGTTACTCTAATAATAAGAACCTTTGTCGATATATTTTGTGCTTTGCTTTTGATGGAAAAATTATAGTATTACAAAGCTTAATATTAGGAAGGACGGCATTATTTAACCATCATTGTTTATACGTCGCATGCTATTTAAAGCCCATGATGTTTTTTTCTAACTTTCAACGGAACGTTTATTTTATGCAACAAAAGTTTTTAACGTAAGATAGGAATAAAGCATATCTAATTTTAATTTGCAATAAATCCTATTAAAAACATAATAATTTTATTAATTATATAATGGTTAGATTAATAATATGACACATAACAATTATAATGTTTTTATTAATAATAGTATAATTCTACTTATAATATTATAATCGTATTAATGTAATTTTTCTATTTTATATATAATATTAATGTAATTTTCTATTATTAATATTATAAATCGTATTAATGTTAATTTTTCTATATTAATATTATTAATATTATAATCCTATTAATGTAATTTTCTATTATAATATTATAATCCTATTAATGAATTTTCTATTATTAATATTATAACTTCTATTACACAAAATTTTTCTATTATTAATATTATAATCCCATACACGTAATTTTCATTATTGGCCATTATAATCCTATTAACATATGCATTTACAACATAATAATATAATTCTACTACTAATGTAAAGTCCATTAATAATGATAATAATATAATTCTATTACTAATGTAAGTCCATTAATAATAATAGTAATTAATATAGACGACACATTTGATATAGAAATCACATTTTAATGATCTCGAACACGCGTCCAAAACGTCTTACTCGAAATAATATATGTAAAATGAGCATTATTTTAATAACGCACGTCGTCTTTTATATATTAATTAACTCAACAAAACCGCCCGAATTATTTGTATAACAATACCTAACACAAAAAACGTACACAATAAAGATGACAAAATACCAAGACTTCGGAAATTTAAATCAAAGGCACGTGAGATAGGGTAAAAGCTGACACATTTTGCCTGTAATTCTATCTGTCACAAATCTACTACCACCTGCACTGCACAAAAATCCAGAATACATGAAATTGGCCCCAACGTTCACATCGAACTTCAAAAAACTAAAATTCAAAACGAATGCTAAACAGCGAAGAAGTTTTTAGAGGCAAC
>QLNU02014176.1:37318233-37343924 GCA_006491805.2 Dysdera silvatica | reverse complement strand
AAGTTCGCAAGAACATTTACAAAAGAATATTAATATACGTTATTAAAACATGAGAAATAATAAGAACGTAAGAAACTTATAAATAAATAATCAGAAGTGTTGATAAATAAATAGCCAGAAGTGCTATTGAATAATAGTTCGAAGTGTATAAAGAGAGTGGAACTTTTCCTAATGTAGATATTATTTCGAAAATATTTTTAACAATGCCAATATCAAATGCAACAGGTGAAAGATCATCTTTTTCAGTTTTAAAACGCTTTCAAACTATTTAAGGAGTACGATAGGAGAAGACAGATTGAACAACATGGCCATATTATACCTAGAACAAAAAATTTTGGACGAAATAGATACTGCAAAAATAATTGATGAATCTGCTAAAGAGAAACCAAGACACAAATTTATATACAAAACATTTTTTAAGCACTAAGGTAATTTATTACTATTAAATTTTTTGAATAAATGTATGGTTTTTCTTGAAACGTTGAGTTTATTATTAGCTACATATTGCCGGTTTAAGGAACTCACTAAAAATCTTTCTGAAATATTTCCGAAAAAAATCCTCAGTTCCTTACACAATTTTTTGGCTTTGGGGCTTGTGTCTCAGGGCCTTAAAATTTTTACCGCCAGGGGCCCTCAATAGACTTAATCGGTCTCTGTTTGTAGGGGGGTGTCAAATTTACCTTCAAAATTTTAATTTTTTTTATAAAATGTAAGCGAAATAAAATAGTAATGAAATAATTCGTCCATATTTATATAAAAAAGTTCATTCTTTTATTCAGAGGAAAACAAAATTCAAGCATTTTTTCTCAGACATTTAGTCTATTCACAGACAGTTGATAATTTTTGATATGGCAGAATTTCACTCCGTATGATACTTTTCTCCCCCCCCCCTTGGTATCCTTATCCTTATTTTTTGTTGAAACAGTGCTATATATATAAAAGATTATTACAATTTACATATGCAGAAAAAGTATAGAAAAATAATCTGGGCAATATTTTTTTTGTGACGTAGTGGTAGCATATTCGTTTATGGTGCAATTCACCCAGGTTCGATTTCCAATGGTACTATAGAACACGTGCCGTTTCTCTACATGCCGTTTTCCAGGGTTTAGTTACCTTGCCATCAAAGGTTCCAATTTCTCGAAAACCTATCGGTCTTGGAGCATCTTAAACTTGCTATCTTTGAGCCGCAAAACCACAAAAAAACCTTTAACAATTTATTAATAGACACTGATTTCTCCTTTAAACAATAAGATAGTATATAGTTGGTCCCCGATTTATGAAATACAATTCTCACATTAATATTATGATCATGCTATAAAATTCTTGTTTATGCAAAAGGTACCTTGTCAATTTGAAAGTAACAGGCTAAGACTAACACAATAAAATTGATTGATTAAATATATATAAGAAGAAAATCGCCTCAGTTTGTGAGATTTTTAATAATGGCCCATTTCCTAAAATGAGACTGATTTTAAGTGTCCTTTCAGACCCTAAAATTCGATTGAGTCAGCCCATTTGCAATTCTGCTCCACGATCGTTAAGTACGATCCAATCAAGATAGTGTACTTCCCGCAGTTAACGCTAGGATTGGTCGTTGTGGGAATATAACAGGCTTAACCGAGCATGTGACGCTCCTTTCGACATTCTGCAGCATGCTGTCGGTAGGCACGATGTCGCTAAACACTTAAACGTGCATTGAGTGAAAGCGATTTATGTTTTCCGATCAACTTGTCTCTTTCCATTCTTGTCGGTTCCTTCCCAACAATTTTTCTTTAACGCAATAGATCATAGTCAACATATAAATTAATTTATTTATATATATTATTAATAAACGTGGCATAGTTTCCAACACGGTACGATCAACGAGCGTTCCATTCTGGAAATACCGGATATAATCAATATCATTTGGCAATTTCCACCAGAGCTCTGGAATTTCGGCAGCATTAGATGCCGTAAGAAACCGGAAGGGCCAGCTACCCGGAAACTGTTGGCAAATCCACGTGATATTTAAGAAATCGCTGTAGGGGTGATGGGAACAAAACCTTCTTCTACAATATATAATCCAAGGTCTGATTCCCGATGTATTATAAGGCTATGAGCGTTTTCCTGCAGCTCCGTAGGCACGAGTTCAATTCCGGTAATGGAATAAGCTGACTGAAGTTGGAATTCCTTACCGAATTGTAAGTCTTCTCAACGCGAAACTAACAACCCTACCCCAGAACATGGACATGCACTGACACCGAAGCATAGGCGTAGCCAGGGAGAGGTTTTGGTGTTGTAACCCCCCATTGCAATGAAATTTTGTATATTTAACATAGGAATATGTGAGTTGTAGCTCTGTAACCCCTCCCGTTAAGCCTATAACCCTCGCCTTATAAACTTTCTGCCTACGCCACTGCACAGTAAGACAGGGTTCTGAGTACACTGAAAATGTTAATGGACATTTTTGAACTGAATTTAGATGATAAGGATGTATACAGATATGAAATGCATGCAAAAGTACCTAATAGGGCAGTATAATATTCCACCAGGGATTCCAGGACAACTGCTATTTTGTCACCATCACGCTATTATACTTTCTGGCATAAGATATATAAAAACAAGCAAGAAGAATTCAATGTGCAATACCGTAAGTTACGTAGATAAAAGCGGAGATGGAGTTGTAGAATTTAAAGACAAATACCCCAGATAAAAAGAAATCAAAGAAAGAAAGGTCTTTCTTTTATCAAAAAAGTATTTTTTTATCAAAAGAAAAGTCTTTCTTTCTTTCTTTCTTTCTTTACGGCAGAAGGACAGAAAGAGTCATGCTGCTTCTGGACCTGGGTTTTTCAAAAAATCTGAACCACTGCCTTCAAGGAAACGGACGACGATAGACCGAAAACGGAACAGAGCTTGCAATGTCATTAGGAGTCAAATCTGGAATCGAATCGACTCGTCGAACGACTCGTGAAGAGTCGGGATTAGCTCGTGAGGAATCGAATCGAGGAATGGAACGGTAGTCGATTGTGTTATCACTACGCTACTGCGGGGTAATGTAGTTGGTAAGAAAACATTTTTAAAAAAATTTAGCGTTAAAATTTCAAACTTCAGAAAAATGTATTGAAATAATATTTTTCAAAAAAATCCGAACCTGTTTAAGTAACCAACCCCAACTTAATGTACAATTAGTCGATAAGTTGCTTTTTTTTTGTAACCTGGCTTAACCCTAAAGAGTACACTAGGTGAAGGCGTTTCACTATTGTGCCTGAAATAACGATTGTGTGTATCTATATTAACGATTAGCGGCGCACTATGTAAAAGCGTTTTACAATTGTGCCACCAAGAAGCCCCAACAGGCAGTGAGGAATAAAAGACGGCGAAAATTGAATTAATCCCACACATACAATGCATAAGCACATAAAAATACTAAACACTCCAAACAAATGAACAAGATATTGTAGAAAAGGTAAAACATTGAAGCAGAAACATACGGGAAAAACGCAACCTAAATCTGTAAGATAACACTAAAAGGCAAAGGTACATTTTAAAATCTAATGACAAACTAAAAAGAGATAAGGAAAAGGAAAAAGCTAAATTTTTTTTCCATTCTCTTGTAAGCATATATAATTTGAGACATTCTTCATGAGATATCTGAAGTTTAAGGTAAATTTTTGATAATAATTTCGACTATAAGTAGCTCCTTTGCATAACAATAAATCCGGAATCACTTTAATTAAAAATCACGAAGAACTAGTTCTGTTCCATCTATTTCCTTTTAATTTTGTGTGTATAACCCTTTGCATGCATAATGAGCAAAAATTAATTGCTGTTCCTTAAACTTTCGTCTCGTGTTTATAGCTCCAAAATTAATTATAAATAAACCTTCAAAGAAAAGGCAGTAAATTTTTTCTAAAAAACTAAGCAATTTTTTCTTAACTGCGTAAGTGTATGTTATCCTTTTTTTGCCATATCTCTTTCCAAAAAAATAACTCTCTTGAACTTTATAAAATTATTTTCGCTATTTTAAGGCAAAAGCGGAATAGTGTTTTGCTAAAAGGACATTAATTTAATTTCCATTCTTATCAACACATGTAAGAGAGCGACATAAGTTTACAGATCTCTTAAATAATAATAATAAAAATAATTATAAATACATATAAAATCTTATAAAAAGGCGTGCGTGGGTTATAATGGTGATATACATTATTAAAGATATTTGTAATTGTATAATAGCACATCCTCTGATGTATATTAAAATTTTCGGCTCTTTTGTAAAAAGCTGAAGATTTAACTATCCAGCCCTATTATAAGAAAGTGGATCTTCGGATGTGTTCCCTAATTTGGAAGAGAGCGTTTCAGCAAGCTAAGACACTAGACATTTTTCCTTTTCTAACTTACTAATTAGACAGATAGACAGACAGACGGTCTATCTACCTACCTACCTATCTACCTACCTACCGATCGACCGACCTACCTACCTACCTATGTAGGTTGTATCTATCTCTGTTGGTTGAATTTTATGGCGCAAGGACAGCGAGGTTAATTTTGCGCTAAACAAGGTGAGACCGCAGATAAGATTTTACTAATCAGATGCAAATTATTTTTATATTAATTTCAAGCTTTTTATGTATCGAAATGAACATTCATTTACTATTTCAACAAATTGAATTGGCGTTCTCATTAATTTGTTATTTATAATTTATATTTTTTTAAATTTATCAGCGAGGAAGCTCTTCTTGATTAAAAAGAAGGATGAAAGAAATATTAAATAAACGATCACATTTCTTACGCATAATGATAGACATTAGGGCCAGAATATTATTTTTCCTTTAAATTACAAATCTTGAGAAAGTAAGAAATTGACTATCCCTGTAAATTGCATTCGAACCCGATATTATTGTGTTTCCGTCTCAGGGCCGAGAAAGCTAAGCCGTCTAGCGATCTTAAAGCATTAATTGATATTAACATACAAAATACAAAACTTTTGCAAATTTTATCTATGTGGATAATAAAAAATAATAAAGTGTATTAATTTACGTCGCCATATACGAACTTTTTTGAAGTAGCTAAAATCGAACTTATTTTTTATTTTTTGTTTTTGTTTTTCAACGATAACTTACTTGACATCTCATATCGTTTTATTGTCCTTTCTGCACTAAGAAAAAAAGTTAGCTAACTTAACATTAAGAAAAAAACTGTTTTATGTAAGTGCAAACCAAAGTCTGAACTTTTTCTAATATAACAATAAAAAAAATTTTAATGATCATAACAAAATTAAAAATTATTGTTGGATAATATCATCAAAATGATGGCAAAATTATATGACGTTTCATTAAAATAGGATATCACATTTCACAATTAAAACAAATGATTTAATAAACCAAATGTGCTTTGTTTAGTTATATACAAAACGTAACGAAAAAAAAACAAGAATAAGTATAGATACCTTTAAAAAGACATATTTAATAGGTGAAAATTAAATTGAAAAACGAAGTGTAAATTTAATAAATAAATATATAATGAATTTACTATTATCATCAAAACTGTAAAAGTAAGGGTCTAGCAATCCAATCTATACTGGTATAAAATACGTATGGAAGTCTGAATTGTAATTTGTCATAATTATAGAAGCAAATTTCAAACTAAAAGTATCAGGATTTCCGCCGAGTATCAATAGATATAACTGAAATCAATTATTTCAATGTTTTAGTAATATAATCAATTACTAATTCATTTCATATATGAAACAAATCCTCAAATCCAGTATGCGCATAATTTTCGATGGACGATGACGCAGACGAGCTTGTTTTTCAAAGCCAATATGAATTAAATTTGTCTCTATCTTTTAGTACAGATTACCTCTGAAAGTAAGTTTTAACATTTCTTCTTTTCGAACCTTGTAAGTGGAATCGAATTCGAGAATGAATCAAAAATTACGGTATAGAAATTTATTTCTTTAATTCAATTCTTCAAAGCCTTTTCACATTAAAAAACTGACATCTCAAACTTCGATTGTGTGCGCACACCTAGAAAACCGAAATGTTTAAATTTGGAAAATTCATGTTTGTAGGTTGAAGGAGTGAATGTGATATGCGTGTTATTTATATTTAATTCTTAATTATTGCGATTATTTTTCTATAAACAAATATTTGTTAAATAAAATTGCTATTCTTAAATAATATTTTTTTCATTACAAAAGCATATTCTAATACGACATAATACACTTTCGGGAAAAATTAATTTTTCACCGTGCTGGCTTATTTGCATATATTGTATAAAAACAGGTAATAAATGGGTTTTTTAGGTTCCTAGAACCCTTGAAATAGATCCGAACTTTACCCCCGGCTATTAGAACCAAGAAAAAGTATATTATATAGAAAAAAAAAGCAAAGAATCTACCAAGGAAAGGGGAAAAACCTGAGGGAAAGAAACACGACAATGTTTAAAAAATATCCAGAAACAAGAAGCGAAGACTGGATATGCGAGATACGAGCCTCTGAAAACCTTTTTCTATTTCACTATCACTTAAAGCTAGAAACAGAACGTGCACCGAAAAAAAGGCATAAAGTGAAGCAAAAAAACACTCCCAACCCTTATTTATCTCCCATCAAAAAATAATACATGAAAAATTCGTACTTTTTATTTTAAGCCGAAAACAAGAAGCACGGAAATAGAGGGAGCGGGGGCGGGTATACGTAAACATATATTCCGGGGCAGGAGCATTTTTCCGTTGAAAATATATAGCCAGCATTAGTCTTAAAAACACAGGGTGGAACTATTTCAAATTCGTTATCGCCGCGCTGGTAATGTTCGAAACTGTCTTAGGTACGGTGCGGACACATGATATATTGCTGTCGGCAGAGCAAGAGCGTTTTTATCCAAAGGCGAATTGAAAAAATTGTAGTTTATTTCCCGAATTGAAATTCTAAATCATTTGTTTTTTATTTCTCTCTTCCTTCTGATGAGGAGGAGGAGGAGGAGGTGGGAGATGAGAGAGGAGAGGAGGACTGTCGTTCGCTTTCAATGACTTTTATGTCAAAAGAGTTTAAAAATTTAAAGGACGATTGTGGGGCGTTCAACATGAAATTTGTTTTGTTTAATAAAGAGTTGCATCTTCATTATACTTGAGAAGTACACTTAGTAGCAGAAATTGAAGTTTTTAATAACAGAAATGTTAGAATGATGTGCATACAAATAAATATAATTTCCGAAGTTTTAAATTAAATTACGTATCGCGCAAAAAGGCAAACTTCTTTTAAATAATTAGACAAGAACCTTGTTTTAAAGTTATTTATTCTTGCTGAGGGAAAGTGGTAGTAACATGTTTCAAAAAATTATAAGATTTATGTTTAATGTTTTAAGAAAGCAAAAACATAAAATCTACGATCTACGTGAAGCACAATCATCCTTAAATTATAGTTCGAATAACTGTGAAACTATCATAATGAATTGATTTTATTTATCCTATGATAATCATATTTATTTATCATAATGAATTGCTTTTAAATAAACTATTTAGATTTCAAATATATTAATGTTCTGATCTACAACGCTGATTGCAACGTATTGTTCTCAGACCCAGTAGGGTAGATAAAGGGGGGCAAAGGGAGGAGCCGCCCCGGGCTCCACAATTGGGGGGACGGCAATTAGTCTTTAAAAAAACAAATACAATAATTATGGCAATGAAATTGACAGTCACTGGCCCCGGGTGGCAAAAAAGCTACGCCACTACTTAGACTAAATGCACTAACTCTAATTAGAAGCTCAAGTCACTTTGGCACCAAACAATATTTTGTGTGACAGAGCTCTTCCAAAATTAGTAAATAATAAATAAAGAAATGCAGAATGTAATTGAGAGTGGAAAATAAAATGTATAAAATAAAATAGATTTTCTAATCCAACTTCCAACTTTGGTGCGAAAGGAATTGTTGAATTGTGTGAAGAAAAGTTTCTTTGGTCCTAAAAATTATTAGGTATGACGGAACATTTCCAAAATTGGTGAATAATATAAATAAAGAAATACAGAGTATAATTAGCAGTGAAAGAAATGACATATAATTAGAATTTACTCGCTAATCCAATCTCTAGCTTTGTTGTAAAAAGGCCTATTTTTTTGGTCTCAAAACATACTTGGTGTGACCTGGTTCTTCCAAAATTGGTGAATAATGAATAAAGAAATAGAGAAAATAGTTCAGAGTTGAATACGTGGGATATATAAAATATAATAAATTTGCTAATCCGACTTCCAGCTTTGGTGTAAAAGGGCCGGTGTTACACTTCCATGTGATGTAACGAGCGAGAAAATTAATGGAGGATGGAACTAATTTTTTATGCAGCGTCTATTACCCGTCAATCTCGTTAATCTAGAACACATTTATGTAAGCATTGATTAGCGAAAGAATGTATAGTATATTAATTGTTTATGCTTTTCCTGTCTGTAGTCTCGGCTCACATGACCGTACATGTGAGATTTTTTTATTCAGAGCCCCCTCCCAATATTTTCTTCAAACGGACGCCACTACTCAGACCAATAAAGATCTTCGAAACACTTTTAGATTGTCCCCAAAGTCAAAATTGTTATTAGAAAAATATTGTTTGACAAGTTTTCATTGCCATTGCTGTAAACTACGACATAAACAAAATCCCTTAGCGTAAAATATAAACAAATCTGCATAAACAAATATTCTGAAGAATCCTGAATTATGTTTAAGAGTATCGTGGAATCTTCAGAGCAAAAAATCTGAGAATACCTGCCTTGTGATTTATTAAAAATAAGGGCATGACATAGTTCATAAAATTTGTGGGCGCCCTCAATATCAATGTTCACTATGAAGGTTTTCTTAACTGTTGCCACTTAGAAACGCAAGAAAATAAACTTAAAAAGTTCAATTTCTAAAATTGACACCATGCCAAATCTGTTACTTTTATTTCATATTTTTCAAACATTGTATAATTACAATTTTACTTTTTACGTTTGGCGACATTTTATGTAATTGTTTTCCAAATTCTAAAATCAACTCAGCCTTCAATTTAATATCGACCTGTGCACACGTACTACGAAGGCTCCACCAAAAGGGCATACTAAATTTATGTCACGTTGTATTTGAATTTAATTATCTTTTGGCGAATTAATAAATGAACCTAAACAATTAAAGTATTAATAAATATTATTTTAACTAAATAGAACAATTGTATTCCTTCCAAGGTTATATTTCTGCGAACCCATGGAATGGACGAATGCATTTTGATCTATCAAATTCTATAACATTCCTTGATAGTATGCTTCATGCGTGTGTATATTCTCTCATACACTAATTAATTTTATATCATTAAGCTCTATCGCTTTTAGAAATTTTAATAGTAATAAAGTTAAGAATTTAACAATGAAATTTAATTTATCTTGCTTGCACTAACACTTGCACGTCCTGGTAAATCATATCATGGTATCGAACACCCCAAATTTATTTGCTTTGTCATTTCTTTAGCACTTTTAATGTTATTTTAATTCGGGCAGTAGCCAATACATGATTTTATTTTTTGCAGTTGCCTATCTTCTCTGAAGCATACAAGTTATAAGTTATAGCATACAAGCCCAATAATAAAAAATTCAGTTCTCTTTTTCATCAGGCTCAAATCCATTGGATTCCGCCCTATCAAATTATAGCATAGGTACTATTGAATTTGTAAGGGTCACTAGCGTGAACCCTAATGCATATAATTAATTAATAACTGATAATTAATCATTTGTAATTGAAATTAATTGATGCATAACAATTATTTAAACACCAACCAACCAAAAAAATGGGCATATTATCTCACAAGCAAAACAACAGGAATTCGTAGATATTGCAATAGAAAACCCTGTATTTAGTTAAATAAATTTAAGGGTGTTAAAGGCTTTCACTACACTGTATCAGCAAATTATGTCTTGAATTTCAGTATCGCCATCCTTACAGGATGTAAATTTTGCTATTATTAGCATTTTCTCACGAGACCTATAAACATACTTTCACTTAGATAATAAGATATGAATACAAATTTCTGTCTCAGCTGGCTAAAATGTAGTTTATTAAATAAAATATTCATTGTTAGAGATTGCGAAACGTTTTCGACTGTTACGTTCTAGATAGTACGGCAAAGTTATGTTTTCCCATACCGTAAAAAATAGGTTTATCAAAAATTTCGCTTTCGCTTTCTTTTTGGTTTTACGGCTCAAAGACTACAGTGGTCATGCTGCGCCGGGACCTACTGTTTTCCGAGGAATCCGAACCTCTTAAGGCCTAGGGAACCAAACCCCGGACTACAGTGAGCAGTGCGATCTTTATGAGATCTCTGAGTAAGCGTTCTTTTTGCACTGCTGGGAGTCGAACCCGGATTAGCCGCGCAATAGGAGAACGCGTTACCACACTGCGCCACCGCAGGGCTCATCAAAAATTTAATTCTCTCTTTGTTCACATAGAAACAAATATCACATTTATTAACAAAATATATTATTTCTTTCTGGAAGATTCTCACATATCCAATTTTCGAAACGTATTTAGATATTGACGGATGTGTTACTCCTGCTGCTATCACATGAGAAGAGTCAGTAAAATTCAAATGGCTATCTCGGGGACATATCCTGGAACATTTTATTTATAATAGTTCAAAATTCTCTTTTCAGCAAAAACTAAATTCTCTCTCTCGCTCTCAAGCTCTTACTTCAGCAAGAATCTAAATTTATATTAGTTTATCAGAAACTTTAACGTCGAAGTATGAAGCTCGACATCTACGTTGTTGAGCTCAAACTAAAATATAATTTTTAACTCATAATAGGCAGAGAAAAGAGTATTGACCACGCGTTCATGCTGGACCGAAACCAACAATCCATGGATTGTTGTTCTAATACTTGGATTGATAAACTGTGAGCGCAACTGTGCGTAAGTGTAATTCAAACACACAAAACCAGCGCATACATAACTAAGTTTCTTTTTATCTAATTAGCATAATCCAAAAGCAAAAAACGAAAACTTCTAGGTCGAAATCAATGACGTAATCGCAGATAAAACCATAAGAGATTGGGCACGACATATAAAAAGATGTTCAGAACTGGAATCCGTGGTTTACTTTAAAAACGTCTCTTTGCATGTGTGACGTCTGTTAAATGATGCAAAAACATGTCATTCTCCGCTAAAATTACCAAGAGAAAACTGCAAGTAAAGCCTATTTTAATAGTTTATTAATATTTCAAAAAATTTTAAACTTAAAAATAAAGGAAGTCATAACCGAAATTTTGAAAAACAGTTTATTACTAAGGAAGTATATATTTACTTTTCCATAAAAATGAATATTATATGCGCGCATATAATATTCATGGCGTTGGCTACGCGTATTCAGCTTTGATCGCTACTTCAATAAAGAAAGGATATATGATTTTTAAAATATGACCTTACCTCAACTTTCTTCTTGAAATTCATCGGCTTCACTGAATAGGTTAATATAAATTCTATTCGAACGTTCTGCGCAATATTTGCTCTAGACAAATTTATGATAAATATTATATATATATATATCATCATCATATTCAACCATTATCTATCCACTGCTGGATGAAGGTCTCTCCAAATGCTTTCCACACAAGTCTATCCTGGGCCATTCGTTTCCACGTCACCCCAACCTGTTTTCTTATTTCATCCACCCATCTAGTTTGAGGACGTTTTCTAGGTCTTCGGTGGTCTCTTGGAATCCAGTTCAGAATTTCTGTTGTCCATCGTTGATCAGTTCTTCTTGCAATATGCCCAGCCCATCGCCATTTCAGCCCTTTTACTTTAACAATGATGTCCTCTACTCTAGTTTGCTCTCTCACCCAAGTGTTTCTTTTTCGATCTCTCCTAGTTATTCCAAGCATGCACCTCTCCATGCTCCTTTGCGTTGTCTGTAACTTTCGTATTGCTCCAACTGTTAGACTCCATGTCTCTGATCCATAAGAGAGGACTGGCAATACACACTGGTTGAAGACCTTTCTTTTTAGACACAAAGGCAATTTCCCCTTCAGGATAAAACTGTTTCTTCCAAATGCACTCCAGCCAAGTTTAATACGTCTGTTGAGTTCTTTCATAATGTTGCCATCCATTGAAATCAGCTGGCCAAGGTAAATATATGAATCAGCAATTTCTAGCTCAATGTTGTCAACTTGTATTTTTGTTTCCTCTACGAAATTATTGAACATGATCTTAGTTTTTTGTAGGTTCATCTTGAGTCCAACTTCTTTACTTCTAGTTGAGAGCTCCTGTACCATGTCTTGGAGTTCTGATGGGTTCGTTGAAAAAATAACAATGTCATCAGCAAACCGCAAATGATTTAAATATTCACCATTTATTTTTATTCCCCTGTTATTCCAATTTATTTGCTGAAAAATCATCTGTAAAGCATAAATTAAAAGTTTGGAAATGGTATCTCCCTGCCTCTCCACCTTTGCCAAGTTTGATAGTTTGGTATCTTTATGTAACCAATTTTGCACTTGCATTTTTATGCACGTTTCCTCTGTCAATGTACACATCCCAATCTTAAAGAGTTGACTGCTGATGTTTTTATAGAGTCAAAGGCCTTCTCATAGTCAATAAATGCAACACACAATGGAAGTTCATATTCATGTGTTCTTTCAATTAATTCTCTTAATACTTGAATATGGTCCACTGTACTGAATCCACTTCGAAATCCAGCTTGTTCTCTTGGTTGAGCTGCATCTAATTTTTTCTGCAGGCGATGTGTTAGAACTTTTGTGAAGATTTTATAAATAGCAGGTAACAAGCTAATTGGTCGGTAATTTTTCAAATCCTCTTTATCACCTTTTTTATGCAAAAGAATTACTGTTGCAGAATCCCATTGGTTTGGTATGTTACCACTGTTGAGGCATTTGGTAAAGAATTTTGCGAGTATGTCTTCTACATGTTCTCCAGCTTCTTTTAAGATATCTAATGTAATGCCATCATCACCAGGGGCTCTTCCTTTCTTCATACTTTTTATTGCAAATGAAACTTCTTCTTTTAAGATTTTAGGAGCTGTTCCTTCGACTATTTCAATGTCTTCGTTTAATTCACTGTTACTTTCGTATAGATTTTTGTAGAATTCTTCAACTCTTCTAAGTATTTCTTCCCTATTTCTTGTTACGGTGCCATCCTCTCCTTTTAATGCAATGATGTGTTTCTTCCCAACAGATAAACTTCCTTTAACAACCCTAAGGCTCTTGTTGCTTTCAATGGCCTTCCTTACTAACTCACAATTGAATTTTCTTATATCTTCTTTCATGTTTTTGCGCAAAGTTTTGCAAAGTTCTACATACTCGATCTTGCAACTGGTATTTTGATTGTCCACCTTCATAAGTCTTCGCCTTTTCATGAGTTGTTTCGTCTTCTCAGATAATTTGCTATTCTGCTTTTTACATATTACACCACCAATTTCCCCAGCAGTTTCAATTATTGTCTTAACAATGTTTTCATTTGCTTCTGAGATGTCAACTTCTTCAATAAGTCCTTCCAGTGCAGAAAAGCGATTTTTTAATTCCAACTTGAATGCCTCGGTATTTTCTTTTAATTTCTTTAAATCCACCCTCTTACATACTTGTTTCCTAATGAGCTTCTGCCTTTCTAGTTTAGTATTTAAGTGCATTTTACATCTCACCATTCGATGATCACTTCCAGTATTAAATCTGTTCAGTATGCTGCAATCTTCAATAATTGATTTCTTGTTTGCCAGTATATAGTCAATTTCGCTGGTTCCTCCATTGGGGTGTTTCCATGTCCATTTTCTTTGTAGTTTCTTCTTAAAAAATGAATTCATGATGCTAAGATTTTCAGCTTCTGCAAATTCTATGAGTTGATCGCCACGTTCATTCCTTTCCCCATATCCGTATTTACCAACCGATGTCTCTCCTTGTTCCTGTTGTCCAATTCTTGCATTATATATATATATATAATTTATATACATCATAATTTATATACATAATTTATATATATATGGCCTGCAAAAGGGTTGCTGGTATCTAACTGGAAGGAGACCCACACGCTGAACATATGTGACGATGTGTGGAACCGGCCGGGCAGTAACCTAGTGTCCTACCCCGCCTTCAAGTGGTGCAAGCTGGGCTTTCTATTTATGAGACAAAATTATGGCTAATTCCTCAGCTATACTTATACACCAAAAACCATGGCCCCCAGTCTCATGGTGCTGGAGTGCTCCTGATCAAGGCAGCGGTCCTGGTGGCATGAAAGCAGGGGGTGCTAAGAATCACTTGAATGGCCCAGGTTGCCATTTGTTATTGATCTTGGCTACGTATAATGGACGATCCTTTGCTCCTGGAACAAGACTTCAGGAATTACAAGAAAAACTTGAAAAGATCAAATGGGACTCAGGGAAGTCAGAAGAAAAGGTGCAGCGTTGGAACTTAAAAGTGGACATTTCTTTTATTATAAAGGAACGGAAACTAGAAGAACAAGTGGTGTTGACTTCTTAATCAACAAAAGAATTAAACTAACTAAATTAAACTAAAAAGACTACCTTCTTGAAGTCGAAAGCACGTCAGATCGAGCAGCGAGGCTCGTTGTTCAACTAACCCAGCGATACCAACTTCAGATAATACAAGCATATGCACCAACGTCAAGCCATACCGACGAGGAGGTTGAGGAATTCTATGAAGAAATCAAACAGCTACATACCAAGGGGAAACAACACATCAAGCTCATCATGGGAGATTTTAATGCAAGAATTGGACAACAGGAACAAGGAGAGACATCGGTTGGTAAATACGGATACGGGGAAAGGAATGAACGTGGCGATCAACTCGTATAATTTTTAGAAGCTCAAAATCTTAGCATCATGAATTCATTTTTTAGAAAACCACACAGAAAATGGACATTGAAACACGCTAATGGGGGAATCAGCGAAATTGGCTAAATCCTGGCAAACAAGAAATTGGTTATTGAAGCATACTGAACAGATTTAATACCGGAAGTGATCATCGAATGCTGAGATGGAAAGTGCACTTAAATACTAAATTGAAAGGCAGAAGCTCATTAAGAAACAAGTATATAAGAGGGTGGATGTAAAGAAACTGAAAAAATATACCGAGGCATTCAAGTTGGAATTAAAAAATAGCGTAGCTGCACTAGATGGCCGTATTGAAGAAGTTGATATCTCAGAAGTAAATGAAAACTATGTCAAGACAATAATTGAAACTGCTGCAGAAATTGGTGGTGTAAAATGTAAAAAATCACAATAGCAAATTTTCTGAGAAGCTGAAAAAACTCAAGAAAAGACAAAGAGATATTAAGGTGGACAAACAAAATACCAGTTACAAGATTGAGTATGTAGAACTTTGCAAAAATTTACGCAAAAACATGAAAGAAGATATAAGAAAATTCAATTGTGAGTTAGTAAGGAAGGCCATTGAAAGCAACAAGAGCCTTAGGGTTGTTAAAGGGAGTTTGTCTATTGGGAAGAAACACATCATTGCATTAAAAGGAGAGGATGGCACTGTAACAAGAAATAGGGAAGAAATACTTAGAAGAGTTGAAGAATTCTACAGAAAGCTGTATGAGGGAAACAGTGGATTAAACGAAGACTCTGAGATAGTCGAAGGAACAGCTCCTAAAATCTTAAAAGAAGAAGTAGCATTTGCAATAAAAAGTATGAAGAAAGGAAGAGCCCCTGGCGATGATGGTATTACATTAGATATCCTAAAAGAAGCTGGAGAATATGTAGAAGACATACTTGCAAAATTCTTTACCAAATGTCTTAACAGCGGTAACATACCAAACCAATGGGATTCTGCAACAGTAATTCTTTTGCATAAAAAAGGTGATAAAGAGGATTTAAAAAATTACCGACCAATTAGCTTGTTACCTGCTATTTATAAAATCTTCACAAAAGTGCTAACACATCGCCTGCAGAAAAAATTAGATGCAGCTCAACCAAGAGAACAAGCTGGATTTCGAAGTGGATTCAGTACAGTGGACCATATTCAAGTATTAAGAGAATTAATTGAAAGAACACATGAATATGAACTTCCATTGTGTGTTGCATTTATTGACTATGAGAAGGCCTTTGACTCTATTAAAACATCAGCAGTCATCAACTCTTTAAGATCAACAGACATTGAGGATGTGTACATTGACATGGTGAAACGTGTGTATAAAAATGCAAGTGCAAAATTTCGGTTACATAAAGATACCAAAACTATCAAAATTGGTAAAGGTGTGAGGCAGGGAGATACCATTTCTCCAAAACTTTTTACTTCAGCTTTACAGATGATTTTTCAGCAGATAAATTGGAATAACAAGGGAATAAAAATAAATGGTGAATATTTAAATCATCTGCGGTTTGCTGATGACATTGTTATTTTTTCAACGGACCCATTAGAACTCCAAGACATGGTACAAGAGCTCTCAACTAGAAGTGAAGAAGTTGGACTCAAGATGAACCTACAAAAAACTAAGATCATGTTCAATAATTTTGTAGAGGAAACAAAAATACAAGTTGACAACATTGAGCTAGAAATTGCTGATTCATATATTTACCTTGGCCAGCTGATTTCAATGGATGGCAACATTATGAAAGAACTCAAGATGCGTAATAAACTTGGCTGGAGTGCATTCGGAAGAAACAGTTTTATCCTGAAGGGGAAATTGCCTTTGTGTCTAAAAAGAAAGGTCTTCAACCAGTGTGTATTGCCAGTCCTCTCTTATGGATCAGAGACATGGAGTCTAACAGTTGGAGCAATACGAAAGTTACAGACAACGCAAAGGAGCATGGAGAGGTGCATGCTTGGAATAACTAGGAGAGATCGAAAAAGAAACACTTGGGTGAGAGAGCAAACTAGAGTAGAGGACATCATTGTTAAAGTAAAAGGACTGAAATGGCGATGGGCTGGGCATATCGCAAGAGGACCAGATCAACGATGGACAACAGAAATTCTCTACTGGATTCCAAGAGACAAGAAAACTAGTAAATATCCTCAAACTAGATGGGTGGATGAAATAATAAAACAGGTTGGGGTGATGTGGAAGCGAATGGCCAGGCGAAAAGCATTCGGAGATACCTTCATCCAGCAGTGGATAAATAATGGTTGGATATTATGATGATATATATATCGAAATATGAATGAACTTCATAATCATTACTTTTCACGATAGTAATATCTCTCTGTCTGTCTATTTACTCATTCATCCATTCATTTCTTTTTTTGTCATCCTCTTCGTATATTACTTACGAGTAGAGTTTTAATAGAGCCCTCCATACCTTAGGGTAAATAGAAATATTGTGATCATTAACGAAGTTAGATAATTAAATAGTCGCAAAGAAATGAATGTTTTTTTAAATCTTTTCTTTATGAGTATTTAGTCATCTAATACAACCAAATCATCGGCTGTGATGAGATAATTTCTCTAATTAATTATTAACAAAGTTGTTAGACGTAATGAAAACATTTTCCACAGTCTAACTACAAAGGAAACCTAGGTTAGTCAATTACGAAAGGAAAAAAAAATTATCACTTTTAAAATTAAACATATTCCAGAGATTTAGAAATTTATGGGCAGTCTAACAACTTGCTAATTATCATAAATCAACTCCTAGTTTGCAATGCTATTGAGACTCTATTATCAGCCTTTTCAATTACCTATTTTCCTTCCTTTCCTAATATCATGGATGTTCATGCTGACAACTATCATAGCGATAATGATAATGATAACAGTGGGTGTTATAATGCTGATACTTTTAGCAATTGTCGTCATGTAGAATAGAAGTGATGAGGGGCGGACTGAGCCGCCGGCCTGTCGGCTCCCGGGTAGGTGTACCCTTATGGGCGATATGGCTCACGCCTCCAAATGCTCAAGGACTCGCGCCCTCCGAAAATTCAAGATATGCGCCCTTTGAGAGAACCCAGTCCGCCCCTGAATGTGACTCATAAAATCATAATTTTTGCCTAAAACCTTTCCTTATAAAGGTCTTATACAGTCTTATACAGTTAGAAATCTATTCATAAGTTATAAAATTCCAGATGTAATCGCGGCCCCCGTTTCCTTTATGATGAATGTCTTATATACCAAACCATTTATAAAGTCAGCTAAGACGGAGTAGAAGTTTTTGCTCTATTTTTGGACTTTTTGGGGAACCTATAAGTTCCGGGATAGAATGGGCGTTTGTTGTCCTTGCATTCTAGAAACAGAAACAAATAAAATCGGAAAAAGTTCCATACATTACTGCATTCAGTAGCTTAACGGTCAAAGCGTTGAAGCATAGCCCCAGCGAATGTTGGTTTGAATCCAGAATGCCTGGGTAAGTCTTGTCTTTTTAAACTCTTGCAAGTAAAAGAAGAGGAAAACGAGCCCAGTTTGAATCTAAAAGGATTGTGTAGCATTAACAACTATTTTCTGTGACTCTATTGATCCTTTTCAAGTTCACATCCCAAAATCTTTCATTACACGATGAGCATTTATTAAATCTTCGTTTGGCGCGAGAGTGACACATGTCACCCACCTTAATTCCCAGAGCACATGGTCATTGCTCACATGCCTAATAAAGGGTTGGCGTACAAAAAAAAAATAAACAAATTATCACAAAAAAGTTAATGTCAAAGATATAAATTTCTATAATGCGACGCAGAAATCTTATTTTTATTTCATTTTTTGGCAGCGTTCATTCATATTTTATTAAGCTAATCAATTTCTATGACAGAGAAAAAGCTGATGTATGGAAGAGTTCCAAAGTTTATCACCGTCAAAGGCAGCATGTAGAACAACCAGAGAGATACTATTCGTTAGTGAAGAGTTGGCGCATGATAAATTATGTTACACAAATTGTTCCAGAAACAAGCACAGATTATGAGAAACACGTCTGTACAAGAAAATGACATTTATGTTCTTTTGTTCTGCATGGTTATCTGTTTTTCTCGATGGAACATTATTTTTATCTGCTAGTGTATGTTGGCATTTAGGCCCTTGTTGTCTGGAAAGAGATGGTAAGTATTGGCATTTCAACGCAAAGAAGAGAAAAATGATCATCTATGTATATTTAAACTATAACATTATGCATATTTAGCGTCATTAAACTTTAAATTACCATTTCTTTATTGAAACATGGAACGTAATAATATTCGAATAAGTTAGAAGTTCCTATTCCTGACTTAATCAAATCTAGTGGAAGGCAAGCCGAAATCAATCTGAGTTTGTATAGTACGCAAATCGGTTTAATAGGATCTTTAAATGGGCACTACGGATAGCACTACTTAGAAGTTTTTACAGGTACTTTTAAGTGAATACTTAAGCAATAATAATAATAATCTTGATTATAATAATAAAGATGTTTAAGCATTTAAAGTGAAGAATAATGAAGAAGTTGAAAATATATAATATCAAATAAGCGCAATAATAATGAATTAAATGCTGTGTCCCACAGTCCAGAAACATTGAGCCAAATCATGGATGCTGAGCAAAATATTGATTAATGCATTCAAGTCTACAGAAATACAGACAAAGTCTAACAAGAGTGAGCTCAAAACTAGAGAATAAAAAGCAAATTAACTTATTCCGTTAAAATAAATATTGGAAATTTTACTGACACGGTTTGATTGCACTTACGGAACCCCGCAAATATGTGAATGTAAATACACGTCTTTGTGCAGAAAAAAAGATGCAGAAAAGTAGATGCATACTCGTATCTACTGGTGTGGAAATTGTTAACGGCCCAGGGGCCACTGAAATTGTCATAAATGGTCATCGCAACAAGCGATTTAAAAAAAATAGATCATAGTTTAATAATATGTGTATACACTTATATTCCATGAATTTATTTCTAAACTATTTATACTGTTTTATTTTAAAATTCCTCACGAAACTACTGTTTTTGTGCCGGCACATAATTCTAATTTAGAAACTCTCGCAACCTAATTAAGCTGTCGAGTCGCTGTTGTGGATAGTTAATCCTTTATACTGGAAAAAGCTTTGTTATAAAAGGACGTTATACATTATGAACAAAGTTTTACAAGCGCCATTCTTAACATAAAAGGAACAGAAAACTAAATTTCTTGAAAGGATTAGAAAGTAAAGAATAGAAAATTAAATTTCTTGAAAAGGTGAAAAACTAAAGAATAATAAGATATTATTACTTTTCTCAGGGTCACCATGATTTCACCTTCAGATCAATGCCAATCTAGAATAATAGAACCAATTTTTTTTATTTCTCTAACGAGGATAGTGGCTATAATTTGGTTAGGATTACATTATAATATAATATAAAAAAACGTAAAATTTATATAATTTATATTATATAAAATAAACGTAAATATTATAATATAATATTTACGCTTACAAATTCTTTTGCTTGTCTGTTTAAATGAGGAGTGAGAGGAAAGTTTAGCTTAAGCGTTGTCGAAGAAATTTTTGCGATACAGGAATAATAACACGTTTAAAATTACTAAAACCCTTAAAATATTTATATGCACTGACGCTAAAATGGGCTAAAATATGCAATGACATATGCGCATATGAATTTGCATATAATCTGGGTTCTAGTAATCACTATTCTTTGGATACTGACTTCTTTCTCTTCCAGACGAAAATCCCGTTAACGTGATAGAGGCCTTCGCTGAGCGTCATTTTGTGGTGAAAGAGGCAGATTCTTGGGCTTCTGTAGAAACCGTGAGCAAACTTAATGATTTTTGGCGGCATTGTTGTACTGAAGGAAGGCGAAAACGATCTGCAATTACTGAATTTTTTAATTGTACTATTACAAATTAAAATTTTCAATTGTCAGATTATGTAATCCCGAAAAAGAAAAATTTACTAAACCATAATAACTATGGTTCGTTCGTGGAAAATTGTCTGTCAGGTTCCGTTAGATCAAGGGCTCTGAAGTAATATACGGGTTGTTTCATTGCAATAGAGGGTAGAGCAGTGATTCCCAACTGGTGGTCCGCGAATGAGTTCCAAGTGGTCCGCGAGACAGGTCATAATTTAAAAAAAAAACTGAAAAAGTACCTGTAAAAATTATTTATTAAATATTAAAATTAATTATAAAAATGAAATTGATTGCATATTTGTAGTATTTTACAATCTGACGGAACTTCAGAAAACGGTTCGTATTAAAAGTAATTCGTCTTAAGCATGTTCGTCTTAACAAGATTTGACTGTATTATCATTAGATTTTTTCTCTTTATTATTTCTTCTTTTTTTTCCCAAAGAATTATTTTGCAAACACATTCCCACAAAAAAAACGGCTCCCTTTTTTAATTAAGGTTTCGCTGTTAACTCCTAAGAATTTTTCAAAGTGGTCCGCGGGTACAATTGAAGTGGAAAAGTGGTCCGCGGCTTAAATTGAGTTGGGAACCACTGGGGTGAAGCGTCTTCCATGACTCGATTTTCGCGCGGGAAAAACGAGCTCTGGAAGACGTTTTACCCTCTACTGCAATGAAACAACCCGTCTGTGACGTCATCTCCTTTGATCTAACCTAACTTGGCCGCCAATTTTCCACGAACGAACTATACATATATTAAAACAATGATATTTCTTATCTATCAACTACATATAACATCCACTTTAAATGTATGTGTATATACTATAGTGTTTGTTACAAAATGTATATGCTATAATAGAATAACAATACTGATAAAATATGATAAAATACAGTAACAAATTAATAACATATAACATATACATGTATGTAACAGCAAAATGTGAGTATTGTAACCAGAGATGGAATAAATAACTTAATAACACGATCCCACCCCACCCTTTACGGATAATATGAACAGATTTTCTGTTCCCTTTGAGTTAGTCTTAAACAGGTTCGACTGCATTTGTAAGAACGTAGATAAGGGTAATTTCTGATGTTTGGGCAAGCGTTCCAACCACGGACTGTGGATCTATTAAAATAAGCAAGTAAGCAATGAATATCTACTGAATTCAAACCAGGAATATATAGGCCCATTACCATCATAGTATTGTAAGGGCATGTTTATCAGAAGACGTCGCAAAAAGTACAGTTAATATTACCGTGCTAAGTTAATACATGGAAAATTTGTATTACACCTATAAGCACTTACAGAAAGAATTGCGTATGTAAGTAGTTTTAAAACAAAGGATAAATAATTAAATGATGTTGTAAGGTATTAATTTCCAAAATTAAAACGAGATGGTAAAAATGATTTGTAAATAAGGTCTGTTGAAAACAGAACCCGCTGAAAGTATAAATTAAATTAAACGAATTTCACTTCCACAGCAGCAGCCAGGGCTTATGGCGAATATAAAAAAAATTGCATTGGATCACATCGAGAATTGTTAAAACAGTTTTCTCCTAACTGAATTAACACAAGCCCATTAACAGAGATGTGCACCTCTCATGGAAATGTTATCAAGAACCAAAGCATAAATTCGAAAGCGAATGTATAATAACTAAGATTGCTTTTTTTAACGCTGAAATTTCAAATAACTTATTTCAAATAACAATTTCAAAAACACATATATTATAATATTCTTCTATCTTACGCTTTTACCTTATCATGCATTCACCTATCACGTGGATTTCGTGCATATAATCCCCCTCCCCACTAATATCTAATCATGATCTCAAGCTATGACCTTTACTAAGTTGCCACACACTCTGCTTAATAATCAGAATATTCGTTTCCTATGACTTAATATATCACAAATATTAATCATAATACTCAAAGATGTCTAAACGGAAATATTCTGATATTACGTTACTTATAAGAAATTCGATTTTCTTTCTTTATTTTCAGGAAACTGCGAACCCTTATATTTATGTGATAATTATATTCAAAAAATATTAGCAAAAGTAGCAATTTATAAAAAAAGTTATTTTAAAATTAAATTTTAAACTCCCATTAAAAAACACCAATACTTTCGTTTTCGTCTCCACTTTCTAATTGAAGGTCAAGAATCAAGTTCCTAAATTACAATAAGGATCAAATTCTCATAAGAGTTTAATTTTGTCAGAAGTTTTTCATGATAACGATGCAAAAACTGTAGTCTAGGTAAATTTATAACACTGTTGACATTGTAAGAGATAATTTTGACCCTTATCGGTGTTAAGACAATTGGCAAATGGTCAACACCTAAAGCCATAGGGGCAATATTTTTTATAATTTTTCGTGGGAAGTTGATATTTTTGACACCTACACAAAAGCTCAGACTAAAGCTTTCTTTAGAAATAAATAAAATACGATTTTTATGGTGCAGTTCTTTGAAATCGTTAACACAATGACATTGCGATTTCAAAGAACTGCACCGTAAAAAATTGTATTTTATTTATTTCTATTAATCAGTGCAGTGTGTTGCCATTCAACTGTCTAAAGCTTTCTTGTAAAGAATTAAAAGACACACTGCCTTGGCCGGGACTCGAACCGGAAACCCACCGAACCGGTGTGCCTTGGCGATAGAGTGGGTATGGGCACACCATTTCATACAGTATGTATCTCTTTGGACTATATGCTCGAACAGTGGCTCCTTTTCTTCTGTACAAACAAAAATCTAGTCTTAACTTCTACGTGGGTGTCAGAACTATTAGTTGCTGCAGATATTATTTATAAATTATATTACCATAACTTCCCCAGCAAATGAAATGAGACTTCACTATAGTTTTGTTCGAAAATTACATGATGTATACACCTCCCGAAAACACGTCATACATCTAACAAATTAAAAAAACATTGTAGAATGTATCATTAAATTCATTATATGACAAACGTTAATAGTAGTTGTCAAATAATCCTAATTCTAATTAAATATTTTTTTATCAAATATATATATATATATATATATATATATATTCAATTTGAATAGTGTGCTCTATTTACGGATCTTTAACCCAACAGAAACATTTACTAGAACGGAAACACTCTTCCGTCTTTTTTTTAATAGCCGTATACCTAACAATGTCCGACATACCACGGATGAGTTAGAAGATGTTATCTTTCATCCGCCTACAATCAGCAATGGAGCCAGACAGACATGTCGAGATAATACCAAATCGCTTAATAGAGGGTGTGCCCATTTTACGCATGGCCATCCACTCATAAACTAGACATGGGTTTGGGTGGGATAACAAGAAACAAAAGCCACCGCATCCAACCAGACACCATTGCCAATGCTTCTCAATAGCACGCATGAAATAGCACGGCATAGCCATCGAGAGGACAGAAAATTCTAAGCATAGAGTTCGTATTTTCCGGACGGTACCCGAAAAAGGTTAACAGCAAAAAATAAAATAGTTGCGCTGCTCCTGATCGATGTGGTTTTGGACATATGTGGAGATCTTTTTTACTGAAAATCAAGGCCATATCTGAAATCGTTTGTAAAGTATAACACGTTTTATATTTCTTCATGGCTATCTGCATAGATTTCAACAGCCCAGCTTCCTCCGGAAGTGAAAATAAATGTGTCAGCTCCGGAAACTGACACGAAATTGAGTAGTTATTTCATGTCGGAAACCACTCTCAGGAAACCGCAATTTTTTGTGGACAAGCACAAAGACATCGAACTTCCCACAAATAAAACCCTTCGTGCATGAAAAAAAAATCGCTTTCTGTTTAAAACAGGCGAAGGCAAGCTCTTTGAAACTATTCTGTTTTAAGTTCCGGCTATGTTGGAACAACTCGAAGAGCAAACTGAATGAAAATTGTATGCTCTTGCACTGCGTTCCAATTTTCATTTTTTGTTAAGTGATAACTGCATTATTCATATAGAAGCGATTTAATAATACAAGGTGCAAGTGTCTATCATGACTCTGTGTCCGATACGTGCGTCCATCATACAGGGGCGGACTGGGCCACCGGCCAACCCGCCTCCGGGCCGGTGCGCCCTCATGGGCTATAGGACTCGTTTCCTCCTATAATCCAAGATATGCGCCTTTTAAAAGGCACCAGCCCGCCCCTGTGTTCATTACAAAAACATTTTATTTAGAAACTATGATATCATTAAAAAGAATGTGACTTCGTATTAAAAATTAACTTTTGACTTAAATAAATTATTGAGTTAATGATAGTTACATGAATTCAAAGCGTAAAATAAGTTACTTGAAATATGAACTTCATTCTCAAAAACAATGTACCTCTTAAATAAATAAATAAATAAATAATAGACTTTGACCCAAGTGTTTTGCAGCATTACTAGCGAAATTCTTCCCTTCCAGTGGTAGAAACGCGCATTAAAAATACCCACTAAAACGAATAATTAAAATTAGTCGGGCATTCCAATATACAGTCAGACTTGGGTATGCCAACATTGGTTACAGCCCACGCCCGTATTCAAGGAGATCTTAGGGACCGGTCCCCCTGCAACTAAATTTTAATGGAATTTGGCTACGGTTTTGCATACTGTGGTTGTACCGGTACATGCTGTAAAATTTTTGTAACACCTCGAAATTAAACCCTGGCTACGTCCTTGTTACAGCCATTTGTGTACGCAAAAAATTCATAAATGGGAAGGGGGGTCATAGACTTCATGCGCCAATGCCTACCAAGTAAATTCATGGCGATATATATATAAAACGTCACCAACTTCGACCGCATGCAACCCCCTGAAGTACCTTCACTTATTATAGTGACAACTTGGCTTTCCCCTAAACATTCTAAAGCCCCTCGCGAACTTCTATAGGGATATTGCTATTTTGTTTTGGTTATGACGTCATAAAGTTCGGATATTACGTCAAAATACTT
>QLNU02014176.1:37293247-37318133 GCA_006491805.2 Dysdera silvatica | reverse complement strand
ATTAAATACAATAAAAAGGAGTTAAAAAATAAACAAAGAATTAAATACAATAAAAAGGAGTTAAAAAATAAACAAAGAATTAAATACAATAAAAAAAGCAGTTAAAAATTATACACGAAAGTCTGAAAGGCAGAATGAATATCTTTCGTTGTCGATAATACATAAAAAAAATGTCAAGACATAACAGCCAAGTGTAATATGTTGTAATAATGTTGTATGTAATAATGTTGCCAAGACATAACAGTTACTTCAAGATGTCCTGGGGAGTGGGCCTCTGCTGAAGATACAGGACACTCTTTCAGTTAACATGTTCAACATTTGCTTCGCTGTCACCACAATTGCAAAGTTCACTAGAAGAGAGTTTAAAACACTTAAAATAGCTCTAAAATCCCCCTGTCCAATCAAAATTTAAGTTAATTTAAAGTTGGTTGTGAAGGAATTTCATTTCATTCAATGGTGAATAGTAGAAAAGTCTTTCTTTTCACCGACTCTAGCTGATTCAAGATACTCTACATTCCGACAAGAGAGATAGCACTTTTTTAAGAAACCTCTCCAGTGGGAAGCAGAGACACTCATGTGTAATTCTATATTGAGACATATCGCCAACTTCTCTAAGGCGTCGGCCCTTTCATTACCAGAATTTCCGCAATGACCAGAGACATGAAAAAAATGAACGTCTGTATCAAAATTTCGCAAAATTTTGAAGTTGCTTTAATTTTAAAATTTTTTTTCTAAAAACAAGCTTTTGAGAAACAGATTGAGGAGACACATTTTAAAAAGCTTACATATGTTTTATACTTGAAATCTATTAGGAAATATTTTCCACACGTATGTATTCTAGATTTGATTCCAAAAGTGCTCACCATCCAAAGTCATTTCTTGAGCTCGAAATAAAGTTACTAATGTTTTTGGTAACTACTAAACTGTCGTGACTAAGCTAACGCATAAGAAAAGATTCCGCAACATTTCGGCAAATTTAACAATAGTTCTCGAAACGTTGTAGAACCTTTTATTAGACGTTGGACCTGTAACAAAGTTTTACTATACTCGCGGCAAAGCTAAACTGCTATACTGTTAAGGCCACGGCGTCCCATTCACGTCCGTGTAATAAGTATTCGTTCGAAAATTGGCGAAAAATGAGGTAGCCCTCAACATTATTAGACTATTTGTCGCCTAATTTGGAATGCAGAAAAACGCGGTTGCCAAACTTCCACGCGACAAATTTCCAGCCAAGCAAACGAAGTCCTCTGAGTGGTCAGTTACTTGAATGACATCAGCGCTAGTTATAATGATTCTTTTTCCTAAATTTAATAAATACCAGATTTTATTTGCACAAACATATGCCTATGTTTTATGTATTTGAGCATTATTTTAATGTTTTATGTACGAAATGTATCTTCTATTAACTCTCTTAACGTAAGAAAGGGCGAACTATATTGCACTGGCGAAATCATACTACTTTGCGCTTTGTCAGTGTACCAGATTAGCTTTGCCGCGAATATAGTTATAGTAAATTGGCCCGTCGCTGTTTCTTTTGTGTATTTCGAATGTTGTGGGTGTTGTAATAGTGAGTTGAACCTCATAAGAATTGGAAATATGTGTTTATATAATAATTTTATTCTATTGAAAACGAATACTGCAGTTTTGTAACTAAAGAGTTCGTCTATCGGCAGAATCTAGAAATGCTGAATAATCTTATCCATATGGGCAAAAACCTGTATTGGAGAGAAGGCAAACATACTCGTTTTGAAGGGTAGAGATACGTTGAAGATTGACTATCACAATGCATTCCACAACAAGTATATAAAAAATTGATTGTATGCAAGAAGATAAGAAAATAGTAACGGATGGCTAGTATACATTTTGCTGAGAAAATACTGGTGCTAAATTAATTTAAACTAAATTAATTTAATTAATAATAAATTATCTCTATATTTCCGCTGATTTTAAAGCAAATGACATAAATAGTCGCATTTTTCACGAATCAGGCTAATCGTCATTTTCGTAGTTTATAGTAAATCGCTGTTAAAGTTTTTACTTCCTTTAGCGCTCTATAATTAATCGCCTTCAGATTACAAAATATTTCTGAAACTAAGCAAGATAGAGATTTGGCTGTTCGTGGAAAAAGAATTACTTCTTAATGTTAATAACGACACATCAATATCTCAAAACATCAAATTTTGACGACTGGCCCGGTTCGTGAAAAAGGCGACGAAATATGGAAATTCGATTTACTTTTTGTTCTTGAGAAATTGTTTCTAAAATAATTTTCGATGGGTATGGGACCACATATTTGTTTAATTTTATGTTAAATTATATTTACATTTTTATTGATGGGAAGAAATACCATTGCGTATTGGAAATGTTTGGTGTCAGTTCATTCATTTAGTAAAAAATTGTATGGGATGTGATGCTAACTTCATATTTGACTAAGAATGAGATTGTTAATATCGTTGTATAAAAAATACTCATATCATTCCCCAAACATAAATACAAAATATGGTAATCGATTGGACCATATTTCATTATATAATAAATTTTATTATATTATAAATTTTATTTTATTATATAATAAATTAATATCGAATCGGTTCGTTGTTAACCTTCATTTTCTTAATGATCTTTCTGGGCATAGTTTCTTCTAAATATTTGTAAGAGACTGTACAGACATAGGCGTAACTTAAGGGTTAAATAAAGCGTAAACGGGGGCGGGGAATTGAGTGAAAAAATACGATTTGACCTGTGTTTTAAAAAAAACTGAGGGCATATGCTCCGCTTATGTGCAGAGATGCGTTTCCATTCATCCAATTTGACCACTGTCAGGTTTTATTTAGAAGCAGAATGATATTCTAACTAATAGTATGCTCGAAAATATCCCAAAGGATTCTTATTTAGTTCAGATTGGAACTTGGTAAAGCAACAAGAACTTGAATTTCCTGAAACCATTCAGAAATAGCACCTACGATATGATCATGCGCATTGTTATTTTCATCCAACTAGCACCTATCATCTCACTACTGTTGAAGCACTGACAACGTAGAATTGTCAAAAATACGTAAATAAGCATTCTTATTAACATTTTCCGCACTATTTAAAACAGTCGTAGCCCATACCACGAGAAATAGTTCCTTACGGCAATACCGCCATCGGGTGTCCGGTGACTTTTGATCGCATGGTGTATATGGAACTGGCAGGTGAGAAGAATATGTCGTTTGTTAAGGTATTATTACCCTCCGCAGGGATAACACAATTTCTGTGATGAAGACATATTTGGCAATTGTGTTATCCCTGCGGAGGGTAATAATACCTTAACACCTTTACATACGGAGAAAGAGAGCGTTATTACCTGTCCTCATTCGTCTAGCGGTCCAAGACACTCCGGGCTAAACGGAGGGACCCTGGTTCGAATCCAGGATGGGGAAAGCGTCTCTTTTTCTCCAAAATTACATAAGCTCTAGTTTGAGCTGTAATTAATACGTGGGTGGCAAAAATTATAGTATAATAAATTCCCCCACGAAAACTCACAAAAATCTCGCCCCGGAGGCTTTCTTGTGTTGACCATATTTGGCAATTGTGTTATCCCTGCGGAGGGTAATAATACCTTAACATCTTTACATACGGAGAAAGAGAGCGTTGTTTCCTGTCCTCATTCGTCTAGCGGTCCAAGACACTCCGGGCTAAACGGAGGGACCCTGGTTCGAATCCAGGATGGGGAAAGCGTCTCTTTTTCTCCAAAACGAATAAAGCTCTAGTTTGAGCTATAATCTATACGTGGGTGGCAGAAATTATTGTATAATATATCGTTTGTGTGAATATGTATGCCACAATTCCAGTAAACAAATATCTTAATCGAACTTGAAAAACTAAGAAGAAAAATAATATAAAAAATATAGAATAAAATTCCATCGCTAGCTTTTGAACAAATTAATTCACACAACACGTCCGAGGGTCTAAAGTTGGGGACGCTCCCATTTTTCTTTCAGCGAAAATAAATAAAAGTTATTCCCTCGAAAATATCCATCATGGGTGCATCACCACGGGCTCTTAATAACTCTTAGAACTGGCTGTCCAGTTCAACCAACGGTCATTTTTCTCGATTTCGCCAGTCCCTGCCGATCAGAAAAGCCAATAATTACTACTTCGGCCGCACCTGGATGGTTACTCACGGACACTCGCTCCAAGAAGAAAGAAAAAATGAAATCCCGTTCTGTTTGCTTTTGCTTCTCCAGGAATCCCCCGTAGTTGACCAAAATATTCCCTTGGTTATTTCCTTGAACCAGCTCATGAATATCACTTTCATTTCTTTTATTAATGGGATATAGTTTAACGGTGTTGCCAACGCCAGCAATAGAAATTGGACAACGCACAAAAACTTGAACATGGTTTTTGTTTTGTAGCTATTACAAATAACCATTCTTGTTACGTTTAATACAAGTTTACCGTTTTAATACAAATAACTTTAGCCAAGCAAGAAAATATCTGTTGAGTTGGTGGAACGCTGTATTTGTTGTTCATTTCTCCTTACGGTTATCATCCAGCTACAAATTTTCTTATATGAAAGGATTTAAGTCTTTATTGCAGTATAAATCAGTGATCCATCTCGGTATTATTTTTATATTAAATATGAGTATTTTTGTGATAAATATGAATATTAGTTTTTACCATAAGTATTGTGGTGGCTCTAAATTACGATTATTTGCAATAAACTAAATATCATCGTCTGTTCCCTGTAGAAAATATAAGGAGGTGGTCCAACTGGCAAGACGCTTGGCTTCTGACCAATAACTTTCTGGTTCCGATCTAGCCATGGACGAAATCTTTTTTTTTCTTCTCGACCCTCACTACAAGAAATTATCGAGGACCCGTGATTCGAGGAACCATCGAGGCTCCGTGCGCTAACAATCTTCTTGGTTAGAATTGTAAAACCATTTCGGGAAGAGGATCCCGTAACAAGCTTCAGCTTTATATTCTCTTCCAATTCTAACCCAAATCATAAACATAAAATGTAAAAGATTTCTTCTATGTTTTTTCTCAAAGCGCTGATGGTATGTACCTCACGAAAATGTATAAAAATTGAATAACCAATTATTATTATTATTGGTAAATGTATTGTCCCTGAGAAGGGCAATACCATCTAAAACAGTTAATGCATAAGCACAGAACTGACCAAGTCAGTCGCAGGCTCGCCATTGACGACTAAATTTTTGTAGTTGGCGAGTAAAAAAACCCTTCCCTGTTAGGTTTCTGGTCTTTCTTATTGAGGCGGGCGAGATCGGTTTTCGTCTGGCGAGTACGTTTAAGTGCGATTTGTTGAACCCTGAATATATATATGTATGTGTGTGTGTGTGTAAGTCAAGAGCTGTAAATTGAGACATGAAACGCAAAAACTGAAAATCTAATTTTATAAGAAGGTATTTATATAATTATTATATTGTTATAACAGGCTATAAGTAGGCCCTCTGGGAGGATGCGAGAGGTCTGGGCCACTTCCTTTTGCGAGACCCCCCACGTTTGACAGAGCCGGGGATAAGAGTTACAGAATCCTGGAAGGTTTAGCAGATCGGGCCCTGTCTATCCCCAGACCCTGTCCACAATCCCCAGGATAATTTTTCTTGTTGCGTTTTTGTTTTGCGTTTTGTTTGTTTGTTGCGTTTGTATTTAATTAATAATAATTGTAAAAAAAAGAAAAAGTAAAAAGTTTTGCTTTGGGCCCCTCACAACACAAGATGCCCTCGGGTGGTTAAATTTTAATCATTAAATTTTAATTTTATATTAAAAATATTTTTTTTAAGAAAGAAAAAGCAAATTTTTAAGGCAAAATTTGATTGCCCTCCGATAAAGTGAGGCCCGATCCAAAGCCCTGGCTATAAGTTCATTCTAGTACCCGTGTCCTCATTACAATGTCCTGAGAAGTTAATTTTTGAAAGATTTAAACGAAAATCACACCGTACGAATACTCACAGATAATTTATAGTACACGAAAAGATCATTAATTCCTTTCCTCTCCTACTGCCATTATATACCAGGTTATATCTTATTTTCAATACCATATCTTATATAACTTATCAAATATTACTAGACTGAGTAACACCTGTACCATGGGGCTTTGCACTACACAAGACATAAAACTGGATAGAAGCGTTTGTTTTAAAGCATAATGATTCCTGTTACGTCACTACTTGTAGTCTTCTGAAAGATCTAAAACTTTGTCGTCCAGGGAATCGAACCCAGATATTCTGGTCGGTAGGAGAAAGAACAAGCGTCCAGTAGCAGCAGGATTCGAACCAACAGTAAAACTTATTATCGTATAATTGAACGGAAATTTAAAGAAACAAAAAGTATTAGCTATTTCGAAACGATAATAAGCTGCCAAAACTTTTATCTCTAGATTTTATTCACTTTATGCCTTTCTTGTCCTATGTTTTATTATTATTCTTAGGCGGTGTATAATCCACTATCGTAAGTCAGTGGCGGGGTCACAGGGGAATTAGGGAAATTTGTCCTCCCAAATATTTAAAAATGTAGTGGAAATCGGTGATAATGGGTGACAATAATAATAACAATAGACTGTATATAACGATAGAATTTTAAGAAGTTTTCCCAATTGTATTTCTCTTTTTTAATCGTTTATAAAATCCAGGGTCCAAAAAGGACTTTATCGTTAAAATGATAAATTGCATTGTGTTAGTCAATATACAAATGAAAAAAAAAACATTTGTCTGGCTATGTTCTGAAACCGGTTATACACGCGAACCCTATTTTATTTTATATTCCCACCTTAAAAAAATCCTACTCTGTCTGATTCCGCCTTTGTGTAAATGATTTTTATTCGGAAAAAGGAGTTTAAAAGCTATACTCATACAACAACTCAGGGACGTTGTCTTTGAATGCTAGATTGAAAATATAATTTCCTAGATAAAAGAGAACTAATAATATAAAAACTTAATTATAAATTTTGTATTAGATATTTTCATTTCATTTAAATTTCTATGTTTAAAATTGTAATGTTTGTTTGCGAGAATGCTGTCTGTTAATTAAAATTAATAATAATAAGTCATCAAACTAACGCCTACGCAGATTTATATGGAAGCTAGAAGATACAGAAATCGTCTAAATGAGGAAGTGAAGCATCTAACTAGATGTAAAGTACCTGAGGCTGGTAGATATAAATTCTCGTTAAAGATTCACTCTACTGATTTTTCAATTAAAAATTCTGCAGTTAAAGTAGATTTCACTATTGCATTTGATGAATTTTACAAAGTGTAGACCATACCTTGCGGCTATCTCCCACTACTATTCTTAACATCCTTGTTAGATGAATGGTTGTATGTATGTGGGTGAATGCTTTTCGCAAGAACGATGTCCATTCTTCCTAAGAAGCTACAATTTTGCAGCAATCAATGCAAAAGATTCGATTCCGTTTTACTGCGCAAGGCCAGCAACTACCATCTTGAATTGCAATCTTCAGTTTTCCGAGGAATCCGAACCTTCTCCGCCAAAGAAGCTGAAGCCAGTACATGAAAAGACTGTAACCGTTCTATAATCCGTTCGCGCAGACCTGACGCCTGATAACCGTTAGCAGACAGGTTAGTCCATTGCAGTTTAGGGAAGGGCATCTTGCCGAAACTGGTTTTTCATGTGGGAAAAACCAGTTCCTCCAAGACGGCCTTCCCTAAACTGCAATGTCTACTAACCCGTCTACTATCGGGATCGGACGTCAACTGAACGCGAAAGCACTATACCACATCACTGAAGTCGAACCCGAATTAATAGCATGGTAGATGAATACATTACAACTGTGCTACCTTAATGTGGTGGCTTCATATTTTTCCCGAAGAATCAAACCCTTTTCAGTCCCAGGTAATCAACCCCGAACTGCCGTGAGCAGTTAGTTGGTAAGAGTTTCTTCCTCCCTCCCTCCCTTCCTTACTCTTTCTTTCTTTCTTTCTTTCTTTCTTTCTTTCTTTCTTTCTTTATTTTTTTTTTAGGGGCCACCGTTAAGGGATCGAATCCAGATAACGGGAAGCTAGGCGGACATCTTGCCACTGACTCACCTCACAGGACGTGACAAAGAAGATTTTATATATATTCAGTGACATAATATAACTTCAATTGTAAGCTTCTGATTGTTCACCAGCTGTCTACAAATATAAAAATCATATTTCATATATATCATGATGTTAATTATATACGTTTCATTCATGGCTTTTATTCGAGAGGGGATGGCGAACAATTAGATTTGGCTCACTTTCAAAGTCACACTTCACCACTGATATCTAGACCAAATAATCTATTTTACCGAGGAAGACACATAAACATATTTATATAAATCGAACACTACGTAGATTAAATCAAACAACAATATTAATCAACGTTTATTGGCGTAGTGATACCAGCGCCGATGTTATGGCGTGATTAGATGGTGAAACGTTCGAAAGAAAATAAATATTTCCGCGTTCGGTGGGACCTGAACCCACGACCTTCTACTTGCCGGGCGGAGGCTTTACCCACTGAGCAACGAACAACAATATCCAATCTCTTTACGAAAGTGTATAAAGACTATTTACTTTACTTTTACTTTACTTGCCGGACGGGCATCCAGCCCGCCCGGCAAGTGGAAGGTCGTGGGTTCAGGTCCCACCGAACGCAGAAATATTTATTTTCTTTCGGCGAATTGAGGAAGTTAAAAATTTTATTTGGAAAAATAATAAAGATAGCGAAATATTTTCAATTAGAAAGTTGTAGAGCATCCTTCAGTTAGTAAAAAAAGAAATACGGCTCACATTCCGTATGTGCACGTACTGTCACAAAGTGAGGTGTTCCGGAAGTTTCAATGCATAGCTTTCAGTTAATGCTTTAAAGGTTGAATTTAAGTTTTTAGAGGAAAGAAACCATGATCTCTCTCCTATAAAAATCTCAACTCAAATTTTCGGGTCTGTTGTCAAGCCGGAACCAGCAGGGGCGCGGCCCCAGTTGCCCCATCGAGCTATTTGTATATGCCCACAAATACCATATATAAGGTTTGAGTAACAAACTTCACTGGCATATATGTCACATAAAAAATTATACGTTAATGCAGAATATTTTTTTTTTTTGTGAATGCAATTGAAATAGTTACGTGCGCTTTTGTGGAATTTATTATTTATTAACTACTACAATGCCACTTCTTCACTTTCCGCTGTTGCGCGTCTCTTCTCGACCTCTCCCTAAATCAGTGTCTTAGAACCCCCCTCCATCCTTCCGTCAGTAATTCCTAAAGGGGTCTGGCTGGCATTATATTACGACGTGATGCGTTACGTCACATCAGAGATTAACTCTGGTCTATACCAAATCCAATGTACCAGTATAGGAAACGAGCAAAACTACATATATGTATCATTTCCACGTAAACCCATGACCTTTTAATGGCAGCCACGTGGTGTCCGCTGTCACCACAAACCAGAAAAGGTAATGATCGTCCTAGTTACAAGGCTTTAACATTTGGATTACAAAGTTTAGGAAATGCCTACTTAGAAAGGAAAAAAATGATGAAGAGTTTAAAGCCGCAGCTAAAGGTTGCAAATCTCTTGAAGTTACATTTAAAAAGTGTCCACGCTTTAGCAGTTCTCTCCCATTCTTTGTGAAGGAAAAAATGAAACAGAAGGAGAACTAGTGTACGAAAAATGTCTACACATTCAAGAAGATTCACTAAATTTTCAAGTCATTCCAGCTAAGCCATCATGGCTTAGCTATGACTTATAATTATAAGGCATATTACTATTGAACGCTGTTTTATCATTTATTCACGGCACATTAAAAACGTAAAAATAATGTTTTAAAAAGTGATGAGAAAATAAGTGATAAAAAAGTGACAAAATTAATATCAGTTTTGTAGTATAAATACGTTCGTATCCTATATGGCATATAATACAATATACTAGTTATATGCAAACTGGGTTCCACGGAATCCCAAGGTTTTGTAAAACATTTTTGGGGGTTATGCAATTTATTTTTATTAAAGTTCGGATTTCTGTTTTTTGTTACATCATTTTATAATTCTAAAACCCGCTTTTCAGAGGCAGAAAGTACATTTTGGCTATTTCCATTGGAATAACTAGGGATATGAGGTCAAGCCAATTTAGAAAAAATTTAGCTCCGCTAGAGAAAAATCCAGAAAATTTCTAACTCAATAAAATGTCTAAGTAATACTATGTGCTGAACGTTAAGACATTGAGGTGGAGGCTATAGCCCTCACCTCAATGTTCGAAGGTAGTTAATGCCAATGGCTATATCTAAAAATTTCGGATATCATGTTTTTAATAATTACTGCCGATTTCCCTGTGGGACATTCTTGCCACGTTGTTGGGGAAGTGCGTTTTGTTTTTTTATTGCCTTTTTTTGATCCAGAATGGTATCATTCCATGTGAGCAATTTGGCTTTCTTCCTGGTCCTTCTTCGACTATTCAAGTGTCACGTCGACTATTCAATGAACACGTGGACCTGGGCTATGGACCAGTAGACATTATTTATGTTGAATATGAACGTGCTTTTGATCATGTGTCACGGTCGATTCTTTTTCAGAAACTTGCTATGAATCGTGTCCCACCTAAGTTATTGGGTCTTATTGTGACCCTTTTCTCTCGTAGGTTTTATCGTGTTAGGGTAGGTTCCAAGTGTTCGGCTCTTGCTGATGTCCTGAGTGGGGTTGTACAGGGTTCGGTTCCGGTCCTGTTTTATTTATTGTTTTTTGCTACGATGTTCCCTTGATCTTGCGTCAGTTTCATCGTCCCTCTATGCAGATGATGTTCGTTTTTTTTAGAGTTATTCGATCTCTAGATGATTGTTACACTTTACAGTAGGCTTGTGATAGACTTTATGCATGAAGTGTGGAGAATGGGTTATCCATTTCAATGACCAAATCGAAGACTCTGCATCTTGGATACGGTAATCCCTGGTGTTTGTATTGTTTTGGTAGTGATTCTCTTGGTGGTGCTGACTCACACTGTGATCTGGGCACTGCTGTGTCATTCGATTTAGGATTTGGTGACCATGTTGAGTCCATTGTTCCTATGGCAACTAGTGTTTCATACTTTCTTCGTCAGGCGTTTGGTAGGTGCGATTGTGATGCGTTAATGAACGGGGGTTTTTTTTTGTTGTCCTCCTTTTGGAATACGCCTCTCCCATTTGATCTCCTCATGCTGTTGGCTTGATTCAGCGTCTTGAACGACCTTTACGGCGTTTTACTAAGTTTTTGCTTGGTTGTTTTAATTTCTCATATCGTGAGCGATTGGCGGCACTTGGTTATCATTCGATGGAATGGCGTAGGCTTATGACTGACCTTCGAGTTTGCTATAGGGTCATTTATGGACTTGTTCATTGTGAAAGTTCCGTTCCTCTGTTTGAACTTGTTGGTACATCACGTGCTAGATCCCATGGCATGTGCGTTAGGATTCCTAGTGTTCGGCGGAATTGTCGCTACTTTTTCTTTGTTTGCAGGGTCGGCCGGATGTGGAATGTTCTTCCTGCTGACCTTGTGTCCTCACCTACCTATGCAATTTTTTTTTTCTCGTAAATTAGCTAATTTTGATCTTTCACCCTTTTTAACGTGTTTTCCTTTTTAGTCTTAGTCGGATTTGTTCTATTTTACTCCAGTGTCAGTGTTTCCCCTGTTGGTTTTAATTTAATCTATCTGTCTGTCCGTCTGTCCATCCATCTATCCATCCATATATATATATTGGCTTTTCAGAGTAAATGCACACAAATGCATAAAAAACGGAATTTTCAGAAAAAATGTATATTTCAAGGGTTTCAATAACTTTATTATTCTTCTATAAGAAATTTTTTACATACTATAAAGTTAAACTTTCCTGTACCCTCACATTAACAGAAAGAAAAACGGACTTGCAAATGTTCATATTTAATAATGTCCTGAGACGCCAAAAAATGTAGTTACATTCATAGCTAAATTAAAAGTCCCCTTAGAAGGGAGACGGAAGGTTTTAGTTCTATTGCGCTAGATAGGTGGTTGATCTAAGGTGACATAAGATATCAAATACTTATATGGGGAAAAATTCTGAATCATTATCTATAAATGGACATAGCTGATAATCTATCACGAGTAGACTATCCAGTATAAACTACTCGCAAAATTTTATAAATGCAATTCAACAAATTCAGTAGATTAAAAATTATCTGCTTGGCCATAAAATGCAATTGATTAACAGAAGACAAAGCTTAATTGTTCCGAACATTGATGAAAAACTTGTGATATGATATAATAAAAATTGTGCTATATATGAAATATTTCTACTCAGCTAGTTTTGTAATAAAATCAATCTTGTCTTTTAAAATGCAGGACATTTATATTTTAAATAAGTGAAAAAATATTTAAGTGCATATTTTACCTTTCCACGTGCACATAAATGAATATTTTGAGGATTCGTAGTGCATATTTGCATGAACATTTTTCTAGCTTTTAGTACATATTTGCGTGTACATTTTGCTAGCTATTTTAGTGCATATAATCCTGTCGCTATTAAAAACAAATATAAATATAACAAATATTATGTTAAAAGCCGAAACAACCCTTAGTGCTATGCGATGTTTGCATTTTCTTAGGGTGATTTATATGAAAAAACCGTGAAGGCACTGGAGAAAGTTTCGGCGGGATCACAGTTTCAAGCGGAGGTTTGCGTTCAGGCTGAAGGGATAGCTCTAAAAATGAAGAAACTCCGCTTCATTTTCATTGCGCTTATGATGCAGAAGATTCTTGAAATGATATGACCAGTAGACGATATTCTACAAGCAAAACCTGCAGATCTTCTAACTGGGATCGCAGCGGCTGAGAGCGTTAGAAACTGCATTTAAAACTACGCTGTGAGGACAGCTACGAAAAACTAGCATTGGAAATTATGTTTCTATTGTTCCCTTTCAAAGAATTCTTTCCCAATATTTATTCCCCATACGCAGGCGCATTAGCTCTTGGAATATCGACGGCATGCAGGTATCCAGAGAGGAGATCTTAGGGACCGGCCCCCGAAACTAAATTTTTAATGGGACTTGGCTACGGCCTTGCATGCTGTGATTGTATCGATACATGCGGTAAAAATTTTTGAACCCCCCCTTGAAATTAAATCCTGGCTACGTCTTTGATCGACGGCTACATGTAAAAATGTTTTCTCGACCCTCAATCGTATACTTACACCGCACAAAAGTTCAGTGCTTCAATAGAGGAAAGTCAATCTTACTTTACTTTCATCTGAATGCGAAATTTGCAAAAGCCCAAACATGGATGAATTTACAAGAAGATGTGTTTGCACGTCAAGATTGTATTAAAATTCTCGTTTCTGGTGTAACGGCTCAATTTTGAGTAAAGAGTAACATATTTCTTATGGCCAGTAATGAATTTTTCAATATAGCCACTAGGTCTGGTAATGAAAGCGCCGTGAGCAAAATTTTTCCACTTCCACCACCATAAAATTTAAAATACAAACCTTGATATATGCTAATATTGCAGTATTTGTAGTTGCAATAAACTAAAAAAAAATCAGAGGAGCGTCAAATTTATTTGTGTTTATAGTGATACAATATTTAAATTCTGTACCGTTCCGGGAAATTATTTCATGCTCCTGAATCCCCGTGCGTGTCTTGATGAAGAGATCAGGATCAGACCCCAGAAGACCTCGTGAACCAATCAGAAGACAGGGTTACCAGATTGACAATTTCTACCATACTATGCTCATTTTGCTACTGACCTCGTGATAAATGCTTGCCGTTGTTTCTGATTAAAATGAGTGATTGTAAAACTAATCAGTGTTCTAATAGAATCGGAATTCGTAGTTAGAAATTCCGATTCAATTTTGGGAAAATCTTTGGACACAGAAGAAGATTTGGAAATAAGGATTACATTTTTATATAAACGTTTGAAAAGATTAATTTAAATCAAAGAATTTCAATTAAAAACTATTAATGCTTTAACCGAAAAATTCTTGAATTAGTCATCGGAACATATACATGTGCAGAAAAATTAACGTTTTTTTTTACTTACATATGCATGTATTTACTTCTTATTGTCTTTATTAATGGAGTAATGGTACTGCACAATTATTACAATAAATACGACACACAATTTATAAAAGTAGAAATGGAAATACGTGCTTTATTACCGTAGATAAAATACTGTAAATTTAGGAAAAAATTTTTTTGGAGATCATATAAGTAGAGTTTACAAAATTTTTAGTGGGGGAGGAGGGTGCTATGATCCCTTAAGCGAGTGTCGATGCGTGCGTAAGGGATTTCGACTGCATTTAAATGAGACATATATATTTCATATCAAATTACATTTAAAAGGTAAAATTAAACATCGTTGCTAGTTTCAAGATTTGAAAATTTTGTGTAGTTTTAACAGCTCTTAAAAACAAATTTCCAGTTAGAAAAACGTACCCCCCCCCCCCAACTATACTACTGATACATTGAATATAAGTGGACTTTTTCATATTACGGAAATGTTTTCCTCATAAATACGCCAGTCAGCAGCTATTAGTGTTATTAAAATTAACATCCAACAACCTTGCAATATTAGAAAGATAATGTCAACTTATTGATTTTTTAATCCTATTTTGAAATGACTTCGAAATCTAAAATGCTTGGGAAAAAAACGGTAAAAACTATCGCGACTCGTTGTTTTTGAACACCAAAAAGAGCGAGGTGTTTTGATCTGGTAACCCTGCCTCTCCGTCGTGTGATTAATTCACGAGATCTTCTAGGATCTGCTCCTGATCTCCTTGTATGTGTCCTGTGCCCCATATGCCTTTTGCCTTGCTCCACTTGCCCCTTCATCCGACCTACAGGCCTGCAACTTTTAAATCAACAGAAAGCATTAACTGAAATCGATGCTTTCAAACTTCCGGAAGACCTCACTTTGTGACTGCGTGTACATAGTGCATGTGAGCCGTATATCTTTTTTATACCAACTGAAGGACACTCTACAACTTTCTAATTGAAAATATTTCCTTGTCTTCATTATTTTTCGAAATAAAATTTTTAACTTCCTCAATTCGCCACCAGGGGCGCTGCTGTTCATCTCATCTGATAGTGTATAGTCATTTTACTATACCAATCTCTTGGATCAAAAGTCATTGGCAGCATTCGGACTTTCCTGGGAACCCTGTATATTATATGTGTACAATTTTAAGTTCGGAATATCTCAAAAGATATAAAGTGGCGCAACTTAAACTAAAAATATTCACATTATTATATAATACTAAAATTAAAAAGGACAATTGTGAATTATCCTGTATTTCTTAAAGTGTAGGCAAATTAAAGTGCTCTATACGTTTTGTTTGTGTGTTACTTCAGACCGTAATTACAGTGATACGTTTAAAATTTTTGAGTTTTAATTGCTGTTAATGTTCTCTGTTTCTCATTCGAGATACTTGTGTATTGGAGAAAAGCATTGCTGCTAAATGCAACTTAAGCTTCAGGAAATGGCCATCGTCACTCTTTCTAGAGGAAATTGGATGCGCCAAGATTTAATCTTAACTAGCAATAATGTCTTCAATGGTTAAGAAAATTCTTCTTTTAAAGCAAAAAGTTTGGAAAAGATTCTTTTTAGAACAAATACTGATATTAAATTGTCATTTTGCAGACATTACAAAGCCCGGTCAAAGCGCTTTTCGAAATTTTGTGACACTTTCTAATTGTTTCACGATCCTATTGTGAACGCCAATGGTTTGCCGAAATAGTTTGGTGGATATAAACTAGATAGTTATGGTCAACTTGGAAATAAAATTGCCTTTCGATTACCTCGGCAGTTCTCACTTAATGAAACTGAAGATTTTCAAACCATAATTTTCAACTAAAGAAATACCTTGTTGTTTAAATACCAGCATTATTCTCAATCAAAGCGTTCATCAACAGCCTAAGAATGCTGATTTATTTTTCTTTATTAAGTTATATACACACGTTAGCGAAGTTGAAAATCATGACATTTCACATTTTTTTAATTTTATTTTGTTCCCCAAATTTTCAGTTTTCAGAATTTGATTTGTTTTTTTAAAGTGACGGTCTTTAAGTGAGCCAAGCTCGTGTTTTTAAATGCACACATGATATAAAAAAAACTTGGGTCGCTACATTTCTGAGCCCTTTTTCTTTAATATTTTTGTTTTACTGTACAATTTTATTATTGTAAATTACCTTAGACGTGGTAACGCTATTTTAGTCGCAACTAAAAACTTACTTTTTATGTTATTTTCCTACATGCAGTTTTTCATCTTGATGGTAAATTAGTAAATTCATTTGGGATTTAAAGCTGCATGGCATTGTTTTGCTATTTAGTAATTTTGCTTGAAATAAGTTTTTATAACGCTGAGATTATTTATTAGTATTAGTGCAATGGGTTTTTCTTAACTTTGGCAGCGTTAATAAAATCTAGATTTAATGGCAACTTAAACATAAAAACTACCCTATATTCTTCGCAAGTTATTGAAGTTAAACCAAATCAGTCGTTTTCAGCAATTTAGTTAAATAACTGTAGTTTTAAAGAAGAAAACCTGAATGCAAACTTATAATGATATAAATAATTATAAATATATATAAATTATTATAATTAAATAAAAACAACTTATTTATTTATTAATGGTTTGTTGTGTTTGAATTCTTTGTTAAAATTATAAGTTTGTCTTCGATGCCAGGATACCAGGCTGATGATTAAAAAATGATACAAAGCAAATTGGTTCATTTGGACATGAATATTTTGTGTCAATCTCATGGTTACAAAAATGAAATTTCTAAAAGGCACTATAAATTTTTTGAGGTGAATCATTGTCCTGTGCATGCAGTTAGAGAAATTGACTATGGATATAGACATGCATGTACTTTTATGATATTCAGGAACATGCTCTTTTCACCTTTGAAGACTACATACCATTCACATACGAAACCTTTAGCGAACATAGTCGAACTATTGCGAATGTGGTTACGAGTACTGCTGGTATTCGTACATACAGGGTGCGTCAAAAGTTCGTAAAAACTTTAAAAAATTAAAAAGTGAAAAATAATGGTATAGAAGTGCGGTTTGAACAAATGGATTTCTAGAAAAAAAGAATTTTTTTTATCCACAAACAATTTTAGTTTAAAAGTCACCTGCAGATGACGCTAATACGTAAATTATTCATCAGAAGTATGCAATACAGGCTTGCAACTAGGACTTATTGGATGAACGTGAACTGTTCATTCGAATCCAACAGTACTGCATAATTTGCGAATGTCATCGTTGCCAGATCAAGCGTTGCTTATGAAGTTCTTCTACCTGAATGTTGAATTAGAAGCCACTGCGTTGCGAAAATTTCGTACAGTGAAACAACTGAAGACGAGAAATGTCCACATGTCTTGTTCGCCTTAGTTCTGTCATACAATGTTTTGGAGGTAATATTGGAAAAATGTTGCAATGATGATGCAACCAATGGAATGCACAGTTGTCCTGTCCATTGTCTTTTGGAGTTTTCAGCACCATTTGTAGGTGATTTTTTGAACTAAACATTTTTTGCTACTAAAAAAATCCGATTTTTCTAGAAAAATACTTTTGCAAACCGCGTTTCTTTATCATTGTTTGTTACTTTTTTATGATTTTTTAAAAGTTTAACGAACTTTTGGCTCACCCTGTATAAGTAATCGAAAACTTCTGGTACTGCAGTGTCTGTTGATGGAAGTGGCACCGTCGTAGCTATTCTTCACTTTCAAGAGTTGTATCGACTGTATCTGTTCACACGGGCGAAATATTGGATATGAAAATTTTGATAAAAGCAGGCGTGGGGTACAGAAGATCGAACAACGTTGATAAAAACAATTCAAAACGCATTTCTTGGAAAGAATAAATTGTTTACTTATTTTCTAGGAATTTCTTAATTTATTATTTACTGTTTATTGAACTCAACAAGCTGATCTCTTATGTGATTTTATTTGACATTCGGTCCCTAATGAAACTTAATTGTAAACAAAAACTTTATATTATATTGTTTAGCTTTGCTAAACCGAAATATAATCTTCAAAAATTAAAAAAAATTAAAAAGGATTCCCACAAAGTTAATTATCATTATTCCATGCATTATATTTCATTTGAATAAACTAAAATAAATCAACTCTCATTATTCTCTTATTAACGGGTTATCATAATAAAAATATCTTATTAACAAGTTATTTTATTGAAAAATAGCCTACAAATAGCAAGTTATTACGTTGAGAAATATTCTACTAATAACATGTAATTTTATTAAAAAATATCCTATTAATAACAATTTGTTAAATCAAAAATGTCCTACTAATAACAAGTTAAATCAAAAATGTCCTACTAATAACAAGTTCTTGTGTTGAAAAGTATCGGAGTTATGACAAGTTATTAAGTTGAAAAATGCCAGACTAATAACAAATTATTATATTAAAAAATATGCTATTACATAATTATATTGAAGGTTAAACACTGGTAAAATAGCAATGAAAAAGATCACTCAAGCTTTCGGACGCATCAGCAGCAGTCCTTCATCAGGAGTAATGACGATGTTATGTTTCTGTCTCTTTTTTATACTTGAAATTTCTGGAAAACCCTTCATCAGAGTAGTCCCGCAGAATGGGAAAACCCAATGAGAACCAATGGGAGGCCTCCAATAGAATCATGGAAGAACCCCAATAGGGACCAATGAGAAACCCACACTGCGGGTTACCTAATTTGGGGATGTCTCATACATTTCAGAGTAAGAGTTGTTTATAAGTTTCTGGAAGTGGTTGTGATGTATTAATGGCTTTCCCGTGTAGTTTGTAAGTTTCCCAAGATTCTAAGAAGAGTCTACTATTCTTGTTTGTGATGTGACGGTGTAGTATTTTTGTTGAGTCCCAGTCGGGTTCGTGTCCGTGTTGTAAAGCGTGTTCTGCCAGACGTGAGGCTATGTCTCCTTTCGCGAGTGCTTGTTTGTGTTCTTTTTTTCTTGTTTTGATCATTCTTTTTGTTTGTCCTATGTAATGTTTGTTGCAGTCTTTGCATGGTATTTGGTATATGGCGCCTGTGAGATCTTCTGGTGGAACTGGGTCTTTAACTTTTGTAAGTTGTTTGCGAAGTGTTGTGACAGGGGAATAGAATGTTTTGATATTTGCCTCTTTAAGGATGCGAGAGATTGTTTCGGAAATGCCGTGAATATATGGAATAGATATGCGGGTGTGAGATGTATTGTTTAAAGATGTACTATTGGGTCTACAGTTTCTGAGAATGAATCGTTTAGGGTATCCATTATTTTTAAGTGCCGTGTGTATGTGTTTTGTTTCTGTGTTTGAAAGTGTTTCATTACTGCAGTGAGAATTCGCTCTAAGACTTAATGTTTTAACAACGGAAGCTTTGTGGCATGTTGGATGATGCGATTTAAAATCGAGATATCTGTCTGTATGTGTGGGTTTACGGTAAACTGAGGTGAAGATTGAGTTATCGTGAGATCTGTGTACAAGAACGTCTAGGAAAGGGAGTTTATTGTTCTGTTCTGTTTCGTATGTGAATTTTATATGTGAGTTTAAGTTATTAAGGTAATGGAAGAAGCTTTGGAGTGTATTAGTTTTAAGTACAACAAACGTGTCGTCGACGTATCTTTTCCAGAATTTAATGTTAAAATTCAGTGAAGACAAAGCAGTTTCCTCAAATGACTCCATAACCAAGTTAGCTACAACACTTGAGACCGGAGATCCCATGGCAGTGCCAAAAACTTGTCTATAGATAGAACCATTTGAGGAGAACACAGCAGAGTCCAGACAAAATTTCAACAATGTGCAGATGTCGTGAGGTGATAGTGAAGAGTGTTCATGTAGAGTAGTATCATTGTGGAGGCGTGTAAGTTCGGTGTCGATTGCGTTATTTAAATAACCTACAACTTGACGACGACGACCTCATGGTCTCATTCGATGTAATTTCTCTCTTCACTTGCATTCCCACATCACTTGCAATCGACACCGCACTTACACACTACAAACACAGACACTAAAATACTACAGACACTAAAACTCTACAAACTGTATAAATCTCTTATCATATTATTTACGTAGGTTCTCCTACGAGTACTTCATCCATATGAAATAGTCTTTGATATGATATTTAAAGGCTATTTCATCCATATGAAATAGTCTTTGATATGGTATTTAAAGGCTATTTCATCCATATGAAATAGTCTTTGATATGGTATTTAAAGGCTGAGTGTCCTTTCAGTTTATTTAGGTTTTTTGGGGCAGGGGCAGCTAAGATGGCGCCAGCCAAGACTTACAATTATTCCAGTTGATTCAAACGCCGGTATCGCTTGAAAAATTAAGCCCCGAATATAGATTAATAGAAAAAAAACAAAGCATTCAGTACTAGTAACGTTTAAACGCAGGTTTCCTGAGTTTGAATTTCTTCTCTAATGATCATGCCTCGAATCTTCGCAGACGAAAATCAGTAAGCGTTATTCTCTTTTAAACTGAGTACAATAACTTTTTTTTTCTGCTAGTGACATGAGCAAAAAATGCATATAGGGAGAATCATAGAGCCACGATTTTATAAAATCATATAAGCCTATATCACATATGCATATTATATGCACCATAGGCTCTGCGATGGCGCTGTGGTAACGGTTTCACTTAGCGTGATTTTAATCCGAGTCCGACTCTTAACGGTGCCAAGAAAAACAAAAAAAATAATGCTTATCTTGTAACTGCTCAGTGCATTCTGGGAGTTAATTTTACGAAGTTCGGATCCCTAGGAAAACAGCGGGCACCCACACAGCACCCACACGGCCCAAGTAGAGCAGTTTTGCTCTACTTGGGCCGTAAAACCACAAGCATACTAAAGTGTAGCTTCCGGCAATAATAACTTAATGGGAGTTAAGGACTCCTTGATAATAATTATTTGCCACTTTCTGTCATTTATAAAACCTCAGCATTACTGTAAGTTAAGCCTTAAAGAATCCAACTTTCCTCAGCTGCAGCAATTGTTATAAGCAATACCATTCGCGACGAATTCTCATTAAATTCCTCATTAATTGCAACAATGTTGAAACGTAACTCTGATCAAAATGCATAATTGATCCATAATTGCGGAATTTTCATTCTAGCCTCTTACATATTTAGTGAACAATTAAAACTTCTCCTCTTTGAAGAGTGTATTTGATTTCATGAAGTAATGCTATTTGCCTTTTATTTCTTGACATTTTTTGAAACTCCATTTTGAATGTTCGTACATTTTTTACATGAAACCAGTACTAAATAAACATCCGTAAAGCTCACCAATGGATTACAAAAAGACAATACGATTCTTTAGCAATATATTCAATATAACCCTTATTTTGACACTTGGGTAAGATTTAAGAATGCATTGCTTCAGCTTCCAACTTTTTCTTTTATCAAGTTTAGACATCAAGGCTTCACTTGACAAATTATTAAAATTTGAGTTCGAATACGACATCGATCCTATGGGATAAAAAAAAGTAATAATAATAAAGAATCAGAAAAAATTGCGATATTGCTGTTGAAGGCAAGCTAACAATAAATGATTATATAACAAGGAAGTAATGTGGAAAGGAAAAATAATCACTATCTGTGGATAATCGAGAAAAGCATGTTCACAATAATTAAACTAATTTATAAATTTCTTGATTGAAGCAGGATATCGTGAGTGAAGAAAAACATAGTTTAAAGGTACAGTAACCACCTCCAACCCACTTACGTCATGCATGATTAAACAATAATTCGCGGTTACGTAATAAAGCTCAAAAATTACAACTACTAACGCACAAGTACTATTTGTCATAGTAGATGTGACGAATAGTAGTAATAGGGAATGATGCAGTAACAGGCAGTGAACTTTGGGCAAATTCCCAAAAGCCGTGACATTCAAACTGAAATCTACCAACTAAAAATAAGGGCCCCGTAAACAATTCCTCCCTTCCCCGACCCGTTCTTCTTACATTCAAACAATATTCATGATTGCCGAGTCTAGTATAAAATATTATATCAAATTGGCAGTAGTAATCTATGACTTGCACGGTTAGTTGTATATCACCGCTATCACTTGTTTATCACTGTTGTCACTTGTTTATCATCGTTAGTGTTCATTGCTTATTTACCATTAAAATGGATTTGAAACGCAAAACCAAATGGACTGGTAATAAATCTAAGAAACAGAAGTCTGCAATTACTTTAGAAGAAAAGTTGAAAATAATTCGTATGTGTGAAGATGCAAAAATTATATAAACAGCTCGAGATATAAATCGACGTATTTCGATAATGAATATAAGAGTGAAATAAATATATACGTATATATAATAGTAAATATTGCAGTTTCTTACGAAGTTATACTTAAGCAACCTACAAATTCGACTTACGTAAAATTCAAGTTACGTAAAGGAAACATTACTTACGTAACTCGGGGGACGACTGTATAAGCAAGCATTAAGACCCAAAAAATTCGTGTTTTATTATTTAATTTTTTGTTTCAGTGATATTGACGTTTTCCTAAAGTCTAAAACATAACGGCTATGTAAATTTTTCTCACGAGAAGACGAAAACTTATAAAAGATTCCTTTAACCAGCTTGGTCCAAAGCCTGAGAGATGTATGAAGAAAGTTACAATATTCCAAAGTCCTTATATTCATCCGTACATATTTTTTCCTTCAAAAATCAGCCTTCTGCGTTCTGAAATCGAATACTTCAAGAGTAGTTATTCCGAGAAATACAATCCAGATACACAGGGAAAACAGAAATTGAATACATAGACCAAACTAACAAGAAATATTGTGATTTATCTTACACAAACTTCTAACAAAGAAGGTTCTCAAAAAAGCATGACCTCGTTACCTAGTAAACAACACAATCACTAAGCAGCACAAAGTGCTCTCAGAGAAGGAAATTTTCAGTAAACAGTACATTACAGAATTTATGAGCTAAATTGCGTTACATAGCATAAAATAAAGTGTTTACACAGTGTGTGTAAAGCTTCAATTACAGCCAAAACAATGGTGCGGACACGATTTCAGATAAACTAAATTTCCGAAATACAATTTTCAGTGAAAAAATGAAGAAAAGTTACATTTATATCCAAAAATACGTTTAATTACATATTACTAAACTATTATGTTAATTTATTTTATATAAATCGAACACTACGCAGATTAAATCAAACAACAATGTCAATCAATCAACGTTTATTGGCGTAGTGATACCAACGCCGATGGTATGGCGTGATTAGATGGTGAAACGTTCGAAAGAAAATAAATATTTCTGCCTTCGGTGGGACCTGAACCCACGACCTTCCACTTGCCGGGCGGAGGCTCTACCCACTGAGCTACGAAGGACAATATATAATCTCTTTACGAACGTATATATATTGTTGCCAGTTATTTCGCAGAATGGTGTAGTACATAGACTACTATTTAAACCAAATTGCAAAGAGACTGGTATTAAATTGATCGAAATGCACGTTGCAGCATTGTTAATACTAAGTTCCACAAAGTAGCAGCGTTCTCATGCGTGTGTTTTAATTATCTGCCTTTTGTGTATCTGATATGGTATTTTCTGCTTTCTGTGTGTGGAAACAGTCTGGCTAATAAATATATGACTAGTAATAAATCTTGATAATTAATTTTAATAAATTTATAAATACCGACATATACAGAAAATATATACTAAATATCAGATATATGCAAAGTTACATACCTGGCATTTGTATTGGTTTATTTCAGGACAACTCATAGTCTTAACATAGGGTATACTAGGAAATAAACTTCTTGTAGTTTTCATTTTAAATTTCACCAGTCTTTTTGCAGAAAACATTCTAGGAGCTTTTTTTATCTGTGTGCCTGTATTTCTTTCTCTTTATCTCTCTCTCTCTCTCTCTCTCCCTACTTACAAATTAAAAAATGATAGATATAAAAAATAAAATAAATACAGCAAACCTCTCGGTTAATTCGGTTAAGCGAAATTCGACTAATAGGGATTCTACACATAACTTAAATGAGAAAAAATTTACATAAAAAATAAACATAAATTTGTGTATATCAACACATTGCATACTTTTTGATGAAAATTGTATAATTTAAGGAGGGACAGAAATTTTATTCAACCCAATAGGAGTACCAATGATACATCTGTTTTTATACGTTGCAATTATTCCGTTTATATATAGCAGTCAATTTACAAATACAATTGATCTTTTTTTAGATTTAGAGAATATTAACGTAATTAGGTTAGGGATGGAAAAGAACAAACAGAAATAGCTTGTTACCAGGATCTCTTCCAGTTAAGTATAAAGTATTTCTTAAATTATAGATTCCAGTTCGTTTGTCTTGTTTTCTCATTAATTTACAAATATGATGAATTGGAGAACAATAATTTTATTTCCATTAAACTATAAAAACAAAGATTTTTTTTATGTAGATTAATATCCTTGTTCAAGAAACTGCGATATGGACCAGGTAATGTATTGAGTTGCAATACAAAGGTTTATTGAGATACAAAGATCTTAAGAGAGTTTGGAACCAGAGATTTCTAATTACTCAGTCTGTCTGTCCATAAAATGCGTTTGTTATTCTGTTAGTAAGTTAGTGCCTTTCGTAATTCGGATTCAGATAATGTCCTCTACTAGCATTAATAGGGGTAGGTAAGCACATCAATGCAGTAAAATATTTAAACTGTTTTATATATTAAATACTAAATCAAAATTTCTATTAACAGATCGTTTATAATACAGATTAATATGCAGATAAACAAATAAACAAATAAATATTGGAAAATTGCAAAAATTTTACGTCTGAAAATTATCATTATCGAAAAATTAGCCATACGAAAATTTGACGTGTACAAAATTTATCCATATGCAAAACATTAAGAGAAATTCGCATATTATATA
>QLNU02014176.1:37249758-37293147 GCA_006491805.2 Dysdera silvatica | reverse complement strand
TCAGTGATTTTAGAAATAGACCTAAAATTCTCAGTCCATTTCAGTGGAAAATAAAGATCTGAATCAAATTAAACCAGGGAAATTATGTCTAGCCATTGAAACATTGTCCAATTATGCTATGTTCTTGAATAAAATAAGTAACCTATAAAATTGCCTATAAGAAAATACGCTATGAAGTTTTTTATATATGCAAATACTTTATAAGTTGTCTATATCGAAATAATCTATAAAGTTGTCTAAACTGAGCTAATGGGTAAGGTTTTCTATATATAAATTATCTATAATGTTATCTATACACGAATAATACATCAAGTTGCCATATACTTAGAGTTTTCTTGTATATTTTTGGCAATAAAAGCACCTAAGATACCTTGCACAAAGTTTTATCACAAGTAATTAAATAAAATAGACACAAAAGAGGCTCGATCATATAATTTATTAAGTTGTGGACAATTGTTTCGGAGGAAGCACGTCTGTTATCTTCAAAATAGATATGTAAAAAGAATTATGTTCAGTGCTCACGTAATCCCACGTTGCCTTTACCATTTAATAAGTTCATCTGATGAAGGTGGAAGCAGTTCAACAGAAACAATTGTCAACGACATAATTATAAAACCTTGCCAATTTTGTGTCCGTTTCGTTCAATTATTTTTTAACAGTTGTTCACTATACAATGAATAATTTCACTACTAATCACATTATTTAATTTCTGCATTACAAAAAGGTAATTTTACACGTTTTACGAAGTGTCTCAGCAATATTTCCTATAGGTGAACGACTTTAGGAGTAGCTCTATGTTGATAACATATGTCTTGATATTTGCATAAATTAGAATTTTCCAAATATTTATATATATGTCTCTGTGAAGCAATCAAGACTGTGAAAAGTAATGATAAAAATTGAAAGCATTATCTTTAACCCATCTCAATAGGACTACCAAGCACATCATTAATTTAAATTTAAATTCACGAAAGACACAGTTAAAATATTTTATTTAACTTTAAAATCTTCATGTTAAATAAACTAATTTAACTGTGTCTATCGCAAATTTCAGTATAAATATTTACACAGTGAGTTACTCTTCGTTGTTAAATTTTCTCGGCAGTTAATTTCAATATTTCCTCACAGATGAGACTCATAAATATTTCATGAATTACTAAACACAAATTTAGGAATGATATAGTTAACACTTTTAATATTTATGATTACCTGCAGGACAGGAAACTATGTAATTATTTAATCCATTGTCCTAATAAATAAATTGACAATATATTGCCCTACGCATTAACGTTAAAGTCCTGTAATGCTTTCTAGGCAAATGGATATATTCCCTATATAGCCCTAGTTATTTAATTTTTGGGATGATGGCCATGCAGACATGATCGTGTTTTAATTTCATAATTTCAAAATTATGATTATAATCATGCTATCAGCGAATCCTAATCCATAAATAAATTGAAATGAGATAATGTGTCCTGAAATTTAAAACTCCGATACATAAGCGGATATCAAACGATCGATAATGATGACATTACCTTCAGAAGTTTTGTTTTATTACTCTTACTTTGTTTTTTAACCTTACAGATAATTTAAAAGCAGCATTTCAAATGTTTTGTGCGGGTGAATGAAAGAGTAATAAAATGAGATTTTGGAGGTAATGGCATTAAACGTAGTGGCATAATTATTGATCACATCTGAGGTACGATTTAAATGTTTATATTTCTACAGTAGTTAGTTCTAAAAAACTAACAACACGCTTTTGTACTCTCAACTAGATATTGATGCATATTTAAGAAATGTATTGGCTTTGGAACTCTTGTATTTTTAGCGGTATAATACGAAGAATGTTGGGAACATTTTTCATGGTGTAGGGTGAGTGGGGGAAAGATGGGCATGCGGGAAAGATGGGCACAGTGACGTCATTTCCCATGTACGCAATGCAAAGAACTGATGTTGGTATAATAGTGATGTACTTCAGTTCATGAGTTTGTATCCAGAAAGAAAAGGTATTTCAACTGTCAGGAGAGAAGTATTTTGTAGCTGTTCTAAAAATCAGCGTAAAGGAAATGTTTTTTATAATTTTTATGCTTACTTCGGAAAGCTTTATTTCATGTAATTATTCCTAAAGCGACATGAAACGTTTAGGGGAGATTAATGTGGCGTTTAAGTTAATTTGTAGTACAAAAAGTGAACGATGTGTCGCAAACCTTTAATTACACGACACTGTGACTTATAATTTCATATTGGGGGATGAAATGAGCCCAAAAATTGGGGTAAGATGAGCCCCTGAATTAACATATTGTAGGCATATTATTTAAAAAACCTTTAGTGTGTAGGCTTAACACTATATGGTCAGGTATTGATGCATGTTTAGGAGGGGGGGGTGAAAACATGAGAAGGGGAAAAATCTGTCTGCGACTGAGATATTGAAAACTTTGAGAAATTAATTATTGATATTTGTTTAGCTTTTTTTAAATGCCAAGAACGCAATACATCGCTCCACAAAACTTGTGCTGGAGCCAAAAGATTTAAAAACTTTGTATGCCAGGTATGCAAAGATTATAACTGTCAATTGATATGCCTATCTCACACCTACATGGAGCCCATCTAACCCATACTATAGGTAAGGTGGGGATTTTGCAATGCTTTCTTTCTTTTATTTTTTCATAAACATGGTTTGCCATATACTCAAAAGTCTGAGTTTCAGTGTCAATAAAAGTTCATTCTGCAATATTACATACTGTTTGCACAAATTTATTCAATATGGCAAGCTACAGATAAGATAAAAATAACTATGCTCATCTTCCCCCCACTCACTTTATATAATTTTTTACCATAAGCGATCTGAAAAATCTTGATATATAATAATTTTAGCAATAGAAAGGACTTTGGTAAAATTGTTTAATTAATATAATACACCTTGAAAAATTAATTTAATAATTAAATTTTACCATTTGTAATAATTAGGAAGATTCCTCAAATAAATATTGAAACTAAAAAAGGGAAATCCAATGTTTGTTATAAACAATATCATAATAAACAAAATAGAGGTATAGGGTGTTAGTGGCTAATTTTTGTATTGTGTATTAATGATACCGTGTAAGGTATTGATCGATGTTACAGATATCGGAAAAGCTGTTTTGTCTTTAAAATGTAGCAAAGTTTATCCATAAAACAATGTTAATAAAACAGCATGGAGTTCATTAGCGTCACTAGCCCCAGGGCCGTTACTGGGGGGGGTGTAGAAGATGCCCCTCCGCACCTGGGTGGTCAATCTCAGGAGCGATTGAAGCAATTAATTGTCCTACTGTATTGTCTTTCAAATTTTCAGACTAAAAAAATTTCAAAGATCATTCTAGTGTTTTATATAAATAAAAATGATAAAACATTCCTTTTACATAACTATTTAAATATATGTCTATATAGATGCAAAAGCAAACCCTGCATATTAAATTTTTCATTAAATATACAAGAGCGGTGAGAAATTGCTTTTGCATGTCAACAGTCAACAACACAGGAACAGCCCTAACTAGTCTCATGGCCCCAAACAAGGCCGTAGCCAGGCTTTAATCTCGGGGGGGTTAAAAAGTTTTACAAAATAGCGCTTAATAAAGACGTGTCACTCTTATCGTAAAGAAGGAATATAAATACATCATATGATAATAAATGATGGAATATCAATTTTGCCTTCAGACATTATTGTAAATTTTACCATCAAAATGTGATTTTTGTAATCTCTCGTTTCAAAAAATTGTTTCCATGTTTTTGTTTTTGTTAAAACGTTCTCAAATTAGTGATTTACAAAACGAAATCTTGTAGTTAGAATTTTGATAATTATCAGAGGTTTGAGAGATTTTTTTTTCCCAGTTTTACAAGTTTCACAAGTAAATATATGTACGTACTTTTGCGGCTCTATCGCGTATTTAATTCTTTAAGGGCCCGGCGTCTAAGATCCCCCCCCTGGATACGGGCATGACCCTAACCTAACATTCGACACACAGCAGTCATTTGTAATTTTAATTTTGTTTAAGGTTCTCAGCTCCCGAGCCCCCTATTTACGGCACCGATATAGTTCCAGCTATTCATCAGTGAATTTTTTACTAACTTTAATACCCGTTAAGTTAGCACGTGAATCACTTGTTTAAAAGTTAGAAATAGTTTTTTTTCACATTAAAAAATATGATTAAGGACTACTCAGCGATGATGCTTAATTAAAAAATATTAAAAGACATGAACAAGTAAATGAAAAAATTAAAAATTAATTCTGTTCTAAACAGAAACTGGTGCGCAATAGATAAGGCCAGAATTTATTTAAACGGAGAATGAAAAATGTTGCTCCTAAATCTTTCAGACAAGCAAAGAAAATTACAGTAGGGTAAAAAATCATCTGCTAGGCAGTCAAATTAACGTTATGGAAGACAAAATCTATTATATTTGCTTACACAAAGTAGTTCGGAAATTGACTGCTACTGGATACAAAGAAAATTGCGAAGAAATATAAGAAATAAACTCTTTGGTATAGTTTCTAAATTTTATTTATTCACGATATTTACGTTTTAATTAGGATTTTTGTTTATTTGATTATGTCACAAATTTGTATATTTCCTGTTCTTTCCTTGATGTTTCAAACCGTTTGACTATTAATCTCAAAAATATGAACGAAACTTACGACAACAATCGTTCACATTAATTAATTTTGTCGTAACGGAAAATGGAATAGTATTTTCCTTGCATTATAGCTAACATAGTTATAGTTTATCATTATAAAGTTATAGCACTCAATACAAAATTAAATATGATAGTGCTTTGGATTATAATTTTTAACATATATTTTAGAATGAACATTTGAATTGAATTTTCGTAACTTCAACGACTGAAATGGAAAAAAGCACCAACCACTTAACATGACTGTAATAGATATTTAATTTATTCTTGGGATATATGCTTCGTTATGGAATTAGAAACGTAAAGCTATAGCATATCTCAAATGGCCAATAACTTGTCTTTTTTCAGTGTGGGGTAAATTAAATATAAGAAAGCATATATAACGCGCCACTTTTCAAAACAGTTGTTTTCTTTGAACCATTATGGAAAATATCATGCAACATGGTATTTTTAGCCTTTGTACAGGAAAACCCCTACTTTTCTATGACACTTAACTCATCGTCTATTATTCAAAATATAAAGTATCAGACCTCATTGTTAGATTCTGTAATTTTATTTAACTCGCTTTTATTTAAGGCAATTAACATTTACATCTCCTAAGCGTATAGTTTATAGTTCAGCTACGGTGTACTTTATATGTACTTTACATGTTTTATTTTGCATACTTTAATACCTGTATTAAAACTTCGTGTAAAGACAAATGAAGACAAAAAGAAATGTCTTTGCTGGGACTTAAACTTGGAGGAAGGTTCTAGCTACTTCTCGACTTATAAAAGTGTTTAAAAGTTTATTTGAAATTTATTTTTAAACATTATTTTATTGAAACACTGGACAATCACTAACAGGCCCTTTCAACGCAAGAAAATAAAAATACCTTTCTTCATTAACATTCATTAAATGGGAATCTTAAATTAAGAATTTAGTTTCTCGAATTATTTTGAAAATATATTTATTAATAAAAAATTATTAAATCATACTAATAATGATAATACTTATTGTGTCGGATATTTCCCATTTACTATCGATATGTATCAAATGATTAGGATTTACTGAAATGTGTTACCACTAGTGCAAACCTATCCTTCATCCATATGGTGTTTTTCAAATAAACTACGATTGTAAATATCTGCATCTTGGAATCTTTAATGTTCAATTTCCCACGTTTGCGAAGAACTAAATTTCTTTAAGTTTGTTCCTTCCACAAAAATTCGAAACACGCATATATTTAAAAGTATATACAGCTAACTCAATTGTTCTAATTAAACTAATCTAATTAAACTAAATTAGCTAAACAGTTGTTTTAATTACTCGTCGATATGTGTTGTTTGAATTCTGCTGATTGCGCTATAGATTTGTGCGTGGAGGTTTGCGCAAATTATCTGAAAAAAGGAAGTAAGTTAGTATTTTGTAAACGGACCATTAATAATAATAATTAATAACGGACGAATGTAACTAATTCGTGGAAGTGCACGAAAATCTATCTGCGTGATACATACACATACACGATGTTATGTAAATTCGTATATATTTTAATAATTCATAAAAATCGAAAGAATTGGTATATAGCAGTACAGCTTACATGAAAACGAATTGCAAGAAAAGGAATTTTTTTGCCGTAAAAATAATAATAAAGGAATAAATTTCAAATCGTCTGCCGATAAATAGCAAAATCAGTGATGATTGTTAGAATGGTATTCAAAAGGAAAACCCGTAAAATACTATTTAAATAGTTATATTCAGCATACGTCCTTCACTGCAAGAAATTGCATTTTGCAAGCTTTTAAATATCCCCACAATCAAGAATTTAGGGATACCAAGTCCGGAGATGGAGTTTTATGTTTTTTTTAATGATTAGTCGTTAATGATGATTAGTCGTTCTTGATCAAATATGCTCACTATAAACGGCCTCACTACAGATATGATAAGATTTTACCATGTTTGGCGCAGTATAGCCCAGATGCTCTTGCGCCATAAAAAAGCCAAACAAACAAAGCAGATATGATACAAAGTTGAGCCCTTATTTGAAAATTTTTAACATTTTTTCAGAGAGGAAAGCTTCCTTGTAGTTCATTGTCGTTCAGATCGCATTGTAGTATACCAGTTTATTCAACTTTTATAAATTATTTAAAGGTTTGCGAATTTTCTCAACATCCAGTGTATACGCATACAGTGTGTTCAAATATTTCGCCCTTCACAGTAACAATGATGTTCGTAATTTGCGTTCGTAATTCCTTGATATCAGTTACAGCCGTATTAAACACGATATAGTTTACCTCCAAAAGGAAAGGTCATGAGGGGTTATATCCGGTGATCGTAGAGGTCAGAGGTCAGAAGATCGGTCGGTCTCGCCCAACCAATCGCATTGGGAATGTGTCATCATGAATGTCCCGAACTGTTAACGTTCAGCGTGACAGCGCTCAGTCGTGTTGTAAAATTATCTCTAGATGCATTGCCTCTACATGAGATTCTGAAAAATTCTCACAACATATCAATATACTGAGCTTTCTCCTACGAAGTCGCCATATTTTTGCTAATTTTTAAAGCGCGACACTTACAGACATAAGAGAAAGACTTTCAGAGGTAATAAATATAATGAAAAACCCGTTTTATTCCTGCTATATTTGTTTTCATGTTCTTAAGGAACGAAATTGTAAACGTAATTTATAGACACCCTGTATATCATATATTAAAAATGATAATGCTACGATTAATAGGATAACTGGATAATTTTGGAAAACACAGAAAAGAAAGTAAACTATAATTATATTGCTTTCACACAAACTATATACTTAAATAAAATTATCAAAAATAATTCTGAATCATGAACTTTCTTGAATAAAATATAGGTGTTGGGGGCTGTGTTCAAGTATTACATAAGTAGATTTTTGGCTATTTTATGTTTCCTCTCACCCTTATAAGAAAAATTAGCAAATAATAACCCCTCCCCATTTCATGCGTATCAATATTTAGGTCTTCGAATATTTTGGTGTAAATTTTTGAATTAAGAATTCAAAATGTAATGCAAATTATAATACTTACATTTTTATTGTAATACTTAGCAATTATTTATAAATTAATTATAATGTTAAACATTTATTCATAAATAGAGAGTAATTACAACAAATTATCACATTTAAAAACGTTTTAATACGCTGTTAATAACTATTTTGGTAATATTATGGAGTATTTTGTTACATTTTTATTGTTAATATTTCTTACGTTGTAAGCAACTAGTGTAATATATAAGAAATGGATTTAATAAAATACATTTATTAAAAAATAATACATTCACTATAATTTAAAAATATGAGGGGAGTCACAGGGGCCTTGGAAGGGCGTCCTCGAACGAAAGAACTTTGACAGCCACTGATTTAAATAATCAAATACTTATCTGCTCTTCCATGTACTTCATATTTTATATGTTTTACTCGCAAAAGTACATCCAGCTATTGCACTTCTGCCAGGGCGCTTAAAACTTTGTGACCATGTGCTAGTTTTATTTTCTATGTCTTAAGTAAACATAATCACGCTCCCCCAACTCCCCGTTGTCATAAAAAATATGCAAATCTCAACCACTCCTCCACCAAAGATGCTTATGTAATACTTAAACGGCCCTTATATGTAATCATTTATTAGTTGGCGTAAAAATCTCACTTCCAGCACAGATATTTCAACTCTTACTTTGTCTGAAAAAAAAACATAAACACACGATAATATGGTGCATAAATACTTTGAAAAATGTACTTTCCATTTCGGTATTAACTTCTTGTATTCGATATTAAACTCATCGTTTAATTGAGCATGATTTGCCACAGAGGCACCATTCAGTAAAATTTTGTATCTTGTAAAATGTAAAAATACATGGAATATTGATGTAAATTATAAGAATTAGGTTCAAAATTATATATACATACAAATTATTTATATTTATTTTTTTATGTTTATACATAAAACTGATATGTTTGAATAGCAATAAAGTCCCTTAGTATCAAAAGTTAAAAGTTCATCGTAATTTTAATTAAAATTTATAACTTTGCAGATATCACTTTTTCGGAATATTTAATCGAGATAACTCTTTTTCTTAGCTCACCCAATTAAATTCCTAATTTTCACTCTTTAAACCAGAAGTTCACGATCAGGAGAGAACAGGGTCATAGACAGATAATCTTGCGCCCCTGGTAAAACCGTCCATTTTGCGCCTTTAGTCACGGACATATTTCCTCTTGTAAGTTACTTTAGACGATTTCAGGCCACTCTGCGTTTGCGCCCCTCGTACAGATCTTATTCGCCACCCCCTAGCTACAGCCCTGGGGAAGAATTTCCCACAAAGAGCAATTTAACAGTTTCAGTAGGGAATTGCTGACTCAAATCGGTAAATTGAAACTGCGTCAATACTTCCGTTGCGAAGAAAAATTCTTACGAAACGACGAATGACATCTTCAGATATATTGAAAAGGTGAATGGGCGAATGAGATCGAACACAACTAGTTCAAGTTTAGTACTCCCTTTAAACAATATTATTAAATTCCCCTATTATCCTGCCAATAATGTCATCAAATATATTAAAGTTACTTCTCAGGAGTCATGTGTTTTGTAATCGCACCTTGGAATTATGAGAAATTGGACATTTTTCTTTTTATGTTTGTCCCAAGGTAGCTAAGACAATCAAAAATAGCATGCAACAACGTATGCATTCTAACTCTAGCCATTCCCATTTATTAATAAAATATTAGAATAGATGGGGAAATACTCATACCGTTCCATCACTAAAACAACTATAAGAAACCTATGAAAAAGGTCTCCGACTAAACACTTAAATTTTATTATTAATTGATTTAAATGTTGCAATTAAATATGGATTAGAATGCTCGCCACTGATAGAAGAGCTGTTTTTGATGAATTAGTTAATTGCTAAATTTCATTCGTGAATACATACATGAATATAAAGATATAAAATTAAACATATCTTATACAATCAAAAATTTATTGCCGTTTACATGCCAATGAACACCGTATCCCCCAAAACGATTACTATGATTTATAATAATCAACCTCATCCATTTCAAATGTCTCCTATTTTCAGCGTATATTACAAAACTTTCGTTTACGTGGTAAAAGTTGTCCGCAGACTGCATTTGAGGACAGCTCTATTGTAACAACGAAACCGTGACACGCATATTTAACTCGGAAAAGTAAGTTATCGAAAAAGCGGCTTTGAGTAGAAAACTGTTTCACAGCCTCGATCGAAAAAAGCGAAGTCTTTGCTTCATTTTCATTTTGGATGCATTCTCGACACTGATTCATCGAACACTGTTATTTTAAGAAAATCCAAAATTTCTTTTGTTTTCCTCTTCTCCGGACAAAAAAAAAATAGTTGACATTCTAGTCACGCGCCTTTCTTAAGTTCAAAGAAGCTTTCGCGGAGTTTAGCATAATCGTGCGCAGCATGAATCGCCGGTTATTGCATGCCATAAAACATTGCTTTTGTCACTATAAGCATCTCTAAGCCTTTCCAACTTGTTGACTTCCTTTCTTTGTCACTTCAACAATGATCTCTGATTGCAATTTGTTCCTCCACCAAACGGTGGAGAAACCAATTCGAGGAGTGGAAAAACTTTTGACACCAAACTTTTCGTATTTCATTTTTTATTGCTTGGATAGCGCCACTGAATATCAAAACTGAAGTCTGCTTATCCGTTGCAAGTCAATATTTTATCAAAGGAGAGGAATAAAAGACATTACGACCAGTGTGAAACTACGAATAAAAATAGGATTGAAAATGATATAGTATTCCCTTAATATAACAGAAAATAGTAAGAACCACCAATAAATGTGTTGAGAAAGTCCACAATATATTCTTTTCAGCATAAACTAGTTCTTGAGTATTAGTAATAATTAGTGTCGATAGTATAATCTAGTCTAATTATGGGGAAACTCGATTATAATGAAAAGAAAGAAAGCATTTGTTGAGTATATAAGTATATATATCGTTATAAATACATATATATGCAATACATACATATACAATATATCGTTATAATAGTTAAATCAGTGTCAATGAAACTTGTTTGGCAAGTAACATTTTTCTCGAAATATTTTATAATTTAGTTAGTTATTTTACTCGAAATAAAAGCTTTCTCTTTCGAAATCGGAATTATGAATAGTACGTGTTTTGCCCTGCATTTATATTAGAGCTGAATTTTATTTAAATTTATGTCGAGGAATACGATCTTCGGGACGTAATCTTATTCACCTGCTTATGGAAGTTACACGACAATAATTGTTTGCTGTATTCGTAAAAATTTGTACATTCCTGGTTTCACAACCATAGATCTGACTCCATAATGAATAAGCAAATTTATTAACAGAAATTAACATACTATGAGATCAAAATAGGATAATTACTATACTTCAAAACAATATCCTACTATTAATTTCATCGAATGAGAGGTACGTCTTTTCAAGAGAGAGAGAGAGAGAGCGAGTATATATAAAATTTAGAAATCAAATGCTTAGTGATGCCTCGTCACTTGCGCACGCGCACAATATAGTTCTCATGATTAGATAAAGCTTCGTTATGTATTTATCCTCAACACATATTTTTAAAAACGCCTAGTGCGATTACGCACTAGGCTCTTAAAAACGAAGGCCTGCTGGTTGCAGACACGAGTGGGAAGTATGAAGAACGTTGGTAAACACATAGAAGACATTGTAGCAGTGTTACCAACCAGTGGGAAATTTTCCATGGACGAGGGAAATTTTGTTAAAATTTTAATGTTGTGGGGAAAAAGGGAAAGAATAATAAAAACTACCAAGTTGTGGGAAATTTCATAATCTACGATATGACAGAAAAAATTTCCCACTTTTTTTTAAATAAGTGCATACACACACACCTATAATTAGAAAATCTCCATAAAAAATAAGTAAACGACAAAATATAACTCGTATAAGGTGTTATAACCCTCCTTAAGGCTAATACAATTGGCAAATAATAGTCAGCATGCAAAGCCTTCGGGGGGGATTTCGAATCAAACTTGGAGTTGTTTTTTGCTGAATACAATGTATCCTTTCAGGTACTCGATCATATTGTACTTTTGATTAAAGGTTCTTTTCCGCAGTCTAAAATAGAACGATTTGCAATTAAAACGTGCAAAATTCACTAATTTAGCAAAAACTGTCATGGTTGAGGTGGAAACAGATGAACTAGTTAATAAAGTGAAAACAATTCTATTTTCAATAATTTAGTTTCTTTGTTTTCACCTCATTCATTATAGAAAAGATACGTTTAGCTTCTTCATTGGAATACGATAAGCTTATTTAGATACTTAGTCAGTATCTAAATGGGAACACGTGAAAACTCATTTTCTTGTGAAAAAAATAAAATAATAAACAATTGAGGGAACTTTCGAACTGGTGAGGGAAATTTTGCTCTCCTTTGTAGAAAATTTCCTTCTGATGGGTTGGCAATACTGTATTGTAGGCAAGTTCCTATTATTGCTTCCTGAAGGTGTCCTTCTATAGACTAGTACAGTGCACTATCGTACGAAATGGGGTCATAATCCTCCGAACTATGCGATGCAAATGTATATATATATATGGAAGTGTAACTATGCAAACCCCACTTCATGCACTCTCTGATTATGCTAAAACCTGAGTGCATGACCATTACATTTCAAGATCTCAAAACTCATGTCTTATTCCATCTGTACAAAAAATGGCAGTTGAAATGGAATGAGCAAGTTCTTAATGAACTTCACCTCATTAAACCTCGTATTGAGGTGTGGCAGTCTAGCTATAGAAGTGACTGTCGTAAAGAGGTCACTCTGGCTAGACTTCGCATCGGGCACACACGCTTCTCCCATCATCTTTTAAAGGGAGAAGGCGCCCCGATGTGTGCCACATGTGGTGAACCATTAAATGTTTCACATATTTTAATTGCTTGCATTAGTTTTAACCAACAACGTTCATTAGCTTTTAACCAAAATAATTTGCCCTTCGCGACATTTTATGGGACTCTCTTAACCATGACATAATTTTTAACTTTTGATCTTATACTGGCTTTACTCATCTCATGTTTTTTTTTTATATCATTTGGTTTGGTATATTTAATAGATTACTTTTAATGTGTTATTACCATTTTAGCTTTATAACCGTGTGTACGTGCTTACCTTGTTTGGCGTAGAATGCGCCTTGATATCCTTGCGCCATAAAAAAATACAAGCAAGCAAGCAACCGACCTTTTTATATTTTTAATACAGGCAAACAGCTAACATTTCTTATTTTCAAAACTCACTTTCAGTTTGACTAATAAATACAGGTTGATACAGTAAAAGAATCGCGAAGTTTGAACTTCATACACTTACAGAAGGTCATTGACACATTATGGAAATGAATTTAAATATTTATTTCAATATGAAAATTGATACGTAGGTAAGTAAGGCCCTATCATACGTTTTCTGGCTATATAAGCTGTGGTATTTAAACTGGTATTTTGTTTAACACCAGATATGCCTCCGGAAATAAATTCTTGGTTAGATGGTTATGTGATCGTTCTTTCTGGAGAGAAACACTCTGAGAGAAACTTCTGAAGAGAAACTGAAATTGTGTAAAAAACGGAAGAGTAAGGAATATACCATTTCCATGAAGAGGGTTTATAATATTCTTCATCAACGTAGAAAAGAAGGCACAGCTGCATTAATAGGCCAGAAAATTGCTCCAGGATTATATCCCAAGAAAATTCAAATTAACAATCATATTCGAAAAGTGAAAGCTATGGTTACCATTAAAAATCATCCAATGCAAAAAGCCATCGCCATGAGGTTAGGAATACCTCCTGCAACTGTAAATAAAATTATTATCCATGATTTAAACCTTAAAGCTGTACACAAACCGGAGGTTCACAAGCTTCTGCCTCGCCATATTCAGGAGAGGGAGACCAACTGCAAAAAAATTGTACGAGAACTTCTTGTCGGGCGACAAATGGATGAAATTTGTGACCCTAGATGAGACCTAGCATTATCTAAATGATTATGGTAGAAAAAGGCGATTTGCTACAACCATCCTGATAGGATCGACCAGCAAATGTGGTTTCACGAATGCAAAGCAAGTTTCCCCAAAGGATTTATGGTGGTGGTGGTGGCTGGGTTTAGTTGTAACGGTAAATTAAAATTACGTAAAGTGGGATCTAAGATTAAAATCAATTCCCAATATTATCAAAGAGATAGTTTGGAGCAAATTTTTCGGATAGATATTCTTAGTCTCTATGGAAATAACACCCAAAACCTTGTCTTTCATGAAGAAAAAGCTTCTAGCCATACTTCGAAATCAGCCAAGAATTTCATAGTGAAATTGCCAAATGAAACCGGAATAACACCCATTACTTTTAGCTATATCTCTATCAAGTCACCAGATGAAGCATCGATGGATTTTTCTGCGTTTGGTCTCTTGAAAAATGCACTTGGAAGAAGGCGGCCAGCAACGTTGTAGGGTTCATGGAAAGTAGTACAAGAGGAGTAAGAGAAACTTGATATGACTGTACTTCAAAACAGCTTGTTATCATGGACATACAATTACAGAGCAATATTCAAAGACTATGGCCTTCAAATAAAACACTCAAAAGAAAAGAAAATTTGTATTATTGACACAGAAATAACAATTTAAATTCGTTTCCATAATGTGTGAATGACCTTCTGTATACTGCTGTAAAATCTTGGTGCCGTATAGGCCAGATGCTCTTGAACCATAAAAATTCAAACGAACTGCTGTAAATTGTGCACTAAGTAGCAAGCTATTTCAAAGAAAACATTTATTTTTTAATGTATTGGGAAAATAATAAAATATCAACATAATTTACATTAATTGTTGGATATAAAATAAACTTTCCCACTTCCACGGGTATAGGCTATCATTCTATATATATATATATATATATAGGTACAATGCCATTTCGCAACGTCCTTAAAATGTTTTATTCTCTATGACGTAGCCATAGACGTACCCAAAAAGTTCACAAGGGGAGTTATAAGCTTAGTGTGCTGGGTTACAGAGCTACCACACACATATTATTACAAATAAATTTGACACCCACGTATTAGTAGCTCAAACTAGAGCTATTTTTGTTTAGGAGAAAAAGAGACGCCGTCCTCATCCCGGATTCGAACCAGGGTCCCCGCGTTGAGCCCGCGGTGTCTTGACCTACTAGACGAATGAGAACAAGAACAAACGCATTTTTCTCCGTATATGAGGATGTAAGATATTATTACCCTTCACAGGGATAACACAATTGCCAAATAATGGTCAACACACAAAGCCACCGGGGCGAGATTTTTGTGAGTTTTTCATGGGGGATTTTTTATTACAAATAAATTTGACACCCACGTATTAGTAGCTCAAACAAAATAGCTCTAGTTTGCGAAAGTTCTTGATTAAATTGTTTGATTAAAATTACAGACGATTATTTTTTGAAGAAACACAACATTTTTATTTTTATACGGTCCCTGTACACAAAAATTTCCAATGAGTAAAATGTGCCCCATACTCCAATAGGTCAATATACAAAATTTCAGCATTCTAGTGGAAAAAGAACCAGAGATATGAAGACCCAAAATAACTGACCTACACCACTTTTTGAAAGGAGCAATGCGGGGAAGAGGAAAAGCCATGCTGCTAAGTCACGTAATTTTGGGTTTTCATATCTGTTTTTTTTCCACTAGAATTCTGAAATTTTGTATATTAACTTATTGGAGTATGTGGCATATTTGACTCACTGGAAATTTTTGTGTACAGGGACTGTATAAAAATTTAAATTTCGTATTTCTTCAAAAAATAATCCTCTGCAATTTTAATCGATTTCATAAAATTCTGCACCTTTTTTTTACGCCACTTTCCAATTTAATACATATGTCTAGAATCAATATTTAAGAAATTAGAGCTGCAGTCGATGTTTTTGGGACACCCTGTATAGAGGAGGAAATGTATAATATAGCCGTCATAAGCGTTTTTAAGCAACTAACGGTTTCAGGAATGCTAATCCAAATTCTCATTACATCGCTGCCTTAAGCAGTCGTCCTCCCCACGTTCCCATGATGCTCAACTGCTCACGCACTTTCAGCTGCCAATCCTATTTCCTAGAGTTAGAGTGTGCTATGTATGTTTTGGTTATTTATTTTCGTGTAAAACACCCTAATCTTCTGCATTGAACAATTGAAATAAAAATTTGAATAATTTGTAATTTTATAAAATAATATCACCTGTAAACCGTTGGCGTGCCAGCAAAATTTACGTACGTGCCAACCCTAGAACGCGCGTCATAGGTTAAACATCCCTGCCTTAGGTTTTTATTCAAGGTTACGTTTTAATCGCAAAAGACATCATCTAACCGTGAAAATAAAGCCCAAATAAACACCACAAATAAACCACAGCCACTGAAATTGTAACTGAATGAACGTAAAGCAAACAAAGATAGCTTTTAAGACATTAAACGTCTCCAAGGAATGACTTTTTTTTTCTACCTCTAGGTCGCATTATTTGTTTCCCCTTGTAAGCTATAATTAAATATAATTATATTTTATCAGTGAAAATTGTATCCCTTAGGAGGAAATTATTTTTATCAAAGGATCGCTAGCTACATGGAAAAGTAAAAATTCACAAAATCAGTCATTTCTCTTCGTTTAGTTTCATGGAGATGTTTCTTTATATTTAAATTTGGTACTTGGGTATTTAAATTCATGACACCAAGTCCGCAGCTAAGAGGGGGTTTGGGGTTCATACCCCTCAGAAAATTTCAGACATTTGTATTATTTTTCGAAAAATGTGAATTTCTTTTATTTCGTCCACAAGTTTTAATCCAACCCCCCCAACAAAAGAAAAGTGTATAAAAATCTCGCTAATGAAGATTTGCATTTAACTAAATGCAATTTGGCCGTCTTGGTTTTGATTCAGCCGAACAATGTCCCCGAACTCTTTTACAGAATCGAAACATAGGAAAAACATCTGGGCACACCCGTGGTAAGTGTTTAATATTAAAGTCTGTATCCGGTGCACGACGGCGTCGCATCGTCGGGCCCCGCAGGGCTATGGAAATATTGAACTCTTGTGAACTCTGTGCTTGGTTCAAAGGCATAAAGCTGGAGATCATACACTGATTAATTTTAAATTTAAATACCTGAAATCTTCTAAAGAAAGTACTGACAGTAGCGATATTTGTGCTTTTAATCATGTGAAAATGCAGCAAAAGAGGATGTGCCAAAATTCGCTCTGGATCTGTAGCTATGCCTGTGGACACCGATAACTACGGAGTAAATATGGAATTTGTTGAACTTGATAATCTTAGCGACGTAAATGTCTTCCGCGTTAGTACACATTTAAATGGAAAAATCGATGATGTAACAAAATATAAATTATTAATTTCTCCATGGACACCCGATGTGAGCTTTAAATTTCCTGTTTTAACTAGCAGGAAATTGAAATTTCACCAGAATAAATTTAAGCGTTTTCTTCGGCTGGTATGCGCTTAAGCACATGGACAAAGAGCGTTATGTCGATGTTGTTCGATTTTTCAGCGTGAATATGCTGGGAAACGAGATCACCAGAAATTAGGAAATTTAATAACAAAGGCATGTCATAAATAGAAAAATGCCATAGAAAAATTTCTAAATCATTCTTGTAACCAATACCATCAAACAAACAACTTGTATGCCGAAAATTTTTTGAAAACCTGGTCACAAGATTCCGACATTCGGATGCAACTGGACTTAGCGAGGGCAAGTCAAGTTTGTGAAAATATAAAGAAATTAATCCCTATAGTGGAAACAATCATATTATGTGGCCGTCAAAAGCTGCCTCTTCGTGGATCCTCTGATTCTGGACCCCTACTTCGTGGAAGACCACAGCCAGCAATAGATTATGTGAATTTCCGTTCTTTATTGTGGATGTGCATTTCATGTAGTGATAAAAATTTAAAAGAGCATTGCGAAAAATCTAACTAATATTATATATATTAGCCCTCAGATTCAAGATAGTATTACTATTAAAATTTGCGTGAAATTTATAAAAAGCAATTTGTGGAAAAAGTCAACAAAGCAAAATATTTCTCCATTTTAGTTGATGAAATAAGGAGCATTTCTAGAAAGGGACAATTATCTCTTTGCGTGCGTTGTATTTTTGTAACCATAATACAGTGCAAACTTATAACAACTAGCGTTAGAGTCTAATACTCCTAACGGCGATTTACTTTTAACTCAGCATATAAAAGTTTATTAGCTGTTACAAATTTATTTATCTATCGGTAAATCGAGTGTTGCATGTTGGTCGACATTGGCAAACATATATACTAGAATGCGAACAGGTGTTTATTGTGCTCTAGAAGTTACAACAGTAGCAATAACAACATTCAGGCCCAAACCAATCCATCCTTTTTGAGCGAGAATCCGTACTGGAACTAATCAATATGTCAGAAATCACCTTGTAACTCTGAAACTGCTTAAGAACCCATCCACTAGTGGAGATCGACCGGGGCAGTGTTACTACAAATATATTAAACACATTAGCTAAACAAATAGCGTAATATCAAACTAACAATTCTAAGTGAAATACAGCAATATTAAATAGAAGGCATAACCTGCACTTGGTATCCAGCAGCTGACGTCTCGGGCTCTTCTACACAGGTCCTTCAAATCACTTGGACTCAATTCGGGGTTTAATCCACGTGCTACTAAACCAATAAGCTAGTTCTTGTAACCGACAAATTCACTTCCAAGTTACTCTCGTTCCTTATTAACAAGTCCCGAAATGTCCTAACTGGTCAAGTAAAGTCTAAGATAAACTATTGAGTACAGTTTTACACTGGTTAGTTTTAATTAGAAGATATAACAAAATAATATCACCTTTTAGCAGTCCGTTGAATCAGTCTCTTCCTTCCGATATAACAGCCTACATCCCTTGCGGCGCAAGGTCTGCAGTTGTCGAACACGTTCCTTAATCCGCATACGGGTAGCATTAATCGTTTTGCTTTCACTAAGCTTCTACTTCTCCGGCAATGATTCGGCACTAGCATTCAGCGAATAACTTACAGCTCCGATCCTTGCTCCGCAACCACTCGACTATTCTCCTTTACGTAGCCAGGGTTGAACAAGCGAACACATAACTTAATTTAGAAAGATAAGCCCACGCTTACCAGGCAGGCATTACAACTCTACGTTGCGTCCTATTTAAAGCCCCACATGAGCGCCATGTGCATCGAGTGTGCCGAGCGTCACGAAAGTGTCTTTAATCTCATTATTAATATACTTTAATCTCATTTATAAATCATGCACAAAAAAAGGGAGGCCGGACTGACGTCATCCCGTTTCCGACGCCCCCTTATGGCAACAGTAATGATCCAGTTGGTTTTGGTTCTAACTTCACAATTAAACCGGTATCTCGGGACGAGCTGTCTAAGGCGGAACCTACATAAAGCGGAAACTTGCTCAACACGGAATTTTTTTGCAATCCCTTCAAAAGTCAATGGTAGTTAACATTAGCTACGGAAACTGTCTAACGCGGAAACGGAAAGCACTATTTAGTCCCGTTAAAGAGAAAAACCTGCATAAAGCGGAAAATCGCTGGCAGAAAGAAAATTTTCTCAGCAGAAAAAGGAAAGAGGGTTGTAATACAATGCAAATAGCAAAGTGGGGGATGACGAATAAAAGACATTTTACAGATATAGAATGCCCTTGTCCGCATAGGCGGAGCCACGGGGTGGTTTTGTGGGTTGTAACCCCCCATCGCAATGAAATTTTGTATATTTAACATAGGAATATATGAGTTGTAGCTCTGTAACCCCTCCCATTAAGCCTATAACCCCCCTTATGAATTTCTGCACACGCCCATGCTTGTTTGACCACCCACCCACCATAGCATACCCAGAAAGTTCATAAGGGGAGGGTTACAGGCTTACAATGGGGGGTTACAGAGCTACAACTCCATTGTATTTACATGTATACTATACACAATTTCATCGCAATGGGGGTTACAATCATAATCGACCCCTCTTACGTATGCCAGTGCCACCCACTTCTTAAATAAAAACGTTCATTATTAACCAGAACGAAAAGTCACTCATATCCACTTTATCAATTCATGGATAAACCCACCGCAAGGGAGAGTATCTTTATACAAGGGAATCATTATCTTTACAAGGGAGGTACTTTATCGTTACAATTTAAGCTTACATAATAGACTTTTTGTATGGAATAAGCATGTATAGTTAGCATGAAATTTTGCACCATATTGATCGTAACTACTAAACCCACAAAATAGTGCAAAAATTAAAATTAATAAAAATAAAATGCAGTGATAAAATAAATATTTTTATCAAAAGGAAAATAAATTTAGTTTTAAAGTTCGCAAGATAAGACAAATAAAAACAATAGCATATGCAGTCATCTCTTACCACTGAATTTAACTATGTATGTATTTGTTTTGCATGTAACCTCCATAAGGCGGAAACCTGCATACTACGGAATTTTTTTCCGGTCCCGTGAGTTTCCGCCTTAGACAGGTTTCATCATTAAAACATTTTCAATAAGAGTGGAGTTTTTAGAATTTATTGAAGTTAAGAATATGGCAGGAAAAATTTAGCAAGTGTCATATTAGAATCTCCAAATTATCTTGGAATCGATTGCAAATATGTAATTAGACAGGGATACGACGGTGCAATATCCATGGGTGGTAGTTTAAAGGTGTGCAAGGGGTTATAAAGAAAACGTACCCGACAACTATGTATGTGCACTGTAATGCCTATTCACTGAATTTAGCTCTTGCCCATTCATGTGAAGTGCAATAAATTAGAAACTGCGTTGGGACCGTTAAAGCAATTGGCAATTTTATTAAGTTTTCGTCAAAACGAACCGAAGCTTTAAAATACAAGATAAGAAAACATTTTTCAAACACTAAATGGCAGCAATTGACTTCCATGTAGAAACGAGGTGAGTAGAAAATCACGACGGTATTCTCAGATTCCTAGAAATATATATTGCAATAATGGAAACCTCAGAAGAACTGAAATATAAGTCGGATATCGGAACATCTTCAAAAGCAAGCCAGTTTTCAAAACTCATCGTAACTGGCCAGTTTGCCATCAGAAACAGAATGGATGCTGTTATCATATACATTGCCGTTATGTAAATCTCTACAATTTCACAGCTGTGATTGGACTGCCGCATTGAAGTATATTGACAACGTTGAGAACACAGTGAAATGCATGAAGGACAATATGGACGAAACTTTCTCAGACATTTTTAAAAATGCTGAAAGTATGCTAATTTCATTTGGGGAAACAATTAGAATTCCCACGATAGTTTCTTGCCAAAAGAATCGATTTAATATCAATGCTACGACACTTTAGGTGGGAGGGGGGAGGAAGATAGGCACCGAGACGTCATTTCCCCTGTATGCAATGCAAAGAACTGATGTTGGTATAATAGTGATGTACTTCAGTTCATGAGTTTGTTTCCTGAAGGAAAATGTAGTCAAACTGTCAGGAGAGAAGTATTTTGCAGCTGGTCTAAAAATTAGGGTAAGGAAATGTTTTTTGTAATTTTTATGCTTACTTAGGTAAACTTTATTTCATGTAATTATTCCGAAAGCGAATGAAACGTCTAAGGGAGATTAATAAGGCGTTCAAGTTAATTTGTGGTACAAAAAGTGAGCAATGTGTCGCAAACCTTTTATGGCACGACACCATGACTTATAATTGCATATTGGGGGTGAGACGAGCACAAAATTTGGGGGTAAGACGAGCACAAAATTTGGGGGTGAGACGAGCACAAAATTTGTATGTAAGATGGGCTCCCGAAGTAATATGTTGTTGGCATATTATTTTAAAAACCTTTAGTGTGTTGGCTTAAAGCTATATTGTCAGGGATGGATGCATGTTTAGGAGGGGGGATGGAGACGTGAGAAGGGGTAAAAATCTGTCTGCGACTGAGATATTGAAAACTTTGAGAAATTAATTGTTAATATTTGTTTAGCGGTTTTTATGGCAAGAGTGCAATACATGGTTCCACAAAACTTGTGATGGAGCCAAAGGATTTAAACATTTCGTATGCCAAATATGGGAAGATTATAACTAATGTCGATTGATATGCCTATCTTATATTTACGTGGGGCCCACCTTACCCATACTATTCGTAAGATGGGTATTTTGCAATGCTTTCTTTCTTTTTGTTTTTTCATAAAAATGGCTCGGCAGTTTAACATACACTGAAAAGTCTAAGTTTCAGTATCAATAAAGGTTCATTCTACAATATCACATACTGTTTGTACAAATTTATTCAATATATCAAGCTGCAGATAAGATACAAATAACTATACCCATTTTCCCCCCACTCACTCTAAGCAATATTTTAGTGCCGCTATCGCTATACCCATTTTTGATGATTGTTAGTCAATAACAAGCGTGATTCATGAACCACATATCATGCACCTCAAGTCTTCACAAACTCCTTCCCACAAATTGCATGAATTCAACTTTTGAAGAAAATGATTTTTAAATATACTCCAATTTTTTAGACAAAGATATACTCATGCCAGAATTAAATATATTGAAATTCATATCGAATGAACTGATTAAATATGAGCGTCCTTGTGTAACCATCGATGCATTATCTCAATGCAAAAAGGAAAAATTATTCCAAATGTGCATTTTTTTTAAAAAGTGCTTGCTACCCTAACAATTTTGAAAAAACTTGCATCTGTTGCTTTGGCCCTAGGGTGTGGGATCTTCTTCCTAACTCACTTAAATCTATTTATTCTTTTGCTCAATATAAAACACTCATCCGCAGACATCTATTGGATAGAGAATTATAATATCACTACGTCTTTCTCTATTTATACCTTCCATACTTTTGCTAAACAACCAAGTCTTTTATCTTATTGTATTTAGTTTATTTATTGTATGTTTAGTTTGTATATTGTATTTATGACTTCCGCTTATTATATCCAATCCTGGGCAGCGGGGGCTTTGTCAGACCCTAAAGTCTTTACCCTTTGCTGCCTAAATGGATTAACCCAGCTGATCAATTGTTAATAATTATAACTTTATGTAAAAAATAATTTTGAATCCGTCTGAATATAGTTTGATTCGATTCGATTTCGATTTGCACCCCCTTATGAACATTTTCTTAACACAAGTTATAATTGAGGAAGTTAAGTGATATTTGAGGAACTCCATATGACAAGAAATATTAACTGGCTTGGCTCTTATGGGCATTCATAGAGATATTTTTATCAATCCAAAAGATATTCTTGATAAATTTTCAACTGAAAATGATCAGAGATTATAATTCGTTTAATAGGGAGAGACTTAATGCGTGAGTGTGCATAAATAATAAATTAAATTTATTTAATTATTATAAATTTAAGTATTTACATAATTTTATACTACGGTAATCGGATTATATGGGCTTATACACTATAATAAAATTATTTATTTTGTTTCATTATGTTTAATGATATTATAAGGGCTATTATGTGCGTTTTCGTACATACATACTATTCCGTATATGTAGAAATACTTTATTCTTGCACTTACGAAAATTATAAACTGCTTTAAGGATTCTTGTGTATGTGTGTAAAAATGCTTAAATTTATTATTTAAGAAATCATATAACTTTCATCCGAATGTTAATTTAAAAATATTTTATTCAATAACTGGAATACGCATTTCTCTTTGCAATGGATTTTTGAATTTATGGTTTCTAATCAAACGAGAAATTTTATATAACTTTAGTATTCTGTAAATATTTTGGTTTGGCTTCATTTTTATATTCTTTATATCACTATTTTGTCATTCATGCAGATAAATATTTACAAATTATAGTTTGAAGATTATACGTGATTTATGATTTGCAAAACTAGTTTTATTTCCTCATTAAAGAATTATAGAATTGCTTTACTGTGCTTGCGGGAACGCTTATTTTTGTCTCATTAATTAATTCAAATATTTTGGACATAACAAATCCCCTTTCCTTTGAAATTAAAGTTACAAATTGTTAATTATTTGAATAATATGCGTATTCTAAAAATCTTTTTATAGTATCATATGTTAGTATATTTATTTTTACCGCAAAATATCACCGAGTGCTACTATGTTTTACCATTTGGAAATAACGTCGAAAATTTTGATTCATAAGTTCAGAGTTTTTTTGTATACGACAAAATATATATCATTTGACTCACATACAGACTCAAATCAAAAGCCATCTCATTAGTGATGCAGAGGTAGAATTATCACCTATCGGCTTTAGTACTGGAAACTATAACACATATGTAGTTCTAAATTTTAAACGTATTTCATCTATAGTAATTTATAGTAAGTCATATCTTATTTATATTAAATGTCTGGTTTCCTATTTCATAACTGGTATGTTTTGCTTTATTTTTATCATAAATTTTTGATTTGCGAAAATGTATTTTGCTATAATTAATCAGTTACTAATTCTAATCTGTAATTATTTATTAATTACAAACATATAATTAATAACTTAATAGTATAACATAATTTAAATTTTATCTTTATAATTAATATCATTTATAAAGATAAAAAGAATTTGGAATATCGAAAACCAACATTAATAAGTCAAGCATGAAGCTATAATTATCTGTACGGAAGTATAATTAACGGCCTGTATGCTTCTGCCGTGATATAGATAGTATATTATTCCAAGAAATAAAGAAGTTAATAATTTTAATGTTTAATTTTAAATGTGATTTAAGTATAATTAATTACATTGTTTAAATTATAATTAAGTATATTATTTAAGTATACTTAAGTATATTATTTAAGTATACTTAAGTATATTATTTAAGTATACTTAAGTATATTATTTAAGTATACTTAAGTATATTATTTCAGTATATTTAGATATATAATTTAAGTGTACTTAAGTATATTACTTAAGTATATTACTTAAGTATATTACTTAAGTATATTACTTAAGTATATTACTTTGGTATGCTTAAGGAGTATGTTACTTTAGTATACTTAAGTATGTGTGCTTTAGTATACTTAAGTATATTACTTTAGTATACTTAAGTATATTACTTTGAGTAAAGTATATTACATTAGTATACTTAAGTATATTGTTTAAGTAAGTACTCCAATATATAAGATTTAAATACAATAAAGCGCACTATTTGAATTGAATAATTTTGTAAACAATTTTCCTTGTGCTCTCTCTCCAAATATAGACGTTCCAATTATAAAAGTTACAAGCCACAATTTTCGCCTATTATATAAAAACTTGGCATAGAATTTTATTTGCACATATCTTTTAGGAGAGCATGCATAAAAAAGCGAAATTGCAATTTCTAAAACTGATAAGATGAAATATATATAACGTGCGCACTCACAAAGATTTTCAAAACAGCTTAACAATTTAAATAAAGCCCTGTTCAAACAATGGCGAATATAAATTTTTCTACTGGAAACTTTAATGTGTTTTTTAAATTGAGAAACTAGTTTCATATATTTATTTTCCTGGCGTATTTATTTTCCGAATGTGTCGTGCCGCCAGTAAGTCCAACAAAAGGGATAACAGCTGTTTCCTGGCTCTTTTTTCCTGTTTGTATATTTATGCACACATTTCCACACCTGTTACTCTAGCAAAGGAAAGCTCTGTACTTCAGAAAGCTGTCCCGACGTGGGGTGTAAACTGGCTAAGTTTATGGTTTATAAATTTAAATATTTAGCCAAACGTACAAGTAGAAGATTTTTTCTTTCGTTTCATAAAATCCTCACAAGGATGTACATTTTCAAAGTGGTAGTCTGAAATGTAAATATATAATCTATTTTATTTCTTTTGTAATAGTGAATATTCCAGCAACAACTGCGAGAAGAATTAAAAGGAATAATTTACTAATACAGAGGTTTAATCAAAATATGAAAATTAATATAATCAAAAAAGTAAGCTTGATTAAATGTGGTCGGTAATTAATGTTCTACTTACATTTGAACTTCTTCTTGAGCAAAATATGTTCAGTAGTTACAAACTTAATAACCATTATTTAATTATGTTCGAACGTGATTTAGATTCTCCGTCAACAGTGCTCTCAGGGAACGAATGGTTGAATATATTTTCTTCTTGGAGGGATGCATAATAATCAAACAGAGATATTTGAATAGGTTTATAACGCTGGCAAAATACCTATATCTCTGTGCGGGTATGCGTGTAATCTACAGTGGAGAAACTCGATAATTCGAACAATGAGATTTTAATTTGATATTATTTATATTCGGAATGATCGAAATTCAATGTGATGTCGAGGGTTATTTCAGGAGGAATGAGAAGCACCTCGGTTTACCGTGAATTTCAGGCTATCAGGTTTCGCGTTATTGATGTTTCGCTATATATATCACAATTAAAGCTACCAATAAATTAATAGGGTATTAAACACTTTATAATGATGTTAAGTTTAAAGCCATATAGGGCCATATGAATATGTAAAATAGTTTTGTAATTATATTAGAACAGTTTTGTAATTACATTACAATTGTTTTGTAATTATATTAGAATGGTTTGTAACATAACAACTGTTCTTAATTATATTATGTTAGTTTTAATTATATTAAAATAGTTTTAATTATATTAAAATAGTTTTAATTATATTAAAAATAGTTTTAATAAGTATTAAAATAGTTTTAATTATATTAAAATAGTTTTTAATTATATTAAAATAGCTTTAATTATATTACATTAGTTTTTAATTATATTAAAATAGTTTTGTAATTATATCATAGTAGTTTTATAATTATATCATAGTAGTTTTATAATTGTATCACAACAGTTGTGTAATTTTATTACATAGTTTTGTAATTATATTAAAACTTTGTAATTACATTACAATAGTTTTGCAATTATATAATAGCTTTATAATTACATTACACAGTTCTGTAATTACATTACACAGCTTGTAATTACATTACAATAGCTTTGTAATTACATTACAATAGCTTTGTAATTACATTACAATAGTTTTGTAATCACAGTTTTTTTATAACTATATATTTTCAATAGTAGCAATATAATTACAATAGAATTGTAAACCATTGCAATAGTTTTGTAATGTTTTTCTAATTATATTACAGTGGTTTTCTAATTATATTACAATGGTTTTCTAATTATATGACAATGGTTTTCTAATTATATTACAATAGTTTTGTAATTATATTACAAAAGCTTTTAATTTTATTACAAAGGTTTTTAAGTATATTACAAAGGTTAAGTATATTACAATAGTTTTGTAATTATATTACAATAGCTTTGTAATTATATTACAATAGCTTTGTAATTATATTACAATAGTTTTGTAATTATATTACAATAGTTTCGTAATTATATTACAAAGGTTTCATAAATATATTTAGAGTAATTGGAACTAGAGATGTTCACAATTATTCAGTAACCGAATTAGTGAACGAATTTTCCCGTCTTTTAGAAATGAGCCGGATGGTTTATTGATTCGGTTGGTGTGAAATTTTGCGCATCCCTAATTGGAGGTTCTCTCCTAGCTTATTTTATTCATTCATTCATTCATTCATTCAGTTTTTCGTTCTGATTTTAAACCGTGTAAATTTCTTACCATTTAAATCATCGAATGCATTCTTCAACATAAATAATTTAACGTGTTCTGCTCACTTTTTTAGCAACATAATATATTTGCTGTCCACTGAAATCCCTGAAAATGAAACGTCTAAAAAAACAGGTTCAGATTCAATCAGCAACAATAATTTAATGACGATATTTTACTTTAGCGGAAAATGCTTTCGGAAGTAGAGTTACAAACATTCCAATCATCATCTTATTCTAATCAGTGTCGTTGTTTATCGATCCCTCGAAAACTTTTAATGAAAATGTTGATACGTGTTTTAAATATATTATTTGCACTGCTTATTACTTAGTAGATGCGTTAATTATCACTTATAATATATTTTTTGCATGTAATATATTCATATGCGCATAAATATTTACTCTTACGTATATTCATATATAGAGTAATGAATTTACGTATAATTACTTTTTCCAGTATGAGCTAAAATGTGGGTGCCAAATTTATTAATTATAATAAAAATCCCTTACGAAGAATTTACAAAAACTCGCCCCGGAGTCTTTGTATGTTAACCATTATTCGGCAATTGTGTTAGCCTAGAGGAAGGTAATAATATATTACATCCTTATATACGGAGAAAGTGAGCATTGATCCTCATTCGTCTAGCGGTCCAAGACACTCCGGGCTAAACGGAGGGACCCTGGTTCGAATCCAGGATGCGGACGGGATCTCTTTTTCTCCTATACCAAAAAAAAAAAAAACCCTCTATTATGAGCTACAACGTGGATGTCAAATTTATTAATTTTAATTGTTTTCTCGTTTGCCTCCTTTTGATTTGCTAATTAATTAGTTAAATTATGTCGTTTTGAAGAGTCTAATTACCCTTCTTGAGGTTTTATCAAATAATTTGTGAAAGTTTTAAATTAAAATCTTAAAGCTATTTGATTTATAACATATATATTATATATTTATATATAGTAAATAAACCAATTACAAAGAATACGAATAATGCATTGAATTTATGGTTATATGTAATGGTTCCTACATGGAGTTTTATCCACTATGTAAATAATAACAATTAATAGTAATAATAAATAATCGACTTGCACTATTGTTTCTTTTCTGCCTGTTTCTGACATGCGAATCAATGAGCTTAATTATTTTCTGCTTGTGCCTTTAATTTATTTGTTCCTTGTAAATTTAATTAATTTTCTTTTTATGGGAATAATTAATTATTTTTGGAATATTATTTCGTTCTCTGTTCAACGATTTCCAATGTACATATTCTTTTCCTTCAATGTTGTTTTCTTGTTCGGCCATATTTATAAAATAACTCCTCAATTCCTCATCTTCAAACATAAATTTTGAATCCTATTTCATAAAATTTCCCATGACGCAAAGCAACTACATAAGAACTAAGTAATTTCTCCATATGAGAACGTATCCCATATATCTGTTCATATATCTCTATATTAATGCCCTATATGAAAATTTATAAGAATTATTTTGCCCGTTATCAACGTATATGGAACAAAGAAAAGCGTTATTAAACAGAAACACATATTAATTAGAATGTACATAATTCTACAAAACCTTTACTAGGACAAAATATCGTTAGTTGAAAGAAAAAATACATTATTTAAAAGAAAATGCCGTTATTTAAACGATGTTATTTAGAACATTTACTGTACGTAATAGTAGAATTTGAATTGTTCTACTTGAGTTGAATTTAATGGAAAACTGAGTATTTTAATTGTATCTTTTCCTAATGTGATAATGTTTTGTTGTTCTCATCTGCAGTAATAAATTAAGGTATCAAATCTGTCGTAAACAGAACGGGAAGTTCTGTATGCCGTATTTCTTTATCGTAGCCTCGTAAAAGACATAAATTGCATTTCATTTACTTACATGTGTTTTTAATACTTAACTAAGATTTTTTATTGTTATCGGTAGCAGATTCCCACAGCTCTTTAAATTTCGTCAACAGAAATGCATCTCAAAAACATTTATTATTCATGGCAGTAATCCAAGTTAATTCTATTATATTTATTAGATACTAAATTTCTAATCCTCTAATTTTTACCACGGATATTTTGTATATTTTCTTACTGATTAGTTTTATATTCATGCAGATTTTTCACTTTTTATTTCACGATGATAGAACTAATTTAGATTAATATATAATTAAATATATATAATTAAATTAAATAATAAATATATTAAATAAATTTTCTTTATTTTTATTTATATTTTATTCCTTTTATATTATAACACAGGAGTACGCATAGGGGTCGATAAAAGTCATAACGACCATTGTGATGCAATTTTGTATATACGTATATACATGTGAATATATGGAATTTTACTTCTGTAGCTCCTCCATTCTAGGTCTGTAACTCCCTTGTGCGCCTACATGTTATTATAACACGTTGCTTTATTAATTGATTCTGTGGCTTTCAAATTTAGTTTTCGAATTAAATTTGAAGAAATATAAATAACTGTAGAATGAAGTTTATTACATTTACGTTGTTAGCACACTATATTATACAGTTAAGCGGCTCTTGTAAGCAATGCATACACTTAACTCTTTTTTTACTCGGTTCTTTTTACATGATTTTGAAATTACGCGGTCGAGAAAATATCCATGTGAGCGCCTCTTGTACTGCACGCACCTAACTCTTTTTAACGCGGTCCTTTCTACATAATTTTGAAATTACGCTGTCGAAGAAAAATAGTCTAGTGAACACCTCTTGTAAACAACTGCACACACCTAACTCTTTTTTACAAGATTTCGAAATCACGCAGTCGAAGAAAAATACTCTAGTGAGCGCCTCTTGTAAACAACTGCATACACCTAACTCCTTTTTATAAGATTTCGAAATTACGCGGTCGAAGAAAAAATTCTAGTGAGCGCTTCTTGAAAACAACTGCATGCACCTAACTCTTTTTTACGCTGTCTTTTTTACAGGATTTCGAAACTACGTGGTCGAGGAAAATACTACTTCCCTCTTTTTACACAATTCAACGTTCTGATTCAACATTTTTTCGTTTTCGATCTTTCAATTTTCGATTTAAAATCGTGTAAAAAGCCGTATAGAATACGATTTACGTATAAATAAGATATATAACCAAGTTCATATTTTAAATACTTGTAAAAGACATATAAAAATATAAATAAAATGTTCGAAGCCCACCATAACACCATTTTTACCATCTTTTGTTACGTATATCCTATGTCCCTATTCAAATGTTATGTTAATCTTTGTCATAAGAAGTCCGTAGGAATCATACATTCATTGGATCAAATAAATACATTGAAGCATAGCCTTTTCTATCCTTGTGCCGTAAAGCAAACAGTAAAAATGTCGATAATGGATAAAATGTTAATTTATTTTCTTTGATCAAAATTAAAGAATGACGATGTCTAATGAACTTAGCCCCTTTAATAAACCCACGTATTTCATTTGCAACGTCCACAGCACGTTCTCTATTATAGAGAAAATACAATAACTTGAAATTGCTTGCGTAATGTTTTTGAGTTGTGGAATGCATAAAACTCATAATTGGAAAATAGCGTTTAAGCATGCACAGTTTTATTAAATAGGAACACAAAGCTTCTGTGGCACCAAACTGAGCATAAATAACTAACTTCTGCTACTATCATTTCTATGCCTCATTCTAATTAAAATTTCATTTACCAGATTATTATTTTAAATATTGGATACGTTTTTACGTTGTGTTATGAAGCATTTCGGAAACGAATTTAGACAAGTTGATTTCTTAAAATGAGAATATTTTGAATGAATATACTTAGTTTACTCGTTTCTTATCATAAAACACTTTGTGTGCTGTTTAATATCATAGCGTACAGCATTGAATTGTTTGCACTCGTTCAACATGTCACATTATGTTACCATATTAAAAAAGGTAAAGGTCTTAAAATTTATTTAACAACGTTCTATCGATCTAGAGTATTTGCCAACAATGAATTCTGTCGCAACGCATCATCAGCATATCTCCTGTTCCAGGACTGACAACAGCTTGGATGTACATCCTGAAAAATACGCTTTTGTGTACTACTGTCTCGACCAAGTCCAGGACATGACCGACGAGTCAGGTCCGTTGATTAAGCGACCCGGAAGGAAAACCGGAGCAGAAATTGTGTGATGTCTTTTGGGCCTGTCTCCATGGAAAGGAAATGGACATCCAGGACCGCCCTTTGTGATCGAGTTTTCTCCCGGACAAAACCAAAACGAGAAAATCAGAGAGAACCGGGAGACGGTTATTTGCCGGGAACAAACTGACACCATTTCTTGAGCTCAAAATGTATTGCCACAAACTGGAGAATTCGATTTTCCGGTTTTATAAAAGAAATGCAATCCCCGATTCATTTTTATTGTTTTTATTCCATCGTCGCTGTTTTTTAACGGATTTTAATATTAAGAATGCTATTTTTCAACTCAAAAAGTTGATACTTTAGTTGTTTAAAGATGCATTAATGTAATTAATTTCTTCTCGTTTTCTTCATTTATCCATTCATTAATTATTCATATTTTAACAGATTAACATTAAATGATATATTCTACCCTAATCAATTGTTTTTCGATAGAAACTTATTCTTATTTTTCCTTTTAATGTAAAACTAATTGCAATGTTTTTAAATATAATATGCATTAAGTGTTTGAAAAAAATAATCTTCTTAAGACTCCAAAAGTTCAATAATTTCTTGAACAGTTTGGAAAATTTCTAAATTTTAGATGCAGTTAAACTTTTTTAATCCATATTAGTTTTATTATACTCGCAAGCGTCTGATCGGGCTATTCGTATTTTTATAATCAAACAACAGAAACCTTCTGCCGACAAATAGGCGAGATATCCTGTCAAATTTTAATATTTTTACATTGCTCCGAAATGCAGACCTGTCCATGCTGATCCTCCTTATTTCTGACATGTGTTCAGAAATTTATATATCTAAAATTTACTTTTAAATTTACCTCTAAATTTTATTCTTCAACTTCCTCAAAATGTATTTACAAAACCTCTGAACGTAAATAGAAAGAAACACCGTGAATATAGGGTGAAGGTAGAAGCTAAAGTGTAAGAAATAAATTTCGTGCATTTTGGGAAAGTGGAATTTGTTTTAGAAACATTATAATGGAATTCTAATAAAAATGCACGGTGTGTCGCCTAATTGGAGGAAAAATATTACATGGGCGTTTTCTCGGGGGATTTTTATTTAACAGGGACCTTCAAAACTGAGAAAAATCAGCACTTTTTAAGTTAATTGCAATTAAATTCAAGCCTATCACAATAAAATTTGAGCACCTATTTTTTCTGCAAAGTGCAAATCAAAGGCTTGAATACCTCTCTTAGCCGTAATGCTTTGCAAAAATATAAGTTTTCGTTTAGGAATTACGAACATTTCCATGCTGAAAAAAACAACTCAAAAGTGGTCAGAAATATCGAATCATGACGTTACACATACTACGTTTTTTACGTAACGTAAGACCAGTTTCTCAGAAAGTTGTTCCTACTGTACCCATGCTTGTTAATTTCGGAAACTGACTCTGAAACGTTTTTCGAAATAATTATACTTGTAATGATTTTTTTTCCACGCGATTTAATATTCTAGAAATTAGAGTCTAAATCTATCAATTTACAACATGCATGAAGTTATAAATTGTAATTTATACAATACTGGTATGAAATATATATATATATACCCCTGTTCGTAAAAAATGCAACACCATGAAGGAATCATGTGATTGAGCTGAAACTTTCAGGAAATGCAAATTAGGGTATGCTATTCAAATGATTAGAATTTCAGAGTCATCACGCATGCGTGGGCTGAGCGGCGCCCTCTGAACTGCTGATGGATCCGTATAAATAGAGGGCTGTAGCGGGGCGTGTATGGTTATCTGCTAGTGGTAAACGTTACATGAGACGTCACTATGCCTCTACGACGAAAGAGGGCGACATTTCAGCAAGTTACGGAGTTTGAACGGGGACGAATGATCGGCCTTCGTGAAGGAGGGTTTTCTTATCGTGCAATAGCAGCTCGTATGGGGCGTAACAGCAGCACAGTGATGCGAGTGTGGAAGCAGTGGGTTCAAGAGAACCAGACAACTCGGAAATCCGGGAGTGGACGCCGAAAGGTGACGTCAGCACGGGATGATAGACACCTGGTCCGCATGGCGGTGACGGACCGTTTTGCTTCATCTGGACAGTTGGCAGAACGTTGGTGCACTGCTACAGGTGTATCATTGTGTGCTTCATCAATTCGTCGGCGTCTACTGCACCGTGGACTGCGTGCAAGAGTTCCTTTATACAGGATCCTCCTGACGCAAAACCATCGGCGCCTGCGGCTACAATGGGCTCATGGACATAGAGACTGGCGTGCTGATTGGCAACAAGTGGTGTTTTCTGATGAATCCCGCTTTAATTTGGGGTACAGTGATGGCCGCATCCGTGTTAGACGCTATACCGGTGAACGCCACCTTCCGGAGTGCATTATCCAACGTCATAGTGGACGAACCCCCAGCGTTATGGTCTGGGGTGCGATTGCGTATCATGGACGATCTCAGCTGCTACGAATTGTGGGTAATCTTAACAGCAACCGGTACATCAATGAAGTTCTGGAGCCCGAAGTTGTTCCCTTCCTTCAAGGCATTCCCGGAGCTGTATTTCAACAGGACAATGCCCGCCCACATATTGCCAGGAATGTTCAAGACTTCTTTTCATCACAACAGATACAGCTTCTTCCTTGGCCTGCCTATTCGCCGGATATGTCGCCGATTGAACATGTGTGGGATTTCGTTGGTCGGCGTCTCGCTCGTGATCCTCGTCCCATAGCTACTACAGATGAACTTTGGGGTCGCATACAAGCAATCTGGAATGCTCTTCCTCAGGCACACATTCAACATCTGTTTGATTCCATGCCACGTCGTATAGCATCACTTATTGCAGCGCGTGGTGGCTTCACCAAATACTGATTTTCGACATGTAATATTGTTTTTTTGCTTTGTAATTTTAATCGTTTATTTGTATCAACACAGGTCGTTTGTACATTAAATTTCATTCAATTCGGACGAGTCCTTCATGGTGTTGCAATTTTTACAAACATGAGTATACATACGTAGTAAATGTACATGTATACATGAGTAAATGAAGTACATGACATACGTAGTAAATGAAGTACATGAGTATACATACGTAGTAAATGAAGTACATGAGTATACATACGTAGTAAATGAAGTTAACTCAGTGATTTGTGCTAAGGGATAGCAAGGTAATAGAGACGCTATTCATTTTTATTATGTTGATAAAAATCAAAAACTAAATAATATTGATTTAAATTTCCCGGGCCGTATAACTCTCGATTTCTTTACATTATATTTCAATGTAATTAATACTCAGGCTGCATTCTTAAATCTAATTTTATATATTTATGACGTAGAAGACGTATACATATTCAAAGATATTTTTACGAGGTCTTGAAGTTGTATTATACTCGTATATGTTAGAACATTTTTTACAAACATAAACAATACCAAAATAAATGTTAATGTAAAAAAATTATATTATATAAATACAGTATAAAAAACAAGATAACACAGTTTTTGTTAATTTTCTTAGAAGTATACCAATCCGTATAGTCAATGAATTTTATTTGAAGACAACTAAATTTTAGTGGGGTTATACTATATAAATCACATATACATAAATTACATATGCATGCTGGTTTTTAATGTTAAATTACCAAATAACCTGTTTAGCCTTTTGAAGATATTCTGTAATCCATTTTAAAATGACATTGACATGTGTTAAAAAAGAGCGATGTGATAACTGGTCAAATTTAAATTGCATTTTAATACAAAAAGTTAATTTTTTGTCACTTTCAACAAAGCGCAGTTGCGCAAATTGAATTTTTACACCCATGTTTTAGACTGAAACTAGAACTCTTCAATTCACAGCGGTTCTTCAACTGTGATCCGCGAACCCCTGGGGGGTCCGCAAGATCCTCAAAGGGTTCCACAAACGTTTGGAAAAATACTAAGACAAGAGCATTCACCCTTCAATGAAAAGAAAAAATTAAGAATGGACGAACAATTCCTCCCTTAAATGGTGAAAATTAGTGATGAAACACTAGAAATAAATATGTATGATGCAAATTTCGGGCTTTAAACTTTGAGTTAATTCTTGGGGGTCCGCAAGGGCGAGTAATCTTCGAAGGGTGTCCTCAGTCTAGGAAAGTTAAAGGACCGCTGCTTTAACACATACATTGCAAATTCGTATATCATTGCTAATCCTAAGATGACCACAATTGTTGTTGAGCAGTTAAATATGAGAAAGCTAGCCGCCCTAGGCTGTGCTATTTTCTAAAGTGAACACAATTAGCATGAATATTGTTGGGGATTATCCACTAGCGTAATGAACACAATTGTTGTTGTTGTTCTTGAACAGTTAAATATGAGAAAGCTGGCCGCCCCAGGCTGTGCTATTTTCTAAAATGAACACAATTACCATTAATATTGTTGGTGATTAACCACCAGCGTAATGTTTCTCAACCGCGAGGCCATGACCCGGTACGGGGCCCTGACAACAATTGTACAGGGCCGTTAAAGATTCTCCTGAAATTTCTCATTTTAGTTTTCTAAGCATTGTTCATAAATAAGTAGTTTATCATGGAAGTATTTTAAGGAGAATAATAGTCGCGAATGGGTCGGGAAGCTCAGAACCAGAGCGTCTAAGTAATATCTGTTCAGAAAATGCCGGTGCTCCAAGCTGTTTTAGTCTTACTAGAGTAAAGTATGACTAGTACTACTTTGGCTGCAACTCCCTCATGTCTATGGTAAACCCATGGTGTGTAGAAAAGACTGCTGGATTTCTTAATAAATACAAGAAATTTTCAGAACCCTTTCAAGTACATTAACAGCAATTAGTTTATTAGTTAGCAATTTGGCATGTGTAATTAATGGAAAATATGAATAAATGCGGAAATGTTTCTCAACTTTCCTATTCTTGTACAGTGAAAGTTCAAAAAAACAAAAAAATGCGACATTTGAACTATATGATACTAGCACAATTTTGTTGTAGAGTGAGGATATCATACATTGTAAAATTTATATCTTCTTATTATTATTTACGTGCCACGCTGATGATATAAGCGCGTTTATTTCCGACATAGATATTAATAATCTTATCCTTAGAGCTTGTGAAGCTATTAAACATTGTGCTGATTTTTTCACCCAAAATTTTATTACATTAAATATAAAAAAGACCAAATGTCTCCTTTTTACACTCAAGCGGAATATCTCTCTCGACCAACTTTCAGTTTCAATAGGCAATGATATCATACCATTCTCGAGTGAAATTAAATTTCTTAGGATTATCATACAGTCTAATCTGAAATAGCAGTCCCAAATTCAGGCAGTCTCTGCAAAGATTTGCAGAAATCTTGGTATCATCCGAAATATCAGTTTTTTTATTACCTCCCTATATCCTTGTTAATTTATATTACTCCTTCATAAATTATTGTTTTCTCGTTTGGGGCACCGCAGCATAAACTAACCTTCGACGACTTACTGCATTGCAAAACCGTTTTTAAGAATAACTGGCTCGGCTTGCTCCCTCTCTTCCGCTGACTCTGCCATACACTACAATATACTTTCCTTGGACCATCTTTTAGATTATAAGACAGATATATTTATGTGTCACCATGTTAGATCCGACGTTATGATTAACATTCCCACCATTGGTCATTCTGGACATACCTATGGGGCTCGCACTGTCAATCAATTAAGACCTCCCTATGCGAGGACAAATCTTGCTTTATCTCGTATTGGAGCAGTGGGTCCAAGGTTATGGAATCCTCTTTCTCCTGGACTCAGATCATGTAATACAATAATACAATTATAGAAACAACTTCGTATCCCATTAATTAACTCATAACTCCTATTTTTTTTATTTTTTTTTTATTCCTTTCCCTGTTATTCGAATATTCTAATCACAAACTTATTTATAATCCTATTAATTGCACTTCACGCAATTACGCAACGCTCGCCTGACCTTGACCTTAGCAGCCTGGGCTTTGTCAAACCCCACAGTCATTTCCCACTGCTGCTTAGGCAGGTCGTCCGGCATTATAATATATTTTTTCAATATCTAATTGTACTGCCATATTATAATTACATTATATTTATATTGTTATTACATATTTTCTGATTAATTTTCATACCTATTCCCCGAGTTAATTTTACTGTAATTAGTACAATGTTCAATTATATTTTCTCACAGTAACGGAGAATCATTCAATTTGTAATGTTTAAACACTTGTCTGAATAAAATGTTTATTATTTATTATTATTATTATTATTATTATTATATACAGTATATATGCCGAATTGTAAATTGTTTCATTTATATGCAATATTTATACATAACTTACGTACACAATTTATTTCCAACATGTGTCTTTCACTTGTACCCTTTCACTCTTTATATTCAGTATTTCAAACGAATAGTGGTGTAAAATAAATGCGTATATCAAATAACGTGACATTCATAGTTTATTTATTTCAATATATATCATAGTTATATTAAAAATTAATTTTATAAAATTACAGGGATCCGCGTGTAATGAATGTTTATTATTAAAGTTTTAAAAATAGAAATAACGAAACCATAATCAGTTTTATGAAAAAATTTAAAACAAAGTGAGAAAACCCTTAATAGAAAACGAAATTTTATACCATAAGAAAAACAATTAACTTTAAAGGGATTAAAAATCTAAAAAGAAATGTTTTGAAGTGTTACTATTTTTTATTACTTTCTATATTAAAATATATTGGAAAATTAACTCTAATTTCCCAATTTTCAAAGTACGGTGGAAATACAGTAGCATTTTTGTATCTTCTCAAATTTACCTGAAAATGGGTCAAGTAATTATCGAAAGTAGGTGAAATCTTGCTCGCTAAAAATTATTTCTTAATTTTTTTTATATTAATATATAAATCTTAATTTTAAATATATTTCTATTTTCCTTCGCTTCTTGTTTCTGTACATAGTTCGGATTGTTTATTATAATGTACGTGTATCTAATTTCTTTGGTTCATCTAATTCTTTTGCTTTCCTCCTCCTTTTTATCTTCCTCGTCTAACACTTCAAAAAAAGTTATCAGTTCTTCTACGCAATTAGTATTAATTAGATTAATATAGTGAAACGAATATTCGCAATGGTAGCAATAATTATTAAAACCAGCATTCTTTTTATAAAAGAGCTATAAAAAAAGTTGAATTTATTTTTAAACTATTAAATATACAACCAAAATAATAAAGCAGTTTTCCATGTACGAAATCCAATAGTTATAAATTACACGCATCAGAAACTTTATTTTTTGCCTGAACGAACATCTTGGTAGAATAATCGAACCTTTATATGCTTTCAAACTAAAGTTGATCACCTGTGCCATACAGTTCTATGGGATTTTTTCCCCTGAAATATCATCGAGACCTAATGTTTGAGAAAAGAACATATGTCCGTAAACAGTCCCTACTTTTCTCCAAACTGCCCTTTCTGCGGAGGAGAGGGGAACAAGAAAAAAAATCTCCGCTGGAAAGTACCACAGGAAGTATTGATAAACGAAAAAGGGCACCCTATTTATAAAATATAAAAAAAAAGAAGAAAGAATGTTCTGGTGTGAAAAACGGTGTTCTGAAGTAGATATTGGTCAAAAATGAATAGAAAAACATCTTTCCTAAGGAAAAAGAAACGTCGATATTATATTGCTTCAGGCCCATTATAGGGCCAGCCAAAATATCGATAAAATGAAGGTTTTTCCTCTTTAAAACCCAAACGCGTTCATTTTTTTTTTCTGAATTAAAGTTCTCTGCCCTTTACTTTCTTCAGATATTTAATTTTCGCCTCTACACGTAACTGTGTGTGTATAAAGATAATTATTTATAAAGTTTATTGCTTTTGTTCGGTCATTACTTAAACCTTGGAATTGACAGCATTCATGAGTGATGAAACGGACATGAGTGGGGGAAAAAATAAATTATGTAAATTTACATGCAAGGAGTAAGTTCGAAATGATCTTCACTTTCACCCCGACTATGCCAATGGTTTATCACTTAACGTGAGTTTACATCTGAATATTTTTTACATTATTTTTAATATTATTACTAATTGTTTTTCGGATAAAAATTTCTCCGTCGTTTCCATTTGTCTACTATGAATATCTTTATCATCCCAACTTGTTCTCTTATGAAATTTTTCTTATTTACTTAATTTATACAGTCACTTCAGTTTACTTCTAGAAATTTTAAACAAAAAATAATTAGAAGAGATATATTTAGTTAATATATTTTTGATGGTTTTATTAATTCAGTAGTTTTTAACCCCAAATTTTCACGCCCTCATCTATAAATGACACTACAACCAATATTAAATATGTTTATTTTATTGGCTATTTATTAAATTATCTCTAGGTGTGCAGCTTCACATCTCTTAACTAGTTAAATTTATTATATTATTTTGTTTTCACCGAAATGAATTAAATTGTGTGAAATCAATTTTATAATAATTTACTTATATGTATATATGTTATAATGTAAAAACTATAAACTTGAGAATGTTTAAAAACAATTAACCTGTTGCCTTTGCATATGATACTTCAGTGCTATTCGAAATTGTCTCGCTCTCTCAGTTTTGAGCATTTATAGTTGACCATATTTCTACGTATTTCAAAGTTGGATTTACGGTATAATTGAAGTATATTTTGGAAGAGTGTGTATATTATATTTCTATGAAAATTTCACTGTTTTTTATACTTTCTTTAAAGAACAGTCATCTCATCGAATTCAATCTTAAAATCAATGAAATGTGATAATGTCAATAAAAAATAATATAATTTATAATGAATGTATTTAAATTTGTAAATTCGTAGTGATATATGGTGGCATAAATAATTTGTTAAACTAATCAAGGTACAAAGGTATATAAAATCTATAATTGGGGATAGATTATATCGCATTTAATTCATTGATAATTGTAATCAAATCATTATTAAGTTATTAACTACTTAATGAATTATTTTTTTTGTAAACACGCCTTCTACAATAAAATTTAATTTTTTTGCTACAATCCACTTCTAAATCGAAGCTTGCATTTTTACAAGGAAACTGGGTTTCTGGAATTTCCAGCCATATTCACGTAATTTTCTTTCGTCGAAAAAAAATTCATCACGATATTGGAAAAGTTAACTTATTTTGCATTCAGCCGAATATAATAAGATAAATTTTATTACTTTTGCCGGTTTGATATTGGTCGATTCGTTAAAGTAATCTGATAAAATGCCCTCATATATCTTTCTTCTTATTTAATACAATAATACTAAGAGTATTAGGCAATTTCTAATCTATTATCAGTTTAATGGCGACATACTGCACTGATCAATAAAAGCGAAATTATACAATTTTTCACTGTGCAGTTATTTTATAAAACGTTGTAATAAAAAGGTTGCTTATAGCTATTTCGATAGCGCTAAACAACTCGTCGTTAGATATGTTTTTGATAGAATTTTATCAAACATCAACGTTGCAGTTAATGATCAACTCCTTAGTAACTCTATCTCATCCACTTGGAAAAATCTTTTGTGTCTCACGGCTAAAGAAGTCTCCACAAATACGCTTTACTCCTCCGCCCAATCAAGTTTCCAACCGAAGAGATGGCAACACCGTTGATGTTTGTGTGCAGAAAGATGATTTGAAAATGTTTTGCGTAATGGCGGTGCTGTATTTCCATGAGAGGTATGGTGAAGCGATAGTAATAAAACACCGCTCCTACCTTCCAATGGATGAGGTATGAAGGATGATCTGGCGCAAGGCAGAGTTCCAAACGTCGAGAAAGGGCAAGGCGAACCCGATGACGTTTGATGAAGAAGAGCAGGAAACGGTAAACGATGAAGATGTAAAATCGTAGAATAACCAGGCCGAACACGCAGGGCATCATGCAGCAAGAACAAGCGGACGTAGAGAAGGAGGCAAAGGAGTGGAAAAGCACCGCATGGAAGGCGAAGCGAAGGAGCAGAGGCACCACTGAAGACAAGGACGAACACGAGACAGTAAAGATGAGCAGAGGCAGCCGCGGACTCAGGAATGGAAAACACTGCCGAAACTCTGATGTGTTCTTTGGAAGCAGACACCCGGCCATTGGAGAAAACGTCGGGGAAGTAGCGAAGAAGGGGGAACAGAAAACAATAATTAAACTGATTAAGTCCGATCCATCGATGCGAGACAATACCAGGAGCAGTATCCAGAGCAATAACCTTGGAGACAAGACAAAGAAGAGGACAAAAAAAAGTAAAAAAGGAAGGAAAAGGAAGAGCAATGTGCCATGCGTCCACTCCCTCCGAGAACCAGAGCCGGAATCGGATGTCAACACCATCTGCACAATAGACATAAACAGAAGCCACCATTACTCTGAAGATGATAGCCATTTAGTGCTTTCGAAATATCTGTAAGCAACGCTGTTACTATGAAGCTTTATAAAATAACTGCACATTAAAAATTTGTATATTTTTTCTTCTATTCTAAACTATTTTCAATCGTAAAGCTTAAAATATGAGAATATCTACATGTGTCGTAAAGTCTTTTCACATGTGCGTATTTTATTTACGCATGTAATTTTAAAACAGTAATTTTTCACAAGACTGCTTTTTGATAATAAATATTCAATAATTGAATTTTTATAGCTATACGGCTCATTAAAATTGCAAACTCTGCTGTAATTAATTATCTTTTAATGGTAGTTAGTACGAAAATTTTCACATTTTTAAGAAATGTCTGCCTCTTGCTAATTAGGTGCCAATGGTTTAGGAAATTGTACCCTATGCCTTTTCTTTCGAGAGTTAATATGCATGCTGCATATATATATACAACAGAACTTCCATATATCATACTTCCGTATAGGTATAATCTCCACATACCAAAGTTTCTTTGAATCAACATATTCATTACATACAAAACTGTTTTCATATATAAGTTTTATTTCAAAACAAATCGGGAGTTTTCACCCCTAATGAACATATTGAAGCAAACACAAGTGAATAAAAATAAATCGGAGCTATCGCGAAAGGCAGAGAAGGAAAGGGTAATCAAGATACTTCCGATGCCGACGGATCGTCTAGCGGGGCATTATCTCCTCGCTCTCCTCATCCTTCTTCTTATGTAACCTTCCTCCTTCTCTGTAAAAGAGATTCAGTTTGTTTCAACCTTTCTAATCGACTATGCCAGTGGTCCCTAATCTTTTTCAAGCTGCGACCCACTTTCATAGTAGCCAAATAACCCGCGACCCATTTTTATAGTAACCAAGTAATTCGCGACCCCCTTTTATAGTAACCAAAAGATCTGCGACCCCTCTGTCCGCCGCCGACACATTTGTATAATAAAAGCATTTTTAACAAAGTAAAGAAAACACATTAAATATAAAATTATATTATTATATATATTAATGTATATTATAGATATAAAGTTAACAACCGTTAGTAGAATATTGCAATGTTAGCCATGTTGAAATATAAAAGCGTTGGAAACAGTATGACATTCCTTATAAAAATAATTGCAACCAAAAATAGTTGCGGCGACCCACAGAAACCTGTTCGCGACCCCCATGTTGAGGACCAATGAACTATGCGTTCTCGCGATTGTTGAATGGAAACCATTCAGTGTTTCATAAAAGCGTAGCTGTTGAAGAACGTGAACTGAAGAATGCGTTAAAAGTGTTCATTTTGAAAGCCATTGAAGATATTGCACCAGACAGAAAACGTTTTAAAATGTCGTAGGTTTTCAATTCAATAGAAGTATTCCCGACGACGTTTTTGACGGACTTGATAAATGTGAACACATTTATAACGAATCATCATCAAAATTTTTCATGCCGCAAGACGTTCGAGAAGTTTTCATTGCACAAATAGAGACTGTTTTTCAAGGTCTGTTTGGCATACCTTTTCTCATCAGACCTTGTTTTTACCTATCTATATGAACCTGACTTTTACATACGATTCACATTCATTTATTTATAGGAAAGTGCGTATTGCTTAAGATATGTATCTCTAAATACAATATAATACACAACGCA
>QLNU02014176.1:37232992-37249658 GCA_006491805.2 Dysdera silvatica | reverse complement strand
AAAAGGCAGTTTTAGGCTTATTTTCACTACATAGTAACACAGATCAAAATCAGGAAACTGAATTCCGGATTTCTTTGTCTCTGCTGTATTATTAGCTCATTTACTTAAATTATGTATCAAAAATTGCATTTAATTCATGTAATTGGCTACGTAGCAACGTGATGGACGTAAACAGTAGTTACGCTCTACAGCCAAACCGGCCCCTTTGCGGACACGGGGATATGGACAAACATGCCTTATTTGGTGTCCCCTATCACCCCTTAAAGTTTTGCCAGATATTTTCCAAACACCCTGTATAAATGCCCGGAATTTAAAAATAAGCCAATTATGAAAAGGCTAAACTTCGTTAAAAAGTACAACTTATGTTTTAATTGTTTAAAAGAAAAATCACATTAGCAGAAAGTGTAGTTCACAAGGACGGTGTTTTCACTGCAATAGAAAATATCATTCATTACTCTATATGACTGAGTACAACGAGTCACGAGATTCTAAAGGTTATTATCAAAACTCAGGCCAGAAACGTGTTGTGGGACAAACAGGGGTGAAGTCGACTTCATCTACCTACTCGAAAAACAGCAACATCGTTGGAAATATAAGTTTCGAAGAAAAACAAGGTGAGACATCATTGTCTCATGGGTTGAAGGGTAAACTTCTTTCTTCACAACCAAACGAGATGAATGGCAAAAATTAACTTTCCCACGTATTGATTACATATGAAGGAGAATCTGTGGAAGCATTGTTATTACCAACAGCAGTAGTTAAACTAAGTAATCCTATATCGGGAAAATCTATACTTATAACCGCTCTGGTAGACAGCGGTTCGCAAGTTAACTTGATAACAGAGGACACAGAAAATGTCCTTAACTTACGTGAAGAAAGGAAGAATAAGTACGACCATCTGTGGTTTAATACAAGTACAAAGGTTACAATCGTAGTTTCAAAGAAAGAAGGAGATTTTAGACGTGAATTTCAGTGTATAGTCATGATGCAAATCACAGTAGTAGCGGGATTGAAGGAAATAGGACACGAGGCTTTCCATATGCCAACTGGAATTTCAGTAGCAAATCTGCATTGTATAAATTCGAACAAGATTGATCTATTAATAGGCGTAGAAGTATTTTTTGATATCATTAAAATGCAACAAGTGAAAATTGAAAATACGTAACTGACATTACAAGAAACCGTGTTTGGATTTATTTTACCGGAAGCATGAACAAACGAAACTTTTCTAAAATTCATTGCAGAGCTCTGACAACGGAAAATGTGTTAGATAAAAACACATACGCCAATTCTGGGAATTAAAACGAGTAGAAGATCAGCATTCAACTAACAGTGATAATAAAACAACATGTGAAGAGCATTTTATCAAAATCTTTAAGGGGGGACAAAGATGGCAGATTCATCGTACAACTACCGTTTAAAGAATCGAACACTTGGTTTTGGATCAATCAAAATAAATCACTACTAGACGTTTAGATTCAGTATGGAGATTAGATAAAGATTCTGAGATGCGACAGTTATACGTACTATTTATAAACAAATACAAGGAACTTGGACATAGAGAACAAGTGGAAAACGAAGATTCCATACATTGTTATTCTATTCCACGTCAGCCAGTCTATAGGTCAGAAAAAAGACAACAGAACTACAAGTAATATTCGACGCTTCAAGCAAAACAAATTCCAGCATTTCACTAAATGATATGGGGGCCTCATACAAGGCGATTTATTTACCATCATGGTACGAACACACCAGAATTATTAATGGATGCCAAAAGGACAAAGAATATGCATTTCAGAACTTAAACGAAGGGCAATCAACAAAGACGTTAGATGTACTTTGGAAATCCCAACTGGGTTGTTTCTCATTTAATGTAACGGTACAACCCAAAGAATATTTCACGAAAAGCACCGTTCTTTCCACTGTTGCCAGAATTTTTGACCCTCTCGGACTACTTGGACCAGTTATAACAAAGGCAAAGATCTTTATGCAATCATTATGGTGCCTCAAGTTGGATCGTGAAAGTTTACTTCCTGATCAAGAAAATATACAATGGAGGGAATTTATGGCCACCCTGCTCAACATAAACAATGTTCGAGTCGCTATGTATTATCAGATCATGCAAAAGATTGGAGCCTCATGATTTCACTGATGCCTCCGCACAGGCATACGGTGCCGTCGTTTACATAATATGCATGAATGCAATGCCTTTTCAATCAAGATTATTGTATAGTAAATCATGAGTCGCACCTTTCAAAATAATATCAATACCACGCCTAGAGCTTTGTGAAGCTCTATTATTGTCACACCTTGTGACTAAAGTAGTCAAAGCTCTAAAACTGGATATCTTAAGAAGTATTCTATGGTCCGATTCAGTCATTGCTTTGGCGTAAATTAGAAAGTTGCCTCATAGCTTAAAAATGTTTGTCGCCAATCATGTCACCACGAATCAGAAGCTGACAAGTAATTTTAAATGGCAACATGTCTGCTCCAAAGACAACCCGACCGACTTAATACCAAAAGGACTCTATTCAAATGAATTGCTAAATGTAAAATATGGTGGGAGGGATCTTCTTTCTTAGAAAAGAATATCACGATGGTGGATCCAGAGGAAACATCGGAAAGTTCAATTATTACGCAAGACGTGTGCATACAAGAATTGAAACCAAATCTGGAACCACATAGTCTAAGTGTAATTTTAAATGCAAAATCCTTCCTGAATACTCTTATTACCATTATCAACAACTACAGTAAGATACTTCGTATAGTGGGCTTCATTTACAGATTCTATTCCAATAGCCAAAAAATTAACAATTGACTCAAGAAGGACGGGATCGCTATTTCGAGAGGAACTAGATCAAGCCGAAAAAGCACTTATACGTCTAACTCAAAAATCGTGTTTCAGTCATGAAATTATGTATTTGGAGGAAGGCGATCAACTGATAAGGAAAAGTAAGTTTAGATCAGTAAATACCTTCGTAGACAATAATAACATAATAAGAGTTGGTGGACATTTAAATAATGCCAATCTTAGTTTCAACCATCAACACCCAACTGTCGTCGTACCCTCGAAACACAAGATAAGTGAACTCATCATGGAATATTATCACAAGAAATTTTTACACGTTGGCGCTCCAGGCTTACTGCATCTAGTGAGAGAAAAGTTTTGGCCATTGAGCGACAGAAATTTGGCAAGGAAAATGATCCACAACTACGGTATCTGTTTCAAAGCCAAACCTCAAGTTATAAACCAAATAATGGGGCTTCTTCCTCCAGAAAGGATAATCCCAAGTTCCACAGTTACTCACACCAAAGTGGATTTATGCGGACCGTTTACTGTGAAAAATAAAGGACAGCGTAAAGGGAGTTACCATAAAATGTACATTGCAATCTTTATCTCTTTCAGTACTAGAACCGTGCATTTTGAACTAGTACCAGATTTAACAGCTGCTACCTTTATCACCAAGCTGAAACAATTTTTTGCTAGACGCGGTAAATCTAGTACGTTATTTACAGATAATGCCACAAATTTAGTAGGTGCAAATTCCGAATTGAAACGCTTATTTAAGTTAGTTACACAACAGAACGGGCAGATAAGCAACTACTTATCATCAGAAAGTGTGAATTGGAGCTATATACCGCCAAGATCGCCAAATTTTAGAGGTCTATGGGAATCTGGCGTGAAAAGTTTTAAATGTCATTTTAAAAGAGTAGCTGGTAATTCAATTTTAACCTATGACGAGTTGTTTATTATTGCCATCCAGATCGGAGGTATCCTGAACTCAAGACTTCTGACACCTTTGTCTTCTGACGCAAACGGCTTAGAAGCATTGACGCCAGATCATTTTTTTTTTTTTTTAATTGAAAGGCAGATCATCACCATAACTGAACCAAGCTTATTAGACCTACAGGAAAACAAACTTTCCAGGTGGCAACTGACAACTAAACCGGTTCAATCTATTTGGAAGTGCTGAAAACAGGATTATTTGAACAACCTACAACAGCGCTTGAAATGGCAATTAAAAAAATAACGTCAAAATAGGATCACTGGTTCTAATAAGAGAAGATAATCTTCCAACATGCAAGTGGTTCCTGGGTAGAATAGCCGAAGTTTTCCCAAGCTCGGATGGTCACATAAGAGTTACCTGTGAACGCACAGCATCAGGAAGTGTTAAACGTTGTGTGTTAAAAGTTGTACACTTTACCTACATCGGATGAAAAATAAAGCATCGGTAAAAGGTATTGCATGAATAGATGTTGAAAGATTGAATGTGTGAACCATTCAATTTGGCCCAGCAGAATGTTAAGGCCAAGGGTCAGTTGGCATTGACATTGCAATAGAATAGGAAAAATGTAGCCTTTTAATTATTACTTTGTTACACGTTAAATCTTAGTTGCAACGGCATTAAATTGTAGTTTTTTTTTAATTATTACTTTGTTACATGTTGAAATCTAGGTGGCAACGGGATTGTTGTCAGAGACTAAAAAATCACAACAAACACTGCGGACATTCTTTTTTACTAGATAAATTTTTCCTAGGTCAGTATTTTTCTTTTCTCCGTTTCATGTCTTTGATTAAGGGTTCCTCGCCATATGTATGAACCAATATTTCTTCAGTAGTTTATTTTCTAATTAAGGCCATCAAAAATATATATAGTCCACGCTTCTCATTTCAACATTTACGACCTCAGCACGGTGATACCATCAACGGTCATCACCGCCAATGAATCTTAATAGTGACAAAATTGAACAACGGTTCGAGCCAACAGACACCGAAGTCAATCACCCTACAACAACCACAGACTTAAGCGAAAATTTAAATTTGCAGCTATAGAAACTATAAATGTATGCATAAATTAAATAGTAATTTCATTAATACAACATTTTATTAGTAATACTTACACTTCGATAAGCATTTGCAAAATCATCGCATACTTGTAGTATTAGAAAAGTGACTATAATATAATCGTACTGATACAAATTATGTAAAACGAAGATACTATGAAAATGGTTCAGGTTATACTTCCAACACTCGCGTTGTTACATAAGTGCTACAACAAGCCCGAAATGTACAAGTTGATAGTTCGAAATGATTGCAAAATAAATTGTTTTGTGGCGACACAATGATAAAAGTTTTACCAAAAGTTTCGTTAATAGCGGATGGTTCTATAAGTCCTAAGAAATTTAGTTTCCTGTAGGTTTACTTCCCTACGGTGTATGCCTACAAATTCAGTGAGTCTTCCCTACGGTGTAGGTCTACTAATTAGGTCCACTTCCCTACAGTGTAATTCTACTAATGTAAGTCTACTTCCCTATGGTGTAGGTCTACTAATATAGGTCCAATTCCCTACAGTATAAGTCTACTAATGTAAGCCTACTTCCCTACAGTGTATGTCTACTAATGTAGATTCACTTCCCTAGGGTGTAAGTCTACTAATGTAGATTCACTTCCCTAGGGTGTAAGTCTACTAATGTAGGTCCACTTCACTACGGTGTACGTCTATTGATGTAGCTCCACTAATGCAGGTCTACTTCCCTACGGTGTAGGTCTACTAATCTAGGTCCAATTCCCTACAGTGTAAGTCTACTAATGTAGGCCTACTTCCCTACAGTGTATGTCTACTAATGTAGGTTCACTTCCCTACTGTGTAAATCTACTAATGTAGGTCCACTTTCCTGCAGTGTAGGTCTACTTATATAGATCCAATTCCCTACGGTGTAGATCTCCTAATATAGGTCCAATTCCCTACGGTGTAAGTTTACTAATGCAGCTCCACTTCCCTGCGGCGTAGGTCTACTAATGTAGGTCCACTTCCCTATGGTGGCATAATGAGAACGTATTCTTCCATTGTACCATTAACACGGATTCAAAAGCCAGAAATATCGTAGGACGCTTGCCGTGTTTCTACCTACTAGGTTTCGTCCCATTGTCAGCGGATGTGTATTTGGATTCCTCGCAAAACTGTGATCCCCCACACAACATGATCTTTCTTATCTTTGAGACTTAAAAACACAAACAAGAAATCGGAATGTAAAGCAACGAGGATAATACGTCGTTTTAATAGATTTATGACACCTATTAATCCCACTGAAACAGCTCTATAACGACGCAGTTTAAATACTTTATTCTACCATACTAAAATTCCTCATTTGGCTCCCTGCAGCACCCAACGGTTACAGGTGGTTTTTTCCGATCTCGGGTTTGATTCTCAATCGAAAAAGGTTTGAATCGCTTGAAAAAAAGATAGAATCTGGCACAGCATGATCGCAGCTATATTTTGTGCCACAAATTACAAAAAAAAAAATATTCAATATAGGTATTTTTTAAAATTCACGGAATATGTAGTTTTCTTTTCAAAGCGTAAGACGTATAGAAAACAAAACCATCTGGTTTTATTTCAAATAAGGTCGCTGTGATAGGAAATAAATAACAACGGAAGTTTCATTTCTAGTAAAACGCAACCTCTAAGCACCTTTATACTAACCAAAATTAAATATGATGGTACGGCTTAAATATATATTACATATGGCTAACAAATATGATATATGGCTAATAAAATGATATATTTCTAATAAATATGATATATTTCTAATAAATATGATGTATTTCTAATAAACATTAACCATGGCTAATAAATATTATATATTGATAATCGATATTATTTATGGCTAACAAATATGATATATGTCTATAAATATGTCATTACGGCTTGCTACGGACAAGATACAAACAAACAAACCAAATATAAATAAAAATTATTTTCAAGAATTCATATTTATGATCTTAATTTTAATAAGAGTAAAATTCCATACATGAAGAGAAATTCTAACTCTAGTCCTTTTTCTCCCAGCACACTACATTTGAATTCAGAATAAATATTGAATTAAGTGTCATAAAAAAAGTAATAAATTAATTTTTAGTATCGAAATGGGCATTTGCAATTAATATACCTATATCTTCCTTCCATCCGTGGTTTGCATTCTTCTCTTCATGGAACGAGTAATGACAGCTTAACCTCCGCTAAGCTGCTTAACCTCTGAAAAAGCAAAAGAATACTGGAAGGTGGAGAAACACTAAACCTCCCTCGTTTAATCTCTATTCTGGAAGAGCTAGTTAGTATCTATTCAATACTGCACCGCCAAGACTTCAATCTGTACTCAGTACAGTACAGTCTCCAATTTTCTTTGCTCATTATGACGTAATCTCCATCCTTGTCTCCCTCTTCATGGATGAGTGAGGCAATGAAGTTTCTTAAACTCTACACCATAAGACGTCATCATAAAACATTTTGCTAGAGGTTTAATACAAACGTGGCCAGCACGGTGATGAATTTTCAGACCAATTCTTTTTATTTATTTATTTATTTATTTTCTTTCACCTTATGCGGATAGAATGCATGAGTTAATTTCGAAAATTTGAATACCAAAATAAAATAATTGTTAAGTGAAAATTCGTGTATTAATAGTATACGGAGTATATTCGGTTAAAGAGTTCGTGATAAGCCGTGAAAAACTATTTCAGGATTGTTATGTTGATTAATTCTAGCAAAGAAAAGCTTCACATTCAGGAAAAATTTTTAATTCTTCAACGAGGGTCTGCGTCTTATTATCCCCTTAAGACATCCACTTCAATTTTGTCCGTGCTTCACGGAATCTTCCTAACATTACGGTTATACAGGCCTGCACAAAAGTTTAGACACAACACAAATTTGAGTATAACAAAATACTATTAAAACTGAAGAAGTAGGAACTTTAATATTACGAAGTATGAACACATGTAATATGCAAATTAAAAATTTGAGAACAGAAATCACATCAGTAGCGAACTTGCTGCAATATATAACTTAAAATAAGTAAAATATGTGGCACAAAAGTTTAGGCACAAACATAAATTTTAGCACTTGCATAAGGAAATGAACAATTTTAATAATCAATGTAGCCACCATTACTTCGTATTAGATTAAATACGCGGTCGTTCATTGAAAGCACAAGATTTTGAAAGGTTTCTGGTTCAAAATTAAACCACGCTTCTTCTATAGCCTTTTTAAGTTCTAAAACGGACGGATATTGCTTTCCATTGGCATACACAACATTCGTTAGTATGCCCCATACATTTTCGATGGGATTACAGTCAGGACTAAGAGCAGGCCAATCGAGAACTGTAATATTTTTAGCGCTCATCCATTCTTTTGTTGACCTGGATGTGTGGATGGACGCATTATCTTGTTGGAAAACCCAGTTTCGTCCACATAAAAGTTCGCCAAAAGGTAATAGGTGACTTTCAAGAGTTGCCTGGTATGCCTTGGAATCTTGTTTTCCATTCAAAAACGCCAAAGAAGTCTGTCCATTGAAGCTAAAGGCTCCCCAAACCATGACTGAACCTCCTCCTTGACGTCTGCTGAACCGACTTAAGGGGCGTTTTCGAAGATCGTGCCAGTAGTGCGAAAGGCCATCGGGACCATCTAAGTTCCACTTTTTTTCATCACTAAATAACACCTGCAGCCATTCGTCACTGTATGATATGTGCTGCCTTGCCCATTGTAGTCGTGCTTGTTTATGATGTAATTGCAAGCAGGGCTTGCGGCGCATTTTTGCATATCTCAAATGCCTGCATTCTACAATCCTTCTACGTATGGTTTCTCTTGACACTCGCATTGCTAACGTGTTTTTTATTTGATTTGCAGACAGGCTTTCATTTGAAGCCAATCTTCGTATTTGTCTATCATCCCGAATGCTGGTCACTCGAGGCCTCCCAGATCGTGATTTTGGTTGATACTGATCACCCCGGGATAACACTCGATAAATGCCTCGCTTTGAACGGTTCAATGCAACAGAAATTTGAGTAACAGATTTACCTTTAGTTTTCAGCCTCCAAATCTTCAAAATCTCGTCATTCGTAAATTGCTTTGACTTCGGCATCGTTCTAAGCATTCTAAATTATTTCAGGCCTTATATAACAACTCTGGGAAACGCCCCTTCGATCACTTGGGAACTTCGCGCCGTTAATTTGCATAAATCTGACATATGTGCCTAAACATTTGTGGCATGCAGATTCCAATATTACGGTGTTGGGATATTTTGTTTCAGTACTTTTGGTAATCTTTTAAGTTGCACAATTTATTATTGGTTCTAGGATTATTTAGATACAATATCGGCGAAGTTCAATGCAAATTCTCGCTTTTATTTATAATTTGCCTCTGTGTCTAAACTTTTGTGCAGGCCTGTACATACATTAACCTGTTGCATAATTACTAAATACGTTATCATATACCATATGCATCCATCGGTCTCACTAAAAGTATATTATTCTATAAATCAACAACTATTAACCCGTGTTACATATTACAACGATTTAAATAGCACAAAGCAAATCAAACCGCTTTTTTATGCAAAATTCAAAGCAAGGCCACCCGCAGCCTGTTGCTACTACCAAAAAGACTGAAGCAAAGACGCCTGTAACAAGAACTACTTTCTTTCGCAAGTCCGTTCACCGTAAACATTAATAATATATACATACTTCACTTGATATCAAACAATAAAAAATTGACAAAATAAGAAGGGCATCGGCAAGAGAGTTTTCGGTTGAATTTGTAGGTTTTAGCTCTGAACTTTATAGCTCAAAAGCCGAATTTAAAAAAAAGAAAAGAAACTGAAGATAAAGTTTCCCCTAGGGGTCATTGCTAAAAAAGACTAAAGCACAAACTTTTGGAAAATTCCTAGTTCCAGCGTAAGATACTTTATGTCGATATACGCTCAATAAAAACTTTGAGGTCAGTGAGATCCGATAAAGCCGACAAAGTAAATATTATACACAAAGAAATGTGCGCATTAAGCAATTCAAAATATATTTTGTAAAAGAAGCTGTAATCGAGGTCTACTGGATTATGGAATTAATACTACCTGGGTGATACTAATGTATCCTGGGTAATATTAATGTCTGTGAAGGAAATTAATGTCTGTAAAGGAAATTAAATGCTTCCCTTTGCATAGAGACTCGAGTATAAACTAAAATATGTCGAAGTAAAATCTTTAATAATCCTTACGTTAGTTACTGTCCTCTTCTCATCTCATATTTAAAGCAAATAAGGCACGCAGTTAAAGTTAGGAAGCAAAAATTGGTTAAATTGGAAAAAATATTTAAGAATCACATACTAAGAGATTGTAACATTAAAGTAAGAAGAAAAAGTATATTTAATTAGAACAAAATTGAAATAACAGCAACATATCTAATGGTAACAAATTATTAAAATCTACAACATCACTTCTGTATCATAGATATAACAATCACCTAAATTATCTATACATAAATATCGAATCTAACATTAAACATAATGCAACATAAAATAATTAGAGCTTGAATTTTAGGATTACCACTGTAAAAGTAATAATGAAATTAATAAAATCTCAAAAATATTGAAATAGAAATTTTTGTTGACTTACGCCAATAATTCGTATTATCCGTTCACAAAAAGAAGTCCGGTGAAAATGCCGGTTTCGTGTCGTCGACGCCTGTTTCTTCTGGCTATTCCACAGAAATTTTTGTGTTAAAGGACAGTAACCATTTAACCACATTTACGTCCACTGGTTTTCTACAATCAGCTGAAAGCAAAATATTGCCAGTCGTTACTGGAGCATCATACAGGCGACGGACATTACCACACGATACTTTTACATTCGATCAAGCTTAAACTGAGATTTGGCCCCAAACGTAAAGAGTCATTAGGCGGTGATTATACCTACTGCAATGTTGCGGCGCAAAATAAAAAAAAATACGGCATTACTGAAGTAGAAATGTCAGATATTAAGAGTACTGATAAATTAAATATCCTTAACTAACTAAAATTGATGAACTACCAAACCTATCCACAAATGATGGAAAAATTTAAAAGCTTGGAATAAGTTTACAAAAAATGAATAATAATAATAATGCAAGTACACATTACAAAATTCTGCGTACTTATTATTATCATTATTATTAAATTATTAAATTTCTGCGTACGAAGAAAGTTCATATGAAGAAGGTTACAGCCTTATAAGGGGTGTGTGGCTACAGAGCTACAACTCATAGATTCGTATGTATATATATATAGTATATATACACATACGAATATATGTGTGTATATTATATATACACACACACACACACACACACATATATATATATATACAAAATTATAGCGCAATCGGGCAGGGTTATGACTCCAACCATCCCCCCACATCCTGCGTACACCAGTGTGCTAATAACAGTCATGAGCATTTAAGATATATTATATATAATATTTCCGTTCGTAGTTATTAGCATATTATGAATTTTCTGAACATTTTTCTATATTATAATTTTAAGAATTAAAATTAGTAAAAGTTTGTAAAACTATCGACGTAAAGATGTCAACCGAAAATAAGGCTTCATGGTGACCTCAAATGGATCTTTAACTATATCACCGCACTGATTACCAAACAGGGGTGCGCTCAGATTCGATCGTATACTTTGCTCTGGCTTATAATCGAGATGCAAGGATTATCTTTGTTTACATTACCTTGTTTTCCAGACGTTACGCTGGTGTCAAATATTTATCAGAGCAATTAAGTCCATTTGCCAGAATGGTGTGCGGCATGAATAATAGCATTTAGTGAGCAAACTAATAGCCAAGAGTCCTCGTAGTTCCATAATTCCACGAAAACGAGATGTGGAAAGGGCGGGCGAAAATACACAGCATTTTCCCGTGGCATTTACTAATAAACTATTCAGAACCCTACAAGTGCGAGCTATCGTGCTTTGAGAATTTAATACGGTGGCTACATCCGATTCGACGTTGCGAATTCTAAATGCTCGTTCCAGTTATGCGATTTCTCGAATGGAATATCATGTATCATGAAAATTTATTGTGGCACACGGCTGTACAACCGTGGAACACTCTGCAGTATTCAAATATCGAATAAGTATCGAGGCACCCGACACTTCAGCTAAGCATGCCGGTATTAATAGGTGAATACAATCGTATGGTTTATGCAAACGGTAAATCACCGGAGATTTCACCCGCATTTTCATTGTCTCCATGGTTAAATAAAGAGGGACAACCGCACATTAGGAGGAATCATGAAACTATATTTTTCCCATGCATATCCAAATTACTTCAAAGTGTTCTTGTATGATGTTCACTCCTCCCTTTATATTCTTTCCTGGTATTGCTTGTAAACTTGCTTCAAGAATCAATAAAAATCCACCCAGATATATATCTAAGACACGATCCACATTCGTAGAGGTGCGGCACTGGAAATAGACTTTGCTTCCTGTCCGATTCTGTTCCACTGAAATATTCCTTTGCAATAATGCAACGAAAAGAATAGGAGAATTTCTTTCCTGTCTTCATATTTGATAAGGATTTATATCTACGATACGTTAAGGGTATTCTAATACTTTTCAAGAGAAACATCCAGAATTGTAAAAAAAAGTGGCGGTTTTTCTTGAATTTGGACATTTTAGATTACATTTTCAAACTCAGTGTCGCGGTTAATTTCTATATAATAATGTAAAATACGTTTTTCGACTCAACGTAAATTGCTGTGACATAAAGGCAAATTTTTTAATGAGCCTAAAGGATAGTTGTATGTCATTGTTCAACCTCGTATTCACGCGTAAGTACGCACTTGTTACGTTCAATTTTCAAACATATTCATACAAAATTATTTTCATTCTAAACAAATCGTCTTCAATTAACGTCATATGGATGTGATAATTAACTTCACGACTATAAGCGAGCTCAGGTCCGGTATCAAATCCAATAAGCTACGTTTTTCAAACGGGTCTGGTGCGCTTGCCAGACGAACGTTTTCCCGACACCGTTTGCCAGACTAGTGCGCCAGATTGGGCTACGAGTTGCGGATTGGATTATTTTTAGGTGCCCTCGCTAAAAAAGTTTCGAATTGAGCGACACCCTACTTTTTGGGCTACTTTTAATTACCTTCAGGCTATAAATCTGAAAAATAGCTACTTTCTTATTTTCATATATAAAATCACAAAATATTATTAGTATTACATAATACTGCAATACAAATTTTGTTTGTTGGACATTTCTATTCGCAATGCACAATAGTTTTAGGAATGTGCAGTGATTCCTATATGGAGCTATACAAATTGATCAACGATGTCGAAGAGCCCTTATGAGTTATTCCTTTTTCTCCTGCACAGTGGCTAGCAAGAAGCAACTGCGTAAAGAGAATCCTACATCAGTGTGCTGCTTCACAATTCCATTTTAAAATGGTTTCTTTCAATTGTGAGAGATATTAGGAGATATAACTCTCTGCTATGTATTCTGATGTCGTGAACACTATATTGAACATTCAAGGTGCTGGTACTGACAGAGTTCGAAAAAATAATTTTATTTCCAAAATCAAATGGCCGATATCTGCGGAGTTTGTTTCATCATTGTTGAGAAGAATTTTACGCCCTTCTTACTCACGTGTTGGAAGTATCTTGAATGATGTGGATGAAAAGAACTGCGTTTCATACGGGGATGCTGATGTCGGTTATGAATTTTCCAATTTATTAGCGGGGAACGTAGCTTTAGGGAAGGTTTCTTCAGAAATAGGGTGGGTATCATGCACAACAACATTATTGCCAATTCTTAAAAAGAGTATGTAGGGAACTATTAAATCGTATTCCTAGAAACATGAAGCTTCATAACTTTTCTCGTAAGCTCTGCTTATCTCGTACATGCCCACCATTTTCCGCCCTATATTTAGAATTATCTAACAATAAGAGATCTCAGATTAGTGGGATAGAAAATCAGTGGCGTTTTCTGTTCAGAGCAGTATCAGGGATGGAGCTATAGGAAGCTGAACCCTCCCCATGGAAAATAGTTTTTCAAAATAAATTATATTGCAATTTCATTTTAAATTTTTTGTATTTTATAAAATTGCTCACGGCAGTAGAAATTGTTCTTAAATATTAAAACTATGTTTAAATAGATTTTTACGGTAAATCTGGTGTGCACCATATATTTTACAGAAGTTTGAGTCGTCTTTTGCTATATAATATGGATAAGGGAAATTCTAAATTTTAGTATACCTCTCTAAATTTTCAATGCAAAATTTATGTTAAGAAATTTATTCATTAACAAAAATATATTAATCTACTTTTTTAGTATTCTTAAATACATTAATAAAACACATCAAAATATTAACGAATTTCAAGACCTCTGCAGAGCTCTCTAAACCTTCCTGTAACTTTCAGTGGCCCTCTTGAAACAAGCGCCTGTCTCTGCTGGCGATAAACTAGGAAAATGTTTTTCCTGATAGTACACCGAGAGACGGAGCAGATTTCTGGTGCAAAGCAATAACCATTCAAAATTTGGTCATTGATTTTGTTTTAAAATAATTGTCTCAATTTGCATTGACTATGTACAGTTTAACAATTAGCAATTCTCCAGTTGAACGAGTGTTTTAACTGCAATACAAGACAAAACTTCGAAATAGAATGGGGCTAGAATTTCTCCCTTCAATTATCAAAGTTAACATGATGTTGGAAGACAGAAATATGTGCTGTTATAACTTCGTACCATCATCAAAAATGTTCAGATTTAATTCGTCAATCGATCATAAAAAAACCAGACGATAAGAAAAATAAGGTGACTACCGAGATTCTGTTAAACAATTTTAAATAGAAGGTGAATAATAAATAACTATGCACTTACCATATTATTAACTCATTTTGCGATATATAAAAGTATTAATGAATTAGATAAAGAGAACTTAGATTAAGCTTATTACTGACGGAGCATAGGAGCGTATGAACGTTGTTCGAAAAACTAATCTTGCGTTCATTAAATTGGTATTTTATATTGATCAAAAATTACTTGCGGGACATAAAGATATATATATAATAAGTAAGGTTAAAGTAGTATAAGACCATTTTCAGCATTACATAAAACAATTTTTCTGCAAGATATCAGAACCAATATTGCGAGAACTATATCCACAAGTTATGCACAAATTGAAAAATACCTAAGTGCAATGCAAAACAAAACATATACAAACAATAAATATATTTACAATATTTTACATACAAACCTTTTTCGAAAACTATGAAATATTGCTAGGATACAAATGGCAATATAGTAAAATTGTAAAGAAATGAACCCAAAAGTGTAATAAAAAATTTAAAGTAGGAGTGTAATAATAAATGAAATATGAGAAACCCATAGGACAGCACTTTTTCAAGAGAGACGCTTGTCCCAATGAGTTCAGTATTGGATGTTTCTGTTTGAGTCCTAGCCAATGCTAAACTTAGGATCTTAAGTCTCTCGACATCCAATCAGAGAAAAATTCGGACCAGAACCATAGAAAAGTAACCATAACATTTTTTTAAATGAGAATGCACAAACCCGAACCAAAACTAAACAAGCCCGAATGTAAACAAATTCAAAGTGTTTCCAGAACTACATCCACAAAAGCTGCCATTTCAAAGAGTATTAAGTGCAAAAGTGATACGTCTTCGACAGCAGAAGTCATCACTTATACAAATCACAAAACCAGCCTTGCTGTGCATTCAAACTTACTAAAAATGTCTAGAATCAAAGATAATGGCATACCATTTCCAAGAAGAATATTTTTGAACCTGTTAAGTTTACCAATAAAATTATTATAATTTGTACATATGCTATTTATTCTGAGAATTTGTGAAATAACAATATTTCTATGAACTTTTATATACTTATGCAAAATATAAAGTTTGACAGAGACACAACTTTGAATTTGAAAACAGATCTTTTGTCATGGAGTCCAGTATCATAAACACCATCAGTACCATGTCTAATTTTCAAGTCTAAAAAGGAAATATTGTTCCCGTGCCTTATATTATATTTCCTTTTTAGACTTGAAAATTAGACATGGTACTGATGGTGTTTATAATATTAGACTCTACGACAAAAGATCTGATTTCAATTTCAAAGTTGTGTTTCTGTCAAACTTTAAATCTTGTATAAGTAGAAAAGTTCATAGAAACATTGTTATTTCACAAATTCTCAGTATTAATAGTATATGTAAAAAGTATAATAATTTTATTGGTTAAATTAACGGGCTCAAAAATATTCTTCTTGGAAATAATATACCACTACCTTTGAATCTAAATACTTTTGGTAAGTTTGAATGCACAGCAAGGCTGGTTTTGTGATTTGTGTAAGTGACGTAGTCCGCTGTCGAAGACATATCACTTATGCACTAAATACTAACTCTTTGAAATGGCAGCTTTTGTGGCTGTAGTTCTGGTATCACTTTGAATTTTCACTTCAAATTTTGAAAACCGAATGTATAATGGATGGCATTCACAGTTTAAGCTCCTCTTATTATTATACAAAGGTCTCTATACATCATTCAGTTGAGGGGAGTGTTTGGCCAATAAAGAGATCTTAACCCTCTGAAAAACTATTTCACAATGATAGTCAGTAACTTTCATGATGTGTATCCAAAAAGCTTTTCAGAACATTGTGGCTATACCACAATTTTCAACATAAAATTAAAATTTTGTGTGTGTATATATATATACATATATATATATGTATGTCAATCACCCAACTCCGACAACACATCAATATAACAGAGACATTCTCCAAGGACATAGGAATGGAATTCGGCCTCGATAAGTGCAAAATACAGAAGAATAACAAAG
>QLNU02014176.1:37210816-37232892 GCA_006491805.2 Dysdera silvatica | reverse complement strand
ATAGCTATAGTTTTGTACTATTATAACTATAGTTTTGTACTTTTATAGATTCCATATCAGGCGAGATATAGTACTAATGCATACATATACTAGGAGACGCAATATGAGGGACAATTTGCGGGCTTCCACCTAAATGTTGTCGACTTACGTAACTTCCACGTAAACGCTATCAACTTACGCAACTTCCACGTAAACGCTATCACTTCGCATAACTTCAACATGAACGATATTAACTTGCCCATATCGTGCACATTTAACGCATCAGAAAAAATGGAATTGTAAAAATCAGTTGGTTTAGCGAGGTCACTGATCAGTGATCCTTTTATTCTTACAATCAATCTAAATTCGGTTAAATCAAAACATTTACAGATACCAACTATACCGACATTAAATAACCCCCGCCCCCAATTGCTCACCGTTTCCACCCGAATAACTCTCAATCCAAATGGAAGTACCTAAAACAGGGATTCCCGAACTTTTGGGGGTCATGGAGCATTTTTCAGGGGAGAAATTTGTCGTGGACTACTTTTGAGAGCGAAATGCTTCACGGCGAACTTTTGTCTCCCTTATGCCAAAGGCATTTTGGCTGTTTTGACCTAACTGTATATTTCTGGCTGTTTGTCAATATTTTATCGCATAGCAAAAGCGCCAATTGCTTTTCGGTTTTTAAATAGCTTAAACCTTGATCTAAACTTAACTTTTCCTCATTAAAACAATGGGAACTTTAAATATCGTTTCCTTAAAACCTCAATTTTACACTATTGCACATACACCTTATTAGTATAAAGGCGTCATTTTCACTTAACTCATGTGTAAGTACTTAACCCACTGACAATAATATTGACAGTGGAAAATATTTTTGAATAATTAGGCATTCTAACTTTAAGTTCTATTTCATTTTAAATCTTGACTATATGAGCGAAAATCAATAACAGAAAAGAACAATAAGACAAAATATTCGAGGACAAATTTAAACCATCTATCGTAAAAACACAATAGGTTATCCACATATGTGTGGCACTTAAAATCCTTCTTTCTTTTAGTTGCAAAGGTAATTCTTGGGAAAAAAACTATGAAGCAGAATATGATGAGTTAGATTCTAATAAGGGGATGGAGATCGTTTATTAGGCTTATCGCAATTTAGCTGTATCTAGCTAAATTTAGGACAGCTGCAACCAAATAATTAATCAGTTCTGCATTGAGGCAGAATTTTTACTTCATCTCAGAAGCCACTTAGACTACATTTAGGGTTTACGCAATTAAGTTTTCGCAAACGGCAAAAGGGTGTCTTTTGTTTTATTTGACAAAACTTTAAATTCGTACTTTAACTTATACCAAAAGTCTGATAATAACTTGTTAGTTACGAAATTCTCTCTCATCACAGGGTTTGACGTCAGATTAATTATTTTTAGAATGCTATGTTGTCAGATAGGCTACTTTTACTGACACAACAGGCTATGAGTTTTTAATCCAAAAGTTTTCTTCAATTCAATTTTTTGTGGATTTCTCCGGAAAATAAAAGCAAATTTATCAAATAAACATGAAATTCGTTTGAAATAATCTCCATATATGTGGGAATCTAGTTTTTATTTGGATTCTTTTACCATGCGTATGTTGTTCGATTTGGAGCTTTTATTGTTTTCGTCGAAAACTATACATTTTGTTTAAATTCTTTTACTTTATCCCTAGCTTCAGAAACAGTAATTGCTCTTCATTAAAGCAAAATACTTAATTCATTAACATTTTTAAAACTTCCTACTAAATTCGCCAATTTCATAAGCCAATGCTCCTCACGGAACCTGTTTAGAAAAGCAAAAATGTTGCCAATCAAGAACGTTCTTACTTCAGTCTTTGTTTTGAAAAACGGAGTCAAAGTTTTTCTGAAGAAAACCGCCCTTACTTCTATGTGAAAAAGTATAATGTCGCATATAGATTTCCCACCTCAACACAGAACTTTGTAATGGTCTAATATTCTTAAGTCGTGATTTGGTATAATTAAATATATTTAGGTATTTATTTACCGAGTAATTTCTGCCCAATAATTACCTAAATAGGGTTGGTATGGCTATATGTCCTCACAGTTCGCAATTTTGAATTCTTGTAATATTTATTTTATCTTCCTTCAAATATCTTCGCAAAGCGCACTTTGAGAAGCTCTGGCCCAGAAGAGTTTCAAATTTATACTGATTAAGCGTACAAGATATGTAATATTTAAAGTAATTAAAATGTTCCGCATGGAACAAAATATATTAAATTATATCATAGTAATATTAGTTCGATAAAATTAATAATTGAAAACTGTTATGGCATTCATTAAATTTCAAATATTGAGCTAAACAATGTGGCCTGAACAAAATACGGGTCTTACGCGAAGGAGATACAAGCTATAAATGAATAATTAAATATCAGAAATTTGAGCCAATTAAGCATTTCGTTCTAAATAGAAATCTCGTTCGAAGCGTAAAAATACCTCAGGAAAAGGGAGAAATATATTTAAATATATTTAGGAAATTTATTGTGCGGCAGGTTGTTTGTGTACATGCCAATTTCTTTCCCAAGTCATTTTTTTTCAGTCAAACTAGGGTGCTTTATTATTTTTCTCTTCCAGAAGCATACGAAAAATGAGAATTCAGATTTCTTGAAATATCGAAATTTCAGAACTCGGTTATAAGATATATTTTTTCATCGAAGATCGAAAATCAATACCATTTCTGTCGGCCGTTCATCTGCAGACGCTATATTTCTCCTATTCTTGGCATAACCAATGCCCAATATCAAGCTTTTAGCATTAGTTTAAAGTGAAATTGAAAATTAGATTGTGGGCGTTTTATATATTCAATTTGTAATATATATATAGGGCTGTGACGAAAAAATCTACGTATCAACAAAAAAGGCGTTGAAATTGAATGAAATTCTATTTGTGCTATGCTAGCGATGACGCTATAATTAGTGAATACAAAATCATAGAAAATAGACAATTTATTTCAGAACAATGGTACAATTTAAAGTTTTTTTTTAATCCCTTGAAGAAACTGTTTTTGCATTGATCCATGCAATGATACAATCAGAATTAAGTCATATAGATACCGTATGTTATCCTACGACAAATTTATCCAAAAAAGCTTCAACTTGCTGCTCAACTTTATCCAAAAAAAGCTTCAACTGCTGCTCAGATTTATCCAAAAAAAAGCTTCAGCTGCTCCAAATTCCGCTCTCGTAGATAGCAGAAACCACCATCCCATATGATGAAACACGTTACATTAATACATATTACGGACCGTTATTAAGTTGTATACGTTGACTTGTTTTTCTTAATACAGGAATATGTCGAATTTAATAGATAGGATTAAATAGTATATTGCAAAAAGCATAGAGCACTTGTTGAGAGAATCTCTTCAAGCGATATATACTTAAAAAAATGGGAAACGAAATGCTTTCATACAGAAACGCAAATTTCGTTTATGGAGACTCAATGTTCTTAGCATTTTTTCACTCTGAAGATCGTATTGATTTTTATTACCTTAAATATTGAATGCCATTCTAATCGTTTAGTGACGCCATTTGGGAAAACTGCTATAATTCGCAGGCTGAAAATTTGGGAAAATAAATTCAGGACGTTTTTTAGTCAGTTAGTGGAAAATAATTTATGCTTAATTAAATTCAGCATTGCTTATATTTAAATTTCATTTTGGATTATAAGTGTTGATCAATCAAAGGGTGTATGAGACTAATTTATTGCATGTGCATAACTGTTGGAAAATTTTATTCAATCATTATATCTATCTATCAGTTAGAAAAGAAGGGGATCCATATTACGACGGAATTCACTTTACGATGATGGTATGGAGCGAAAGTCAAAGATATCGCCTGATCGGTGTATGTCATTCTGACACTCCAAAGTTACATAGTTTCTGCAGCCTCATCTCTCCAGCGATAATGTCCCGAGGACAAAACTACTTGTGAGATAATGAATTACACGCAAAGTGTGACACTGCTGGTGTGACACGAACCCACAATATCTTGGTTTCCGGTCAAGTGCTTTACCACCAAACTACAGGCGCCAGACATTCTTCCCCCTTACTAAAGTATATTAATGCTAATCTCGCCTATCGGACGTTTGGCTTCTTTGAAATCATTATTCCCTTGGCGAGTAATTCGTTATTTAACGCTACCCGGAAAGCCCTATCTCGCTAATGTTAAATTGACCAGTGCGCCACCTATCACTACAAAATTCGCTACACACATAAACTGTATATTCTTATATATACTATACCTCAATCATAGTGATTAAGATATAAGAAGTATTTTTAATTTTTTTTTAAACAAAACTCACTGAATTTTTCGTGATTTTGACTACTAAAAAAATTATAAAAATTTATTCTATCACCGCATTAACAAACTTCTGCTACTGTATATGTAGAAAGATATACTACATAACATGTACAAATCTCAAGAACATATCCACTTCCAGTTTTCTGGGAAAGGTACCCGAATCTGGAAAAACGCTGTTTCGAGAAACACGTAAACACGTTAAATGTTCTTGCATACATTTTTTAGAATACGAATTGAATTTGAAAAAATATTTAACAAACTTCTAATTCTCCCAGATCAATAAATTTATTATCATTGTAAAGAAAAGGTGCGGATTAAAAATAAAAATAAAATATTTTTTTATCGTATTTTGCTTCCCTGTAGCCTTAATATACCCATGGTGAGAATCATTCTACTTTAATGAAAAAATATAAAAAAAACACTTACGAAATACTTGTGGTAACTTTAAATAAGTATTAATAATGGATATAGAGTCCGTAAAATTTTGCTTTGATTGTGGTTCTGTGAATAACATTAGTGGAGAATAATGATAATAAAAGGAAACCGAATCAATCATCGAACAGTTTGAAAGTGCTGGGTCGTTATTTCCTTCCCCATCGCATTCATGCCAGGAGGGATAAAAAATAGACCTACACTTTCAATAAAACGTATTTTCGAAACCCGTGCCAATAATAAGAATAACGATAACTTGCTGAATCAACTTAAGTAACTGAACTTTATTTTCCACATTCCCGGCACTTGGCAATAAATCAGATATGTTATATAGAAGTTATACAGTTGTTCCAAAATTCCCTCTCAACTTCTCGATGCTCTCCGAACCTACCATTTTCCTCTCTCGGATCTTCGATCAGGAGGGTTACCTATAAATCAGAAAACTCACAAGAACTCGAGTCAGTGGGTTTTAACGAAAATCAATGAAAGCTCTTCTTGTTTGTTCGATGACTGTAATCCCAGATTTATTTCATTCTTCCCTCTTCCCTCTCATCATTCCCCCCCTCGAAAAAGAAGAGTGGGGGGGGGAAACTCCGAAACCCATGATTCAAGTGCCTGTTTCCAAGTACTATGTTGTGATGGCTTCTTGTTGTGCCCCTCCCGTAAGAAGCATTCTCAGCAAGAAAAGTTCTAGAAAACAATACGAAATTTCGCACAAAATAAAATGCTTCTCAGAAAAGAACTTCACTCCAAATTCCTCATTTTTCAGAAAAACACATTCCTGATTCATATATGTAAATTCCAGTATATGTAGAGTGTTGTCAACAGTTTAATTCAGTGTAAGTGCCGATGTTCGCGCCTCTACCGAAAACGGAAAGCGTCTATTTTAGTAAATAAAGTTAAACTAACTGAAAATGAATATAATTATTATTTTACGCAATTTTGTGAGTTGTGTGCATGTATTTAATTAACTTGTTTCGTCTATCAGAAGAACATTCGCAAAATCCCACAAGATGTAGCAAATATTGAAAGATACGGAAAATATCACGAACTGCATTTAAAACGTGAAGCTCAAATAACCTTCTTTTAATTTAATCGTGATCATTAATGTAAAGTATTAAATAGTTTAAAAGCTTAAAAACAAATTATGGTGGTAAGCAATTCTCAATCGGCGTTAAACGTGTCTGGCGTTGAAAGCATACATAAAAAGTGATAATCCTTGAAAAGTATGAGGCAGTCAGCCGTTTTGCTTAGTATTAACCGCAAGATGGAGGGAAAGAGATGGTAAAAAGAGATGGCCAACATTCGTGTATGCGATAGTTAGTTGATTACCTAAAAGAAATAAGTAGACTGACTTCGAAGTTACATTTTGTTATTTCAAAGGGAAATTAGGGCTTAGATTACCCTTCGGATATACTAATTTAAAGATTTCTCTGTTAACATCTGAACTTAAACATCACGATCATCATCATCATCACCATCAAGTGCCTTCTCCGATTTGGAGGTTGGTGGGCGATGTGAATCACATTTTCCTGTCCCTACTGGCATGGATAATGCCTTGCGTTCTTAACCTAGTCCAAGCCTTTAAGTCATCCATCCGTCCTCCTCTTCTTTTCTGCCTCTAAATTCTCTTCCCCATGATGTTTCTCTCCAGTGCAGTTCGGGTGGTTGGCACTTTTCTCCCTTCACTATGTGACCGGAATAAACTCACCTTCTTCTTAAAATTGAAGTGATGACATTACAGTAAGTAAGTAAGTAAGATAAATCCCTTGGGTACAATGCATTTTGTGATAATTGTAGTATATAAAATGATACTTGACAGCTTTCTCGTTTCTTTTATTTCATTTTTTAAAATTATCGTTGAATTTTAAAATGCAATTTCTCGTGGGGCGGGGAGGTAGCAGAAAAAGAACTCAGCTTAATGGTTTATGTGGTTTCTGTACGTGCTGATTACAATAAGATAAAAATAGCACTAATATTAAGAATTTTTGTAATTTGTGCTTTCTAATCATAATCACAAGAATGCAAATACTTTTTATCTATACACATCTAGCGTACATAGTTTTTAAACTCCAAATCTAAAAATTGTTCTCTGTATTTCAAACATATCGATCACAAAGTTTCGTATGTAGTGGAAGTTTCTTTTTAACCACCCTGTACATAGTAAGCGCAAACAAGTTTTAGAGTAAAATATTTCAGCGTATTCAAAATTAATGAGAGTGTGTAAAGATATTAAAGGGCAGAAGACGAACAAATATTTCGCTTACATTGTGTTACCCTCATAAAGGGTAACGAAGACAAAGTGCTTTTATGTTATAGAAATCAATCGACATCCACATTTGTTTGACAATGCAATTTTATACCCACATTTTCGATTCAAAATGAAATTCTTTGATCCACATACAGTCAATTTCACTCAATCGGGACACATTGGGGTTAAAACATTTTGGCTTAATTAAACGGCTGCCTCAAATAAGCGAATTTCACATAAAATTAAACAATGACCGTTTTTTCAATGCTACATATACATATATAAAAATAACATATAAGAATATTATATATAAGAATATAATATATAAGCATATAATATGCAAGAATATATATATATAAGAAAAAATAGTAAATTCCAAAATAAAATATGTAGCTGGAACTGATCTCGCCTTCAGTTTCACCTCGCTCTCTAATTAAGCCCTATGACGTCTATGTGCGTCACGTGCGTACCAGCGCTGTGTCATCACATCGATGGTAAACATTAAATGATATGTATCTGAAGCCTTGTTGTACTTTATATATGATCACATATAAAATTATTTGTACATATTTTGGTAGGCTATGTGTAACATAATATGTATGTACAAATTAATTGTAATCTTAAATTTTTGTGCCAATTAAGCGGAATGTTGTCCAAGTTACGCGGTGTAAATCACTGTCAATTTCCTGGTTTGGGTTCCGTTCCTTTAGATTTGGCCCAATTAAGCGGAATCGACTGTATAACAAAATTAGATATCTGTACAAAAAAAGCTGTAAACTTGTGTGCCACGTCACTGGCGTACGCAAGGGGGTTAGTAGGATTTCAACCCCATTGCGATGTAATTCTGTACACAATACATGCATATGAATATACGTATAAAGTTGTAACTCTAAAATCTTCCCTTATAAGCCTGTAAATCCCCCTTATATGCATTTTGCGTGAGCTTATGTGCAAGCAAAATAAAGCAAGCTTAAGTTTAAAATTTATAAACATTTGCCAATATTGCAGAAAGATATAAAACTGTCCTTTCCATTTGAATTCAGAACTGGGTGTTGTTCCTCATTTTTTATAAAAATTAACAAAGCCTGTTTGCAACAACTAAAGCTATCTCTCTCGAAAAAGGTATCAACACAAAATTAACCTTACATATTTCGCATTTTTATTCATTTAATTTTCGTAGTACTAAATCCTTATTTTAGCACTTAAAGGTCCAAAGAATCATCACAACTCATTAAATATCTTTATGTCATTTCACAGAAATTAGTTCAAGTGAAATATTTAGAGAGATCGTTTTAAATAGAAAATTAGAAGCAAAGAAAGATGCCTGGATTGTCAAAATTCTTTCTGCAAGAAAATGCAGTTTATAAAACTTTAACTCTCGCGTTATAAGTCGATGCATTTAAAACAATGGTGGAATATTCTAACATCACTCACAAGAGCGTGCTGGAATTCCTTGTCAACTCACCTTTTGACCGAGCATTTTCTTTGAACTTGTTCTCATTTCTCCTGAGACATTTTCGAAAATTTAGCAGTTTATCTAAGAAAAAACGAAGCAGCGTCGAAGAAGCTTCGAAAAATACTCCAGAATCCAAAGAAAAATATGTTTGTCGTAGCTTCTCACTTCGAGAATAAACGATTTATTTTCTCGAAAACGGGAAAGCAAGAAAGAAAACACAGTATATATATCCCATTCGGATTTTTCCGGGAACTAACTAGATTAAACAGGTTTCAAATACCTCACAAGACGTGATTTGAAGATTTTTCAGGAATTTTCCCAGCTTTGTGTATGTATATATACATAAGGAGGACTGTTTTCATTCCCAGTTAGACTTTGGCGTCAAAGAATATTTCGGTTAAAACGCCGCATTTAAATAATTGTTATCTACGTTCTGTTTCTCTTTAAAAATTATTTGATTTTTAAGTTTTTACCCCGCATTGTAAAAAAAAACGACAAGACCTCCGCTATTTTTTATGGCTAGGTTTCAATTCGACCTTTCTTTCTATAACTTTTTGGAGTTTTGATATGCTTATTACTTTTGCCCCTGTTATAAAACACTAACATACCGGTGGAAAAGAATTGCAATAAGTTTGTTGTCTTTTACTCATGCTAAAAATCTTTCTAAAGAAAAACTAAATTAATTTTTAAAATTCTTTCTCCGTATATATTTTCGAGATGTAAATCTAAACGTCATATTTCTTAATATATTTGCAATTAATCCCGGTGCTCTAACACACATAGCCATTTTTTGCGCAATTACGCTAGTTATGCACTTATAAATTTAGGTACTAAGCTTTCGAAAAAGGAAACTCAGACGTGGAAAATCAATCGGTAAAATTAAGGTTTGGCCCGAACATTTCCTGGGTCAGGCTTATGGATCTGAAGATCTCAAATCGGGATATTATTTCCCTCTTAGAGATCAGAACAATTGCCACGAATGTTGCTAGCAATTAACCAAGAATGGTTCACGAAATGTTCATGATAAAGAGACTCAAATTCAGTTTAATTTTAGCGAGGGTTGGGAAGAAGGAAAAGCCTCGTCTGGACGTGACCTAACGAACTCTTAGTTAGAGTCCAAGCATTCTGCTAACTGAACCACGGAGTCTCAGCTAATGAAACTTCATCTAAATACTCATATTTCTGAATTTAAATGTTACGCATTTTTAAAACTGAGATTTTTTGCGGGAATGTGGATCACTAAGATGATTAAAGACCATCGCACTACGGCTCGAACAAGTCCACTTACTAATGCATTAAAAAATCAGGTTTTATTTAATATCCCAATTTGCAATACGTACGGATTAATGAGATGTAATTTCAGCCAGGAAGCATGGGTACTGGACTTTAATTTCAAGAGTTACGTTCTTCGAACAGCTAAAATTAAATGCTATATACCTGAGATGTATAAAATGAAGCAAAATCTTTATCTAAGAATTTTTGTGTTTTTCGTCTCATGAGTATCTACTAGGAATCAAACCCACTCCTTTGCATTTGATGGGTTTAGCTTCGCATCTCAGCTGTCATGAATATATAGTTCCGGTCACGTTTACTCGTGTATGCTATATTTTACTAATTTATTAAGTAGTAATTTACTAAGTAAGTAGTAATTTACTAAGTAAGTAGTAATTTACTAAGTAAGTAGTAATTTACTAAGTAAGTAGTAGTTTATTAAGTAAGTAGTAATTTACCAAGTAAGTAGTAATTTACCAAGTAAGTAGTAATTTACTATGTAAGTAGTAATTTACTAAGTAATAATCTATTAAGTACTAATTTACTAAGTAGTAATTTACTAAGTAAGTAGTAATTTACTAAGTAAGTAGTAATTTATTAAGTAAGTAATTTATTAAGTAAGTAATTTATTAAGTAAGTAATTTATTAAGTAAGTAATTTATTAAGCAAGTAGTAATTTACTAAGCAAGTAGTAATTTATTAAGTAAGTTGTAATTTATTAAGTAAGTTGTAATTTACTAAGTAGCCTTGCTGTGTTTCAAATCATAAAGAGGCCTTGCGGTTAAGCTCATGACCTTTAAACACATTGTGTTTCGATGTCAAGCAAGCTTTGCGTTTTGTAAACTTACTGTGTTTCGGAGATTACATTAAGCCGTCTTTCAGATGCCAGCTGATCACAAGTTGTACTGTCCCGGGACGTAAATCGTAGATATGAATTAGTGTAAAATCCGCCATGTGACGCATTTCGGTGGTAAATTAAAGAATGTCTGTATCCAATATCCCAAGACAATAAAAAATATCCAACTTCTTTTTAAGAAGTTGTGAATCTTTATTTAGCTAACGTCTATGAAATATAAATGCCGTAATACATCTTGCTAATTGTTAATTAACGGCTAAAATAAAGGAAACCATGATTTTTTTTCCTCTTTCATGTTTGGAAGATAAATTATCTTCTTAGGAAATGAATTTTCCATGAGCTAGTAGATTATTCCTCGGAATATTATGCAGCTAAAAACTGGAAGCACATGCTCTTAGAAAGACTAAAAAATTAAAGAGCTTCGGTTTAACAAGTTTTAAATAATGAATATGTGTTAGATTTTTTCTGGAAGGAATGGTTAACCAACGGTTCTAACTCAAACAAACAAGTAATATTGTAAATATGTCCTTTCATTTGATATCGTTGTGAAAACGAATGTCATATTACAAATCTTTTAGCACAGTAAAGAACCAGAAATTTGTAACATAACCATATTAAAGGATAACAAATTTTATAAAAGGATAAAATTTGCAAAAGATAATTATTTAAATTAGTTAAGTAGCAGTCGAACTGGGTATTTGGCTAAATCATTCATACCGCTATATTTATCATTAGTGAAAGTTCATAATTATAGTATGGAAATTTTTTTCTAAATGGTGTGAAAGTCCTAATTTATTGAACCTTCCAATTCCAACTAGAAAATTTGAGAAGAAAAATTGAAAAAATTGAATAGTAGTTAACTACTATTATACATTTCAAAATGATGACTGCATTAAAAGTAGTTGCTGTTGGTTAAAAATAGTAACAAGTAGAGAGTTGCGATTAAAGTCAAAGGTAAAATATGGGCAGTGGTGTTACAGATTCTAATTCGCCAATTTGTCTGTTAACTAAAATTATTAGTGTGATAGCGAAAGGCAACGTAAGGGAACATAGGACTTTTAAAATCGAAATAAATACCAAATTTTCACCAATTTAAGAACTTGTTTCTTCTGGAAGTAATAAATGAATTGAAATGAAATAAAAACAGTTAAAGTAGTCATACAGTCAGCATTCTTATCATATCAGTAGCATTTTTGAATGCATTTTAATTTTTGTTAATTTTACAAAATATGAAATGCCTAATTTCTACTTAACAAAACACCGAGCCAAACCTACTGCGCGAATGATTACAACTTAAATTTTAGTTTAATATGAGTTTTTATTAATAATAATTATTTAGAAATGTTGTCCACCCTACCTAAATAAATAAAGTTAAAAAAATATTATACGAGTTTAAAATTTTTTAACTTTTAAGTATGATATTTATGTAATTTTTTGATTTTATGAATCTGTCTCATGTTTACAAAATGCAGTATATATGGCAACTTTTAGCTAGGGAGGCTAAAGTTCCATAAGCCTAAAGTTATTCTAAAAGTTTTGTTTATTAAACTATTTTTCAGAAAACATGCATTCAAACTTTAAAAAGTATGTTTCGTGAAAACGAGTTTTAAAGTTTTGTTTACGTGTAATAATATATCATCATTGTTTTTACCTTTTACGTTAACTTAGAACGCTCCAGTGTCATACATGGGACCTTCTGCTTGTTGGTAACTTTCAGTTCATCCTAATTTTGTAATTTTTTTAGCTCGTCGAGCCCCTAGGGCAGGGATTTTTAACCCGTGGCCCGGCGACATGTTTTATGCGGCCCGCCAACTCATGAAAAAATACAAATTGTTTCACACAAAAACAACGTCCTGGCTCGACATCAGTCTGAAATATACGTATTTCATTCTGTTGGTATTTTCATATTTCATAATAAATATTTTAAAACACTATAGAACCAAAGTAACATGCGATTCCCCAGTCATGTTTTATTTTAATTTTCTAGCGTGTATAGGAATTACGTGAAATTTTATTGATTTACAGTGAAACAGTGATTTTAAGGCGTTATACCTGAAAAGTGAATTTTATTATATTCTTAACCAATTTCTCTGAAAATTGCACCCAATATTAACAGCTATAAAAGAAAACTTTTCGAACAGTTTCAACCTTTATAACTTAATAGATTTTTTTTACACACACATATGTATATATATAGTCCCAGAGGCGGATCCGGAAAATATTTTTAGGTGGGCACTCAAAACTAATATAGACCTAAGGAAAAATATCAATAAAGGCTGATTCAGTGAGGTGGAGGACGCCTCTCGAGCCGCTTTTGTTCAGTCCTAATATTGCTGATACAGTAGTGCGGCCCGCGGGCCTGCAAGAATAAGCAAAATTGACCCTTGGACTGAAAAAGGTTGAAGACCCCTGCGCTAGGGTATTCACCGATTTGCGCTTTTCGGCATCAAGGACCCTTACTTTATCGGACGAAATATGTGCATTTATTGCGTTTAGCCTAGTTTGTAGCTTCAATGATCACATACATGCTAACCTCTCTTTTCGACCATCATTGAAAGTTATAATTGCCCCATTAATAGCTATTCCTGCAACGATTCGTCCAGCTTCAGAAGTTTTTGAACAAAAGTGCCAAATTAGGGAATTTAGTGACTCGTTTGAATCCGACTACCTAAACAACATTTCGAAAGTTCTGTAGCAGACAAGTCTTTAAAAAATTTATTAGTTTCCTCCATAACAGCTGTTGATATTGTCTGTTTGTGTGTGAAGTGCTCAACTATACCATTGTCAACTGCTTTCTGGCACTTGCACCACGATTCGGCTCCTTTGTGACAAAATGACTGCAACGGCGTTTCATCAGTTGACTTTTTGTGAAAAAACACTGCCCATACAGATTTTCTCATGTCCATAAGTGAACCAGAGTTTGCCCTAATGGCATTTCCATAATAGTGAGTTAAATGATCTATCAAGCTGTCCGTCAACCATCCTTTGCCACCAATGGTTTTGCCATCTGTAAGTTTTTTTCCTTTCAGTTCCTGTTTTAGCTTCCTAAGTCGACTCCGCATCCTTTTTTGTACATGTGCAACACATTCTAATTTTTCGATCTTTATATCTTCATACGGCTTACTCTGCACTATAGAAGAAAATGTTTTCGTATCGCCATCTCCGATATATTTACAATAACGAACGTTACAGTTTTCTTCCAACCTTGAAAAAATGCGCACCATTCCGTCGACTTCAATATGGCCAGAAGACCTAGAATGATTTTTTTTACACATCAAAGAATGAGTTTTACTCCAATCTTCAAATCTTGCTCCTACTCGTGTCCCTTCCCATAACTGACAACCATGAGAATATGAGGATGGTACCTCAGCATCAATCACTTTTGCATATTCGGCCCTTATAACTGTACAGACGCCAATGAAGGATGTATGACTGCGTGTTTTCAAGCTGGCGTCGCCACTCACTAAGATGTCTGAGCTTTAATTTGTACATGATACCAACTCTTTCTCAGCACTTGTCATACTTTTCTTAGCCACGGTACTCACTGGATCCCTGATTTTCAGGACAATGTTATGGTATGCTTTCTACGTTACTGACGGTGGCAAGTCCATGACAGCATAGAAAGTTTTCGTGGGCTCCAACTCTTGTCCCACGCACCTCATCAAATAGACGAAACGCCTGTTGATTTCTGGGATATTACTTTTCCCACCCAACCTCTTCGAATTGCTTGTAGAGGCAATATTACTGCAGTTGGAACAGGTAACACGTAGCTTTGAGGATAGTTCACATGCTTTTACGCTTCAAAATTTTACTTCCCCATAACACTTTTTGCAACGCAAAAGTCGTCAGAAAATTAAATGCTAACTGCTTATCAAAACTATATATCCTTCAAAACCAGTTGAAGGCACAGTTGGTAATGACCCAATTTTCTTCGCTGATGTTGATTGAGGTAATTTACCCTTAGCTGAATTAGACACAGTTTCATTGTCTGTGAAATTAGTTGACTGCCTTTCATTATCTAAAAATTGGTTACCACGCAAACGCCTTTTTTTTTCAACTCGCTTTCTCGATGCTCGTTTTCCTAGTACACCTTCTATACTTCAATGGACGCAAAAACAAATATAAACGAAAAAACTGTGTGAAATTAAAACTAATAAATAATACAAAAACTAACAGTGAAATAAAAACTAACAAATTTTCACGATGGATCAATGAGAAGCCCAAAGTATCGAAGAAAATAAACGTGACAGCGGAAGGAAAATGTAAACATTGACAAGGTCAAGTATCAATTAATTGAGTAAGTAATTTACTTCGTTTCGTTCAGCGAAAATAATTACTCAAAACAGGTGGTTTTTTTAAATATCTTGATTTTATTATGAGAATAGTGCAATGTTTATGTCCTATGGTCCTTTAACTCCCTTTAAACCTCGGAACTGAAAATAATGGTGTTTATGTTTTTGCTGTTTTTGTGCTTAATACCCTGTCGATTTTCACCGGGTTTGTTTTAATACGTTCCAAAAATGCATGCTTTTTCTTACAATAATTAAAAACAAAAACGATTTTTTGAAGATTTTAAAAGTCCTATGTCCCCTTAAAAGACCTGTACAAAAATCCAAAGGAACCTACCATATAATTTATTTACTTTATGATAGTATATATATATACAGGGTTCCTAGGAAAATCCGAATGCAGCCAATAAATCTTGAACCAAGACATATCTTGCAACGGAAGTTGCATACTAGTGTAATAAAACGACTATACACTATGAGATGAGATGAACAGAAGCGCCTATAGTGGCGAATTACGATAGTTAAAAATTTTATTTCTAAAAGTAATAAAGATAGCGAAATATTTTCAGTTAGAAAGTTGTAGAGCATCCCTCAGCTGGTAAGAAAAGATATACAGCTTACATTCAATTCAATATGTCCTCATATTGCCACAAAGTTAGGTATTCTGGAAGTTTCAATGCATAACTTCAAGTTAATACTTCATAGCACTTTAGAGGTTGAAATGAAGTTCTTAAAGGAAAAGAAACAATGATCTCTCTCCTATAAGAACTTCAACTCAACTTTTAAGCTATCAGAAAGCATTAACTGAAAGCGATGTACTGAAACTTCTAGAACATCTCACTTTGTAGCAGTGCGTGTACATACTACAGTGAGCCGTTTATTTTTGTCTTACTAACTGAAGGATGCTCTACAACTTTCTAATTGAAAATATTTCTCTATCTTTATTATTTTTCGAAATAAAATTTTTAACTTCCTCAATTCGCCATCAGGAGCGCTGCTGTTCATCTCGTCTGATAGTGCATAGTCATTTTATTAACTAATATCTAACTTTCTTTGCAATATCTGTCTTGGTTCAAAAGTTATTGGTCGCATTTTGACTTTCCTAGGAACCCTGTATATTGTGTTATAAATAATACTGGCCATAATTATTTAGTATGCAGTTTTAAAAATTGTCCACTGTTTAATATAACTTGGGCAAGTCGAACATGTTTAGTTTAAATTCGGGAATGAGTTAAACTTTCTCCAAAATTCGGTGACGGTAATATTAATTATATGAAACTTTTCGGATTCGAAAATTTGGATACTTCGAAAGTTTATGTTCCATTCACACAGCTTCGAGAAAACGAAGTTCGACTGTATAATAATATTTACATACAAAATATTAATCTTTTATCTATCAATAGAAAATTCTATTCTTTTACACTCGGCCCCTCTACCTGTAGGGACAAGGTTCACTGCATGTTTAGAATTCATGCGTCAAGACATTAATCCTCAAAATTTGTAAGAATTTGAAAATTGAAATGCTGGCAAGTATACTATTGACAGATTGATGATATTCGGTAATAACTCTGAAAGTCAGCAGGTATTGTCAAGTCCTGTAATAAAGACATTAGCTTTGAAATTTGTGATTGTAAATGTCGTTCGGTTATATGGGATTTTATGCATTGGCAAGTGTGTGGCGAAACGAAAGTGTATTTAGGAACGAACGAAGTGTGTTTAGCAAACGAAATAGAGAGCCCAAGCTTCTCGCACGCTCCAATAACAGTCTCCCATCATAAGTAAAGATCACTCTTGATGAAGGACTGCTGCTGATGCGTCTAAAAGCTTTGGGTGATATATTTTGATTGCCAATTTAGCATTGATTAACATTTCGTAGGAGAATTTCCCCTAATACTTTCTATTATATGCTAAATGAGATAATAATAATACTTTATATTATTTCAAGCAGTACTATTCACTTACGTTTTACAAATATACCAATGGACCTAACTATATTGGAGATACATGTAAGTGATCATAAGCCAATATTAATAAGATTAACAAGCAACATTGAAGTTAAACAAATTGCAAAAAAAAATTAGAAATTACTCCAAGAAAAATATAGACAAATTTAAAGCAAGGTTACAGAACACAGATTGGAAAGTCTTGGAGGGTCTCAACACTGATGTGAAAAAAATATATGATACATTTATAAAAATTATAAAAACTCATTACGACATTTGTTTCAAAGAAGAAAAAAGAGTAATAAAAAAACAAAAAAAGCCGTGGTTTGATAAAATTGTAAAAAAAATGGATAAATAAAAAAATAACGCAAATAAAAAATTTATGAAAAAAAGCACAAAATCAAACTGGAAATTATTTATAAAAAAAAAGAAACAAATTAAATAAAATAATATTGAACGAAAACGTAGCTTACTTTAATGATAATCTGCTGAATAAGGAGGCTAAATCGCAATAGAAAAGCATTAATAAATTGTTAGGAAAGGACAAAAACAATTTAAATAATGAAATTGCTTTACAAATAAGTATGGCAGATGTAACGGATGAAACAGAGGTTGCGGATGCACTAAATGATTTTTTCATAAACTTAGCAAAAAATATTATAAATGAGATACAGGACGAAACTAATATAGTAATTTACCACAGCCCGCAGTATGTACTTAGCAACTTTCGCTCAAAATGAAATGAAAAAAGAATTAGAAAAAATAAAAGAAAACAAATCTGAAGGATATGCAGGACTTAAACCTAAAATAATAAAAAAGTGTGCTAACGAACTGATAAAACCACTATTCGAAATATATCAATCTATAATTAAAACAGGCAATATACCAAAGGAAATGAAAATAGCTAAGGTTATACCTATGTATAAGAAGGGGAAAAAACAGAAATAACTACAGACCAATATCGATCTTACCAATCTTTTCAAAAGTATTTGAAAAACTATTATATAATAAACTAATAAACTTTGTAGAAAAGAATAAAATTTTAAATAAAAATCAATATGGATTTAGAAAAGATAAAACCACAGAAGACATACTGATAAGAACTATAAATAAAATACAGGAAAAAAATTGAAAATAAAGAATTTGTAATGGGATTATATTTTGATCTGAGTAAGGCCTTTGATGTCTTAGATAGAGGGATACTCCTCAATAAACTAGAAGAATATATTATCCGTGGAAATATATACAAATTAATATAAAGTTATTTAAAGAATAGAAAAGAAATTGTAAAAATTGGAAATAGTTGTTCACAAGAACTACAATATAATTATGGGATCCCTCAGGGGTCAATACTGGGCTCACTCTTATTCATTCTATATATAAACGATGTAGTAGAATTAGACAGCAACATAAATCTTTTTGCTGATGATATTGGATTGATTTTTGAAGAACAAACCCAACATGAATAAGACACAAAAAACAACGTTTTAGAAGCGTATTTATGTCAAGATTGAGTTCGAGCTACGCGTTTCGGGCGATAAAAGTTCGCCCTTCTTCGGGAGTGAACACGTGGAATATCGTCAACAAACGAGGTTGATTCGCGGATGTAACTAGAGTTGAGTTATTAAGTGAAATGTTCACTTCCAAAAGTAGGAAGTCAAGTACTACGTGGTTTTTGTGGTGCGGCCACTCTTCCCAGAAATTACCAAATTGTGGAAAAGTTGGCTGTCTGTTAGTAGAGGTGGCAATTATGGCGGGACTATGGATTAATATCAGAAGGAGTTAGGTGGAGTACATTTCGCCAAGCTGAGCTGAAGGAAGGAGTTGAGCTGTGGTCATTCACAATGGAATCACGAAACATGTTAATGAAGAAAGCTTCGGCGAAGTCCAGTTCAAGTGGTGAATGAGGTTGGTGGATGATACGAGCGTCAAAAAAGTTAAAGCGATGGTTGTGTTCGTGGCTGTGAACAGCAATGGATGATTTGTGCACCTCACCTTTCTCAACGTATCGGCGATGTTCTTTCAACCGATGCATGAGGGCACGTTTTGTCAGTCCTATGTAGGAAAGTCCGAACTGGCAAAAAATTTGATACACGCCCCAGCGTTGGAGTGTGGAAATGTTATCTTTGAGTCTAGAGGGCAAAATCTTGTTAATAGGCGAGAAGGTAACTTTGAATTTGGCTTGCCGAAGGACTTTGGCAATGGCGGAGCTAAGTTTGGGCACGTAAGGGAGTGTTACGAAGCCAATGTAATTATTTGAAGATATTCGACTAAGAGATGTACTGTAAGAACGTTTTGAGAATTTGAAAACGGCAGCATCGATAATGCTGGGACAGTACCCACGGATGCGAGCGATGGTCTTAAGCAAAGAAATTTCATCAGATAAGGAGTCCGTTGACGAACAGAACTGTAGAGCCCGGAAGACATAGGTGTAGAAGGCGGACATGTTTTGTTGATACGGATGGAAAGAAAGATTATGTGGAGGGAGAGCAACGCTGAAAGGCTTGCGGTACACCGAAGTATCGAAATAGTTATGATGTTTATTAATCTGTATATCCAAAAAGTGAAGGGAATCATCTTCTTCAATTGCGAGGGAGAAATTAAGCGCAGGATCCAAAGTATTGATGGTGGGAAGGAGTGTTGAGATTTGATCTGGAGGACTGTCCCACATAATAAAAATGTCATCCATGTAGCGATCCCAGAGTTTAAACTTGATAGAGTTGAGGAGATTGGATTCAAAGAAATGCATATATATGTCACAAAGGATTGATGAAAGTGGGTTACTCATAGCTAAGCCACTGGTTTGTTGGTAATGTTGTCCGTTGAAGACAAATGCACTAGAGTTGACACAGATTGAGGTGAGATTGATAATTTCAGCAATTTCTGGTTGTGTAAAGTGGAATTCAGAAAGACGAAGTTTAAGGCAATCAAGTGCACCTTCGACTGGTATGTTGGTGAACATAGAGTTCACATCTAACGTGGCGATGGAGCAGGTGCCTGGTGAGATAGAACGTAGTTTCTTGATGAAGTCTAAAGAATTCTTGCAAGTGTGGATATTGGCAGTGGTAAGAGGTGAGATGATGGAAACAAGAAACTTGGCGAGTTTATGAGAGACTGCGCCTATGCACGAAGTGATGGGTCGGAATGGTAAACCGGGTTTATGAATTTTCGGAAGGGCGTAGAAACGCGCTGGAATGGCGTGAGACAAGTAAAGAGAGTTCTTTTGTCTAGGAGTAAGCAAAGGCGAAGCACGAATGATTTTGTTGTAGTGGATGCGTAGCTGTTCAGTGGGATCACGAGGTAAGGTTTTGTAAGGACCAGAGGTGATGACCGCGTTAGCGCCCTCATGGTACTGCTGTTTGGTAAGGACAACAATTTGACCGCCTTTGTCTGCTTTGGAAATGTGGAGGCTGTCATTGGAGGTTACTGACTTCAACGCGAAACGCGTAGTTTGAATTCAATCTTGACATAAATACGCTTCTAAAACGTTGTTTTTTGTGTCTTATTTAAAAGGTGAAGAGTTGGTGGAACTTAAAAGCGGACATTTGTTTTATTATAGAGGAACGGAAACTGGAAGAACAAGTGGTGTTGGCTTCTTAATCAACAAAAGAATTAAAGACTACCTTCTTGAAATCATGATGAGGATCTTTTCCATACCCCATATATCTCGTACTTCATGTCTGAGATCTTGGTACTTGGTGATTTTCGTTGTGTAGGTTGTCTGTATGTTATTGGTGTTGGGTACTGCTATGTCGATTAAGTACGTGGTCTTATTCGATTTATCGACGAGGGTTATGTCAGGACGGTTATGTGGGACTGTCTTGTCTGTTATGATTGCTCTATCCCAGTAAAGCTTGTGTGTTTCGTTCTCATGCACGGTCTCTGGCTCATATTTGTAGTACGGGCATTTTTCTGTCAGAAAGCCAGCATTCGCTGCCAATTTCTGGTGGACTATTTTCGCTACTTGATCGTGTCTATGTTTGTAGTCTGACTGCGCAAGGATCTTGCATCCTGCCATCACGTGTTGGATTGTCTCCGATGCCGCATGACAGTGTCTGCATTTGTCGCTTTCTATGTCTTTTCTCTGGATGAATTTCTGATTGTTCCTTGTTGCGATCACTTGGTCTTGGATGGCTAGCATGAATCCTTCTGTCTCTGGCTGGAGAGTGCCTTTGGCCAGCCAAGAATTTGATGCCTTTTTGTCAACGTGTGGTTGTTGCAGGTCATTGTAGTGCCTGCCATGTAATGGTTTTCCGGCCCAAGTTCTCAGTTTCTGTTCGTTGGCTGTTTCGAGGACACGCTCTTCGGTACTACACAGGTTTAGTGGCGTGTAATTTGCATCTGCTTGTATTATGGCTTGGATGAGTGGCGATCGGGGACTCTTCAACTGGAAGTATTGCCTCATGCTCTGGATCTGCTTGTCATGTAAGTCTTTGAGGTCCGCTTGTCCGCGTCCTCCTTCTTCCCGGGGTAGTGTTTGCCGTTCAATTGCCGTTGCAGGGTGTAGTTGTCCGGCTCTTCTCTGGATGGTTCTCATTTTCCGCTGGAGTTGTTCTAGTTCAGTGTTGGACCATTTGATGATCCCGAAGGAGTAGGTGAGCACTGGTACCGCATATGCGTTAATTGCTTGCGTGGTGTTCTTCCCGCTCAGTTTCGTCTTCACAATGCTTCTAAGTCTTTCTTGGAATGCTTGCGTGAGCTGGACTTTGACTTTCTTGTGCTCCTGCTGCCGTTTTTGCATTATCCCTAGGTATTTGTAGGTTTCGCCCTCGTCCAAGGTCTTCAGTAGTCTCCCGTCTTCGAGTTCGATGCCTGGTAAATCTTCTTTGCTATTCTTCTGTATTTTGCACTTATCGAGGCCGAATTCCATTCCTATGTCCTTGGAGAATGTCTCTGTTATACTGATGAGTTGTCGGAGTTGGGTGATTGTTGGCGCGTATAGCTTGATGTCATCTACGTACATGAGGTGGGAGACTTTATGTAGGTTTCTCTTGTCTTTCTTCAGCATGTATCCGTATTTACTTGTGTTCAGCATCCTTGACAAGGGGTTTAACGCCAAGCAGAACCACTGGGGGCTTAGTGCGTCTCCTTGAAAGATTCCGCGGCGGATGGGGATCTCGGCCGTTTCTATTTTACTGTCTGGCGTGTTTAGCTGTAACCGGGTTCTCCATTGTTTCATGCTGCTCTGTAGGAATCGGATGATTGAGGGATGCACTTTGTATATGCTGAGTATTTCAAAGAAACA